>CM055103.1:25564655-26025461 GCA_029204225.1 Diphasiastrum complanatum | reverse complement strand
GGCTGGTCATCATGAGTCTGATGCACCTGATCTGCAGGTAGACGTACCTTCAGATGATATAGGTTTTCTTTTCTTTTGCCTTGAGCGATGAGAGTACTGGTACTGACATCAACCACGTTGCATGCTTCATCAAAAAATGTTACACGCATCCCTGCATCTGCTATTCTTGCTACAGAAAGCAAGTCTTGCTACAGTGTGGGCACTCTCCAAGAATTATAAACTTTGAAAGATCTGCACTTCTGATATCAGACATTATCCGTCTTGATGTCACAAAGTGTGAGGTGGCTCCTAAATCTAGGATCACCTCATGTGTGTCAAATGTTGACGCTGCACACACATCTTCACAAATGTAGGCGGTCGAACAGTTTCTGTTCGTTCTTTTTTTGCCCATCTCCGAGGTCTCTCGCTCCTCGACATAGGATGAACTATTGTTGTTCTCCTGTCTGTTTTGTGCTGATTTGTTTATCGAGTTCTGGCGGCAATCCACGGTTGCGTGACCCTTCTTGTGGCAGTGGATACACTCAATCTTGGGATTGAGCCAGCATGTATTAACTGTATGCCCGTCTCTTTTGCATCTCATGCAAGTCTTCTTGTCTGCACTTTGCTGCTTTGACCTCCCTTTGCTCTTCCAGTTGCTTTTACTTGATTCCTCTGCTTGCTGATTACGATCCTGCCTTTGATTCGACTCCCTCTTAGGCTTGAATTGTTTCTTGGATTTTTCTTTGTTGCCATAGAGGGCCTTGTCAGAACCATCTTTGTGATCAAGATGTTCTCTGGCCTCGACTTCCTCTCGAATCTCGACAATCGCCTTTTCGAGGACGTTCATGGTAGGCCTAGTCTTTCGCGAGCAGGTTTCTCATTGTCTTGAATGATTTGGCTAAGGCTCTCAACAGGTACGTGAGCTACTTCTCAGTTGACACTGCATTCTTTGCTCCAGAGTTATGTAGTGATAAGAATAGATCCTTCATCTTCCTTACAAAAGAAGTGAGGTCCTTCCCATCCCACTGTAGATTTGTCAACTGATCTTCCAGCATCATGATTTGACTTTTTGATTTCGTCTGAAATATGGTGAGCAATGCATCCCACATCTCCTTAGCTTTGGAGAGCTTTGCCAGGTCAAGTGTGAGGCTATCTTCGATGGAAGATGATAGCAAGGCTACTACCTTGTCGTTTTTCTCCCTCCATTCGCATAGCTCCTTGCCTGATGTCGTAGGCATCTTCCATCCACCCAGAGGAAGAGTCCTTCGCCCTTGAGTATGAGTGATGTCTTAACTTTCCAAGCTAGAAAGTTAGATCATGAAGAATAAAAAATTGTGCAGATCTTGCTCTACATGCTGCTGATTGAAGCCATTGCTTTTGAAGTTTGTTCCCTCGTTGATGGGTGATTGTTTGAATGCTTGGCCTCCTGGATCTGCTAGCTTCTTGGTTGTGTCAAAATATGACAAGATAATCCACTTTGATACCACTGATGAGAAATGATGAATGGAAGTCGTGGTCACAAAACAATCGCAAAAGTGAAGCAACCATGATCCAATGCGATTAGGATGGAGTTCAGATGTCGTTGCTGGACACTGCCAGCTGAATCACTCCTACAGTCCTCCATAATGTAGTCAGACACTACTGATCCACGTTTTTTTTAAAAATTAATACAACATTCAACGAATTCAACCAATGTGCAGAATTGAAATGAAAGGAAGAATCAGACATTTGAATAACAGTAGACACAATTACATTCAATATCGTACATCATAGATTGACATGTGCACAATGGCTACAAGATCATTTATTGACTTTCTTTGATTCTTCAGGGCACTGCATTCAAATCCGCACAGTGTGGTGGCGTGAGAGAAAACACAGTTCTCTCACGGATGGATGTCTCGCTTACTAGCGGACCTGTGGATCTCTATGGATCCTGATCACAGAACTCATCTCGCACGCAGGCGGATTTTTTGTCTGTATTTCATCTTGATTGCTTACTAGCATCAGACTACTTCATCTTCTGTATGTTTCAAGTACCATCGAGTTAGTATATAGTCGCTCTATATAGCTTTAAGATTAGAGTGATTAAGCATCTACAACTAATCACGGAATTACAAGAGTGACAGATTAGCCATGACCTAGGGAGCATCTGCTGACGTCATGCCATTAGATCAGATTCTTGTACTTCTGGGTACTTGCATGATCTTTGCTGGTACTCTTTGGAGCGTGAGGGTAGAATAGGGTTTCGCGATGTTTTTCATGTTGCGTCGTTGGTTTCGTTTCCATCATTTGACTTTCTTGTGTTGGACCGTAAAAAGATTCTCGTTCGTGAATCTTTCGTGTTCGTGTCTTTTCGTCAGATGTTTGCAAAACTTTCGTGCTTCATGTCTCTTGACTTTCGTGTTCGCGAACATCTTTGAGTTTCATGTCTCTTGACTTTCGTGTTCGCGAACATCTTAGAGTTTCATGTCTCTTGACTTTCGTGTTCACGAACATCTTTGTCAGGCAAAGGGCTGAAAGCTAGCAAAGCTTTGTAATTAGAAATGTTTTGTTTCTTCAGATATTGCATGTACTACATGTCAACTCATAATACTGTCTAGACATGTGTAGATCACAGAAACCACTTTGCATGTTGCATGCACTGATTGCATGTGGCTTGCATGCATACAGAAAGACATTGCATGCTATCTAAACTTTTGCATGTCATCAGATTTGAATCTAGCTAACTCAAACTCGACCTATTCTAGAAGGTTATGTGCTCAATTCACATACCTTTTATCTACAACATAGATTACAATGGAAATAACCATGGACATGGCCCCAGAACTCGAGATATGAAGATAATATTTTACTAATCTTCACACTCCTCCTTAGAATTTATGTTCCTATTCAGCATAGACTTTGAAATTAGGCCAAGGTTAGAACTCATCTTGATAAAGACATTCTTGAGTAATGGCTTGGTGAGAAGATCTGCAACACAATTTGAAAATCCAACGTGCTCCAATGAGATCTTTCTCCCAATGACTTTTTCTCTTACAAAATGAGGAGCTACCTTGATGTGTTTGCTCCTTGCATGGAAGACTGGATTATTTGCAAGAGCTTGAGCATAATGGTTATCATTCTTGATAATTGGAAGACTTTCATCTACATAACACTTTAGCTCCAAAAGTAGCCTTTTGATCCATAAATCCTCTTTTGTTGTGGTTGTAAGAGATTTGTATTCAGCTTCATAGGATGAAAATGAAATAGTTGCTTGCTTCTTTGATAGCCAAAAAACCAAGTTTCCTCCAAGAAAAATAGTGTAAACACTTGTGGATTTTCTATCCAACTTGTCTCCTACAAAATCTGAATCTGTAATAGCAATCAAAGTCAGATCTTCTCCCTTGTAGAATAATCCATAATCTAAGGTAGAAGATATATACCTCAAGATTTTTTTAGCCAACTTCCAATGATATAACTTTGGATCTTGCATGTGTTGACTTAGCTTATGAACACTAAAGCTTAGATCAGGCCTAGTCACTGTTAACCATATAAGTGATCCAATAAGACTCCTATAAAGAGTGATGTCCACAAAGGATTTTTCATCATCTTTCACGGGAACTTTTACAATGTGCTCCATAGGTGTATCTATGCCTTTACAGTTTTCCATTTGGAATTTCTTGAGCATGGAAAGTGCATATCTACTTTGACTTATAAAGGCTTGACCTTTCCAGAAATCTATTCCAAGGCCTAGAATATAGTGAAGAACTCCTAAGTCCTGCATCTTAAACTCACTACCAAGTGCATGCTTAGTTTCTTCAACCAACTTCTCATTATTTCCACAAAGAATGATATCACTCCGAGTGATATGAGATAGGAGTTGAGCCTTGCATATCAAGACCTTGGTGCTTGTTTCAGTCCATAGAGACTTTTGAACAATAGACAAACTTTTGATTCATCACCTTCTTTCACAAAACCTGGAGGTTGCTCCATTGTAAATCTCCTCCTCAAGGTAACCATTGAGAAATGCATTAGAAACATCAAGCTGGAACATACTCCAATTGTGTAAACATGCAAGAGATATAAGTATTCTGATTGTTACCATCTTTGCAACTGGTGCAAAGGTGTCTTCATAGTCAAGACCTTTGATTTGTGAGTAGCCTTTTGCACAAAGTCGTGCTTTATACTTATTGATATATCCATCATGACTATACTTAATTCTGAAAACCCACTTACATCCAATCACATGCATGTTGTTTGGTGTCTCCACAAGCTCCCATGTGTTATTTGACATCAAGGCTTCAAACTCTTGGGTCATTGCTTCAACTCACACCTTGGATTGAAGTGCTTCTTGGACATCTTTAGGCTCTTCATCTGATGTGAAGAGAGCATAATAGGAAGTTTCACCTTCCACTTGCCTTCCTTCCTCATCATATGTGAGCCTCCTTGGCTCAGATCTTGCTCTTGTAGATCTTCTTGGTGTGGTTGCCTGAGGTTGCTCCTCCTCAAGCCTCGGCTTCACCACTTCTTGAGCAGCATCATCCAAGTTAAACTTCTGTTCTTCATGGAAGATCACATCTCTACTAACAACATTCTTGTCAATAGAGGGAAGATATACTTTGTATGTTTTTTTAGTAGATGCATATCCTACAAAAATTCCTTTAACTACACTAGGATCTTCCTTCTTCCTAGTTTCTAGAGGCACATGCACAAAGCATACATAGCCAATAATCCTAAGATGATCTACCTTAGGCTTTTTCTTATACAACATCTCAAATGGTGTTTTCCCTCCTATTGCAAGATTAGGAAGCCTTTTACAAAGATTTTTTGCACATGCAACTGCTTCTCCCCAAAACTCTTTAGGCAGAGAAAGTCTGCCATAGAAAGTCTGATAATTTAAAAAATCCTTAGAGCACCTTTCAAATTTTTGATAATGAAAGTCTCATTTGTTTAACACCTTTCACCATGAAAGTACATACATGCACTTCAAACACTATGTGTGTTGGTAAAGGATAATTTGAATTTGGAGTGGGCCCCTTAGATGCATGCATGTGGAGGAGGGCCATGCATCCTTTTCCCCATACATGCATCCTCCTCCCCAAGTATTTTAGTTAGAAAAAGCTCATGCATGGATGAGGGAAGGAGCATGCATGGTGCACCCATACACATGTGCAAAACTGTACATAAGTTTAAATATATATATATATATATATATATATATATATATATGTACACACACACACACACACACACACACACATTTGTCTGGTTGTTTGCTCATTGCTACTACCGCTACCACCGAGCATTAAAAGCTCTAAAGTTATTATGTTCTTGTGTTTACCTACTTAGCCAATAGTATTGCACACATCAAGGGAACTAACATCCATTTCCTCAACAATCATCATGTACCTTTTCAGTTTTATCCATATTCTCACCACCCGCTAAATGTGCATGTTCATTGTCATTGTTGGTTGTAAAGTATGACTCAGACATGTCCTGCATCACTTGATCATGTCGTATCTCACATCACCATAAGCATCATCTTCAATTGTAACATCTTTCTCATTAGACGTGTGTGGCAATCTACAAGCTTCTTCTATTTGTTTTATTCTATCAAAACTTTTTTTGCTTGGAATTCAATATGGACGAATCAATACCATCTAATGGCATTCCATGGCATAAAAAAGTTGATGTAAAAGTGTTATTTGGACAATTATTATTGAAGATCAATAATGCAACATTCTAAATCTCAAGAGTGGGATTATTTGGGTCAAGGGTGAAAGAAGTGATTAAGTTTGATTTTTATGTGACAAAACCCATCTTTTGTTCAAGAATCTCAAGTGTTGAGAGAACTAGTCAAGTGAAAAGGAGAATCTAGGTGTCAAATCTTTTCATATCCATTTCAACTTTCAAAGGAAAGAGTCATTGGTATTTGATGAGTCCAAAAGGAGATTGGATCCAATTTCTGTAGTGATTTGATTCAAAGATTGTGTGCTTTTGTCTTAGTGATCAAAGCAAAGTTTCCAAGTGACTAGTCATTAGTGTGAAGATTGATTCTTAGGTTTGTGACCTAGATCTTTTGTAGATCATTCTAGATTATTGAAGATGTTCAAATCTAGTCTCTTGAAAGTCACAAATTACATTTGTAGAATCATATCATAGGTATTTATTCACATGGCATCAATAGGTGGCATCCTATTGAAGGAAAGAAAGGATCCTAAGTGCAACCTTTGTGGCAAGGAAGGATATTTTTCCTCAAGATGCTATAAAAAGAAGACCAATCCATCCAAGAAAAACCAAAGCAAGGGGGCCGAGGAGAAGGATGGAGCTTCAAGTTTGAAATGCAAATACAAGAAGGACAATTCCAAGGAAAGGTGTTTCCTTTGTGGAAAGGTGAATGAGGCTTGGAGTCTCACAAGGACTTGCAAGATTTGTCTTCAAGAGTCCATCACAACACATGTCAAATCTTTTAAAAATTTTCATTTGGAAGTGCATTGTTTGGTTCAAGATGCAAAGATATATGTCATTTTTATGAGAGTAACTTGGATTTATTTTATGTCCTTGGAAAGTATTTTGCTTGGAACTTTAGATAAGTTCAAACTTATTGTTATGATCCAAGAGAAATCAATCAAGAATAAGTATCGGCAATCACAAAATGAAAATAGTTTCATTTATGCTATCATGATAACTTATGAAGAACCATTTTGCTTTGAAGAGATTTTTGTATCTCAAAGGTGGATTAGGGCAATACTAGTTGAGTGTGATGCCTTAAAAGATAGCAAAATATGTTTTCCTTGTAAGCTCACATTTGTTATGAAGTCAAGGAAATGGAAATATCTTCATAATGTAGGATCTTTTGGTTTCAATAAGATCATGAATGATGTGTTCATTCATAAAGATGAAAATTGTTTGTTTTCAATCCTAAAGGCAAGTTGTAAACTTTTTATGAGAATAAGTAAAGCATCCAAAGTGGACACTTATATCCATAAGCAAGTAGTTAGCCTTATTGATATGGAAATACCTTTTGATTTTAATATTGGAAAAATCATGCCAAGTTGTGGTGATTTTTGGACTTATGTTTCTAGCATAAGTAATCTTGATAATCATAGGAAGTGCATATTGAATGGTCATACTTGTTGTGATCATTATGAGACATGGAGGTCTCGGATTTCCATAAAAAATGAGCACCATGAAGAGGATCTTAAGGAGTCATCTCAAGGTTCAAATGTGCCAAGGACCGAGGAAGAGAATCCTTCTCAAGGTTCAAGTGTGCCAAGGATTGAGGAGGAGAGACCTTCTCAAGTTGTGATTCCAAAAAGAAACTCAAGAAAAGTGGTTGAGCCCATATGGCTCACATTTCAATGGAAAGAGGAGTATATCTCATGTGTTATACATCTCATACTTACTTCTCTTATGTCATTTGATGAATCAATTTGCTTTAGTGAGATCATTGCATCTCAAAATTTGAGTAAAGACATACTAGTTGAGTATATAGTCTCTCTTGAGAACACATCTGATGATGTTCTTAAAAGGTTGAAATTGATTTTAAATCAATTAGAAAGCAAATGGTTATTTCATCAAATGTATGTTCTTGAGTCATGCAAAAGCAAAAGTGATTTGTTCACCTATAGTTTGAAAATTTGTATTGAGGCAAATTGTAAACTCTTTATGAGAGTAAAGAATTGCTTTCCTTACAGATTGTAGTTGATAAGTGCTTGTGTACAAAGTTTAGTCTAAATCTCCAGTTTTGTAGGAGACAGATAAATCTATTAAGATATGGATAGATGCTGATTTCTTGCATATGATGCTAGAAATGGGGCTGTAAACTCATTAGAGTAACTGTAGTACTTTGGTCTGAGTTATATTTATCTGAGACTTGATGGATCTCCTAGAGATTCTAGATGACTGAATTATTAGGATATTGTAATATTCTAAGAATATTTGTACCAAGAACATTATTTTTTACAAGAAATTGAAATGAAATTTCTTTAGCTTTTGGATTTGATCTCTGAAATAAAGAAGTTAATTCACCCAGTGGTTCATGTAATTAGGATTACATGAAGGTAATGAACTTTTGTTTTGGAGTAGATCAACCCATTTGGAGGATTTATAGTTTAGTGTATCTTTTGGAATTTGAGTTAGTATTCAAGAGTAGGGGCAAGCAATTGAAATATTGTTGCATCTCTGAGGACTTATTCAGATGGAAAGATCAGACTAAAAATAATGATTCATGGGAAAGATTTGAAAGCTTAAGGAATAGTTTTATGTATTTTTTTTTTTTCCATTATGAGGACAGAACCTATTTAAGGGAGGAAGAATGTGTGAAGATTATTAAAATATTATCTTCCTATCTCGAGTTTGGGGTCATATCCATGGTGATTTCCACTAAAAGTCATGTTGTACATAAAAGGAGTGTGAACTGAGCACATATCCTTCTAGTGTAGCTCGGATTTGAGTTAGATAGGTTCAATTATGATGACATGCAGATGTTTAGATAGCATGCAAAGTCTTACTGTATGCATGCAAGCCACATGCAATCAGTGCATGCAACATGCAAAGTAGTTTCAATGATCTACACATGTCTAGGCAGTTTTATGAGTTGACATGCAGTACATGCAACATACATGCATGCAGTTACACATGTGGATATATGGTAGGTGAATTAGTTCAGTTAAGTGGACTTTCCATGCAACTCCACTATAGGAATTCGAGTCTCTCTCATGTAGGAAAAGCTGGGCATGTTTTGCCACATTGTGATTAGTGAGATTTTGGTGTTTTGGACTCATTCTCTCTCTACCCGAGTTTTCTATGCTTGATTTTCTCTCTCTACCCGAGAGCAGCCTCTTTTTTCCATACTGAACACTTAGAATTATTTCTGACATTCATTTCTCAGAGTGAAGAGTTAGATTTTTTCATCTGATGTATGCCATTGTGCTCTTGCCTTAGATTTTTCAAGCATACTGTCCTTTGATCAATCTTGTGCAATCACAACACCTCAGTAAGATCCTATAGGGTGTGTGGTGAAGTTCACGCGTGCTAAAAACTTCACATGTATTAGAGCTTCATGCTTTGAAGAGGTGAGGGTGTATACATCAGATCATCAGTGTTTTTGCTTGCAGGAACTCGGATTTTGGAGAGGGATTCAAACTCACTGAGAAAAAAGCAATCAGTGGATCATAACTGGATCAAATCAAGGCTAATATGATCCAACGGAGCTCTGTACGGACAGAGAGCTCACACGTGTGAGATCAGCCCTCATTAATGAGTGCTACTTCTCAAGGAATGATCCAAATTTGATGTTTTATAGCTTGTTGGATAGGTATTGAAGAGTAGATTGTGTTGCTCTTGTTTCTAAATCAATTAGATTTGTTTTTAGAAGAGTTTTAGGCAATCAGAGAGTTTGAGAGGGTACTCAACTCATGGGATATGCCAAAGTGAGCACACATCTGTCTTTTTCATCAATTTTCATTGTCAATCAAGTAGAATTGGATAGAATGAGTGTTCTGAGGTCTTAGACTTTTCGTTTCACACATATTTGAGTTGAAAGTAAGCTCCTAGAGAGTTTATCAGTACTTTGAAACTCGTAGGAGAGATAGACTTCTTGCTTGCATGTGTTTCTTGTTTTGTGACTGAAGCAAGATCCAAATTCAAGATAGTTTGATTTTTTGTGTTGAGAATTTGTTCTCACATCAGTTGGCTAGATTTCATAGGGTGGATCAACATTTGTGTTAGTTCCTAGATTGAGATAGCAAGCAACATCCTTTCAGCTCCATTTTTTTATCATTACTAGAATTTCTCACCAAGAAGATGTCTTCATCTGGTTCTCATTTCTTAGAGCAAAGTGAGAGATTAACATCTTCCAATTATGCAATGTGGAAGATCAGAACATTCAATCTCTAGAAGCTTCACCCCCAAGCCAAGCAATAGGAAGCACGACAGTAGATAGAGATCTTGGCAATGAATCAACCAAATGATGGTGTAGTACGACTATTTTGGCCTCCTTATATAAGGCTTAGAACCACCTATGCATATAGTGATGCAAGGTCCCAACTCCCTTATACATAGATTCCACTAGAATAGAGTCTCTATGCATGGATCCTCTATTGAACATAGATTGCTACTGATACTCTACACATGCATATATGCTCCCAAATATTGTACTAACTCAATTAGTGTGTTTGGGCCTCACAAGGTTATTAATTACTTGCGAGTAACATCCAATATGATGTGGCATAACTAATAAGCTTGATTCACTGGAGTACTGGGTATCCAAGTCTAGGACTATACTGAATCCTATGTTCAGGATGTGGACATGACAGAGCCCAAGCAATGGTATGTGATATTCACACACACACACACACACACTTGATTAAGAATGCTCTCATAACTTACTTGCTTGTTTTGGTCACTATGAACATAATGAACGAACTATTCGTTCTATCAGACTTCGTACAACACTCCTCATGTTAAGAATGAAAGAAAACTTGTTGACAATCTTCTAATCCCCTCAATATGGTTGTCACTACTAATGGGTACGAAGAGATGACGTGCCATGAAATGATCATGAATTTACTACGTCGCTGATGCTTAACTTTCATTAACAAGGTTTCCTCTGAAGAGTATTGCTTTTTGTTTAAACTTTTGGTCACACTTTAACTATTTGTAATATAATGGTATGATGAGTTTAGTTATATGACTTGGATTAGACCTGTATTAAAGTTTATGTATACTTATTTGTGGACGATAATGCCCTGACAATTTGAAATTGACAATGCAAAAAATATTTCTCTAAGTTGTTACTTAGGATAATGGATGGTGTATTGTACTTCACGCTCAGCTGAAAATAACAACGATAATAGAGAATAACAACTAGCTAAAAATTAGCATTAACTAGTCTTGTAATTCTCTGATTGACTATCTTGTAAACTCCACACAGTGGAGATAAATATGCCTTTTTGATTAACACAAGATATATAGAAAAAAGACGAGAGTAAGAAAAGGTGTGCATGAAACTCTGCCAACGAGCAGAACACAGTGATTCAGAGGAGCATCAGCCGTCAATGAGTGAGACACTGAATGACTCACTCAAAAACACAAAGCAGAAATGCAATCGCTCTCTTCTTCTCCATCTCATTGTTCGTGTCATCTTGATTGCTTGAATCTTTTATGATCTGTGATCTGTAGTCGCTTGCTTAGGATCCTGAGAAAATTCCGCAACAAGAAAACCAAACAAATGTGAGTAGTTTCGCTACATTATGGGCTTAAAGGAACCTAATCTCAGGTGTACATAATTCTCTATCAACTTTTGATCTATTCAACCATGCACATTCATCAAAAGCACCATTACAATGGAAAACACTTGTCATAATCCTCCCAAGAGGAAAATTCTGCTCTCTCGAGATTAAACCATCCATATTATGATATTATGATATTTATGGTATAAGCAATAAACTTATATTTCTATTACCGCCTTCATTCATTTTGGTGTTCTTAGAAATTTTCAGTGCACAAAATTGGTCACCTTGCCACCAATTGAGGTAGCTAGCTACTATCATATCTAAAGGGCATCAACACAACCTTGATCTCCTCATAATTAATGTTGAAAAGAATCAATCACCACTTTTTTTTTATGTTCATTTCTCTTATCAATCTCAGCTTCTAAGGGGATTGGCTCGGACTGGAAAATTGCTGACTTGGGTGCTAAAGTTCAGTATAAGCTGCTTCAGGAGTTAGGGGCTTGGGTATTTTGTTAGTCCATCAACATTGCCTTCCGATAGAATTTTCACTTCCTTGGGCGTGCTGCATTCTTGTAGGTATACCAATTGGCACAGAAAACGTAGACCAGCAAGTTTACAGTGCTAAGAGCAGTAAGAAGCCAGTAGAAATAATCCAGATGGCTCCGGTTTAAGTTATTTCCGATCCAAACTCCATGCTTGCTGTTTTGAGTAGCATTGCAGACTATTGTCACCAGCAAGCTACTGATAAAACTCCCTAGAGATATTGTGCTCAGGTATAGAGCAGCTCCAATGCTTCTCATTGAGTCTGGTGCTTGATCATAGAAGAATTCTAGCTGTCCCACCGAAATGAAGACTTCGCAGACACCAATTAAAACGTACTGCGGTAGGAGCCAAAAAATAGTCATGGGAATCGGTTCGTGAGGACGGTCTAGCAGATTGTGTTCGTTAGCAACTTTCAATCTTTTCATTTCCACTAGAGCGGCAACACCTATGGACATTGTTGACACCGCCTGCCCAAATCCAATCCTCTGCAACAAACTCAATCCTCGTTCATCCCCAGTAAATCTACGAACAAATGCTACAAAATATTTGTCATAAAATGGCAATAGCAAGCAGATTGTAAGTTGCTTAAAAAGTGTGCAAGATGCTGCTGGTATTTGAAAGTGTGGACCCAGGTTTCTGTTCATAGTAGAGCCTTGGCTCAAAAACATGGTTCCGACTTGTGCAAACACTGCTGAAAAAATGAGATTGGTGGCCAAAATTGGTAGCACACGTATCAGCAGCTTAACCTCCTCAACTTGTGTTACTGGACACAGCATCCAAGGGTTTACTTCCGATCCTTTGCATAAGCTCGTATCCTCCGCTATGGTTGCTGCCTTGTCTAAGAACCTGCATATAAGCGTGTGATAAGTCTTGTGAAAAGTTTAACTAGAAATAGAATTAACTGTTTTTGGACATGTCTATGAACTATGTAATTAACAGATCAGTATTATTGTTGACATTACAAGAAGATTGCCTAGTGTAAAGCAACTCGTGATGACACTCTTACGAGACGAGAAGAAAATGATATGAAATTCTGTATTCCAAGACAGTGTCACACCTCAAAACAAAACAAAGATGACTTCTGTGATCTATCATTTAATATTGAGGGCACTTTCGTCGTCTTGCCATGTTGACATAATGGTTTCCATCCAGATGTATATGCGCAACATCTCCCACATATTTGTTTTACATAGAACTTAGAAGTGATCCGAAAAAGAGGAACGCTAGTGTTAACTGTATGATGCTACTATTTCTCGAGCTTTGATAGTAATATAGTAAGAGTCACCTATATACTATATAGATTAAAAATCATTGCAATATAATATTACTTTGTGATCGGCAAAATGCTAATTTTACTTACAAAAATTCGCTGCTGTGAGGCAATTTCCGAGTTCCTGCTGGAACGGCTTCCTTGTCATCAAGTTCGTAGAGAAGCTCATCATGAGCTGGTAGTTGTACACGCCATTTTCGAATTGCTGCAACTATCACTTGAGCAACTCGTATCAGGGGGCTACCCGCAGGCTTCTGATTTCGGTATATTGGAGTCCCCAAAAAGAAAAGCATAGTGCCAAGTCCTGTTATTACGGTGGCAGCTCCGTAGCCCCAGGTCCATCCTACATTGTCCTGTAAATAAACCAATATAGTAACAGAAAACATCGTGCCGAAGCTGATGCTTACAAACCACCAATTCAAAAAGGACATCTTCCTCTTACTCTCTTTTGGGTCTCCTCCGTCAAACTGGTCACCAGCAAATGATGATACGTTGGACTTTATGCCACCGGCGCATAATGTCATTAGATATAGAGCAAAGTAGAAAAACCCCACTTGAAATTTTGACGCCTTTGGGCAAACCGTTATCGAGCCTATTGTGCGACATCGAGGGGGTTTGAGAGAAGGCACAGAGACTGCCATGGTAACCAGTATCATTGCCTAGAAGGCGTAAAAGTAGCCAATCAGTCTTAGATTATTTGAACTTATATTACGATCAGATTCTTATTAACTTAGCTTGAACAGACATCATGGCTGTCCATGTTACAAATTTAAAAAAACAGACAGAGTTATGCATGATCACGTACAAGAAAGTAGCCACATGAAAACGAAGCAAGCGTCCAGTAGCGTCCTAGAAACGTTTCAGCAAGAAAGGCTCCAAGCAAAGGCGTTAGAAATGTTGTGCCAATCCAGTTATTGACATTGTTTGCGGATTCAGAGATATCTTCATGAAGCTCCGTTGTCAGATACGTTACGAGATTAGATGAAATAGCATAGACCGCGATTCGTTCGTATACTTCGCATCCTGTTTCACATAGGAGTCAGTTCAGCCTCAAATACAGCTACTCTGTCCTTTAAGATGTTTGGGATGTACCTTCTCGCGAATGAGGCTATAAAATTTAAGATCAAAAATTAAACTCTTCAACAAATGCTACGTAGGGTAGAATCAAAACGATTCTGCCGCCTGCTTTGGAGATCGTCTTTAACGGACTTCTATCGAGACAGCCTTTTCTGGTGAGGCAGCAGGGAGCACGAATACAGATAACATATTGTGGCTTAACGATAGGAAAATAATTTAAAGGCTGACATTTCTTGATATGCAAGATTTCACTTCGGAAAAGTTTTATTTGCATTCAGAATAAGAACGGAAGGATCCTAACACACACCAAATATTAGCCAGCAGGCTTTCCAGTTACCACTTTTGGATCTGATTGAGGGCCTTCCATGTATATCGAACGCTCCATCTCCCACGACATCTTTACGATTACCTTCAGTTTCCTTATAGAGATTTTCTTTCCCAAGCGTGCTCAATTGAACTGTCTTTCCATGATCTGCCATCAACAGACTGAGTCCTGACGACACCTGATCAAGAAAGGATACAGATAGAGGCTCCCGAGGATGTTAGTTCTACGTCCGTTAAGCGTCTTGAATAAAACGTATGAAATTAAAGGTAAAATACGTCAACACAGAAGACTGAAAGTCGAATGCCAAATCCTTACCAATAACTAACTGAAAATAACGGACAAGACGTCACGGTGCAAAATGGCCGGAGATCTTTTGCAAAGAAATAGGAAAGGGCTACACTCCCATAAAAGCTGGTTGCATGATTTTAATTAGACGGAAGATGCATCTATGAATTGAAACATCTAGTAATGACAAAAAACTAAATTGCTTCCACTAAGTTATCAGCATTACAGCGAAAACAAAGTTCATTCTCGATAATGAGGTTGAAGGAGTATGATTATCTGATTTCAAGCTCTACAACCTGTCGCCTATAGCTTTCCTAACTTTGTGAATGTGTCTGCTTATTAGTGTCCTATAAACCGTAATAAGCTGAAGCTCAAGTCCGTTAACATTGATACCGACCATCTAACTGACATTTTCTGCATAACACAACGTCGTGTTGTCAAATTGGCTCAAGTGTTTTGCTCTGTGTTCAGGATTCATCAACAAACCAACAAACTTTCACTCATCTGACCCTCTACAGCAATGCCAAAAATCTAAAAAATAAATGTACGAATGACACATGTCAGTTGGCCAATATCATATATTACAGAATCAATATGAATGGCATCTTTATACGAAATGTATCCTCATAGTTCACGATAGAGTACTCTGCACTTCTTGTATGAGACGAGGTAGCACTGGGACAACTTTAAGCGGGCTAGGCAAACTCCAAATCTTTCATAAAATCTATGTCCTCAATATCATCGGTCAAACTTTAGAGCACAGAAACAATGTGATACTACGAGACAATTACATGATGCAAATCTGCAACTGTAGAGCTCAATAATAAACATGATGCAAATTTGCAATTGTAGAGCTCACTAATAACCACTCTACCGAAACGAGAGAGAGAGAGAGAGAGAGAGGTGTGCATTCATGTACTAGGTAATGGCCCTTGGGAGGGCCATTACCGACTTCAGTAGATCATTGCTAAGTTTTACAAGATGTAAGAGAAATTGCAGCACTGTACTCTTCGCTTGATATGTCATTTATAGTCGGGGGCAGCTTTATAGGTTCAAAGTTTTACGATTCAGTCCTTTCTTCAAACGTTGATCAGACGCGCTGGCCTCTCCACGGCCGCCCACGGCCTTCTGACACAAGCTCTATTATGGCAGGGCGCCCCTCTACAGCCGCTAACAGCTCCAGAACCTGTTGAGTATAGAAAGAAATATGAGTTTTTGTGCCACAAAACCTGTGCTCAGAAACAGCCAGTTGCTTGAAGCATTTCTTTCACTCTCTGATGGCAATTATTTCTGAATTTCTTTCTTTTCCACTAGGGTCAAGCTGTCCACCACTCCAAAAGATTCCTAGACTGTCTAGTCCTCTACGGTTTCTATCTGCTAGGACTGTTCATAGGTTCTATCTGCTAGTAATTGAAGTTTTGTGCGATTTGTGCTTGCAGTTCTTTTAGTAGAAAATAGCAAAGGAAAAAAAGATAGATAGCGTGTCTGTTTTGTGTTTTGTGCCTGCTACTTGCTGGTTTAGCTAAGTTGCAGTTATAGGCTAGGATCAGGTCTGATTTCCTGTAGCCGACTGCATAAACTTGCCTCTGGCAGGACTGTGAGCGCCGTGTTCTGCTTGAAGTTTGCTTTTTAGTCTTTTTGTAGATCAAAAACCTCAGCGTTGCATCTTTCGTGGAGAACCACAACCTTGCAGCTTTCTTAGAGAATTACCTCAGATCTCTGCTGGAAAAACGTTCCTCACATTATGGCCAGGGCAGCACACCAACAATTCCTTGAATAGGCAGCAGAAATTCCACAAATCTCAGATCCCTGCAGATTTCAGCTTCTTATCATTTTACGGATGTCAGATTTCTCTGAGCAAGATGGTAGGTGCAGGTTGCTCACAGCCATAGCAGGGCCGAGCAAGTGACAAAGGGCTTGGAAAACACAGCTAGAAGATAGAGATATGGGTGAAACCTCTGAGCACATGCAGAGAGCCCCCAAAACAATCGTTAGTAGCAATCTTCTGCTCAATCTTGGTCTCCCTCTCTCTAAGCTCTGATATCAGTTGTCACATTCCTCACATAAAAGAAGCCTGCTTCACCTTAAGACCATCCGCTTTCCCTTCATGCGTGAAGCCCAGTGTGATCTTGCGGATTTGTTGCGTGATCTTGCGGATTTGTTGCTTGTTTCTTCTGGCCAGGTGGCGCCATACTGTCCGCCCCATCTTTGGGCCCCCCCCCTCTCTTTCAGTTTCTCAGCTTTCTCCTTTATCTTCTCGCCTTCGTGTTCCATGTGCGGGCTGTGGTCGCATTAACCAATGTTGACCTTGCACCTCATCCTGCTCCCACTTCGCCACCTGACTCGGCTTAGACCTGGATTCGCTCCCTTGATATTTTGACTGCTTTTCACTTAGGTTTTCCTCGTCCTCGTCTTTATGCATGCATACCCTTTGCCTTGCGCTTGGACGTCCAGCTGGCTTTGTCCTTACCTTTGTCTCGTCTGGCTTCCAACCTTTCTGATATCGCAGCTTGGCATGCCTTTTTGCTTTTTCCTCTTTGGTGTCTGCCTCTGCCTCCTCGGGGTGGTGATGCTGGTCACAGGGAATCTCGCAACAGGATTCGTCGCTTTATGTCAGGAGATTGGGAAAATCTGCAAGAAGAGCATTTCCTTCGCTGTCATGTGCTTGCTGCTCAATGGGATTCTACTTCCGATGGTGTTTCTGTACCCCATGTCCATCGTTAGTTGCGTCGCTGTGTTTTACTTGGGCAAGTGGGTCAGTTTTCTCGTGCAGCTCGTGCTCTAGCTCCTATAAGTCCAACGACTCCTTCTGTTGCCACCCTTCAGGCTTTGGAGCTTCTTCATCCACCGACAAATGATTGTCTTTCGTTGAGGACTTTGAACCTGATTCCGATCTGCAGTTCTCAGAATCTCATTTTCTTAATGCTTTTCTACGAAACCCTCATCTGTCAATTGGGGGTCCTTCTGGTATGGTTTTCGAGCATCTTCGTGATTGTTTCTCTTCTGATAATTCTGCTAGCGGGTTTGGTTTGCTCTTTCAAGTTTGCTCTTCCGTAGCATGTAGGCGTATTCATCTTTCTATTGCTTGTAATCTTGGTGCTGCTCGTTTGATAGCCTTGGATAAGCCTGGCGGTGGCATGCGTCCCATTGTTGTTGGAGAGGTTTTATACAAATTCATTTCTACGGCTCTTGGTTTTCAATTTCGTCATAGTTTTCATGACCACCTATTTTCTCATTAGTTTGGTTGTGCTACTCCTAGCGGTTGTGAGACAGTCATTCATGCTTTGCGTGCTACCTTGGATCTTCATCTAGATTGGGTTGTCTTTCAAGTGGTATCATCTTGTGCAGGTTTTGCAACGAAGTTCCATGGACGTGGTGCCTCACCTTTACCTATCATTATGGCTTATTATCGTCAACAATTTTCTATCACTTTACAACGCACTCAGGCATTTGCAATACTTCGACGTGTCGTAGTTGCAGGAACGGCTGCTTCACAGCTTCATGTGCTACCTAAACTTCCAACTGTCTTAACTAGCGACTTACATCAAGCAGTAGGCTTTATGTAGATACTTTGTGAGATTGTTGCTTTGTTACAGTTGATGTACAGTATCTCAATTTTCCTTATGGCCTTTACACTTTCTACATGCATTCCTTGTACTCCGATGGGTTTTCCCATCTTTTATTAATAAAAACAAGAAATTGCTGATTACAATCCCTAGCACTCTTGAGCATTGCTAGTGCACATGTGGCATTGTGTTATTTGTTGAGAAGATGTAGATTATGAGCCATAGCACAGACTGCAGATAGATTTAGATCTTGACAGTGTATCTCTCTCTTGCTATGTCAAGTATCATTCATCATACGATGGGCTACAACCTTGCAACTAGATTCGCAGCCTCGCAGGTCATCTTGCTACAGGCGTAGCCCACCTCCTCATAAACTATACCTAGTCCAATGCCATTAGAACAACAAATTTTGGAGCAAGCTAGGGAGGTTGAGAGACGCTCACGAATCTGGTTACCATTGGTGATGGCTCGATTAATCGATCATTATCGTGCGTAATTGACATTCACCTGATTTTTGTTTGTGTGTGTGTGTGTCAAGCATGTATAAGGGGGTAAAAAAAAAAGGGAAATATAGGGCCCAAAAAGGGCAAAAAATCAGGTGAACACCAAGTTGAAATTCTGTTAGGATCTAGTGCAATATGCAGATCACATCACACAATCACCATAGCCGCTCCTCACAAGTTCTCAAAGATGGCACAACAAAAGTTATTAGATTACAAAGAAACATTGTACATATAGAGTATCCACAAATTGCATGAAAAGGCAGGTGTCCTAAAATTGGCCTACCACCTGTCAAACTAAGGTCGGGCCCAATATGGCCAAATTCGACCGACAAACTTGGGACATGCCCCCAAGTATAGCAAGTACTGTAAATAACTCTGTACAGGCTAATTCTTCCTATGTGTGGCTACTCGGCTAACCCAAGTAGCCGGCTACTTGGATCAGTGCCCGATCAATATATCCTAATGGGTCACGTCCCGATCACAACCATATACAGTATACCAAATAAACTGTACAGTAATTACATCATCACATTTAGAGCTTATACTAATGAATCAGATCAAAACTGATTTCTAACTCTCTCCCTTAGGCTCAAATGTGATAAGAGTGAAAAACAATATATTGCAGCAGCATCTGGAGTGTCCAAAGGATGTTATGCATATCACAGCTACCATGTACTTGATTCACACTCGAGCACACCAACAAACCACCAGGTTTGACTCACAAAGTATCATGTAAACACAATGCTCATACAGAGAGTCTACCATACTCTCGACCAACTGATTTGTCCCCAATCCGACTTGAACACAAGTGGACCACATGAGCGGCATGGCTCAAACTGAGGAAATCCCACTGCCACCATGAGACTTACATCCTCCATCTAACTAGGCTGACATCCTATCAGACTTGTAAAGCTGACATACATGAGCGACTGAGGCTCAACCTGAGGAAATCTTACTGCCACCATAAGATTGTACCCTCACTAGATAAACAACTAGTAGACAATGACAAGTCAATGAGCATAAAATGTCATTTGTTTCACTGTAGCAAATGCACAACCACATACAACTCCGACTCAGATCTAGACTCCCGTGACAAGGCAACATGCAAGCCCACACACACTCATGCAAACCAACACGAATGATAAAGCATCAAATATATGACCAAGGCCTGCTCATAAGTGGTATCCTGTCGTACCAACACCTGTGCCACCTGTAGATCCGTGGCTACACCACTGGTCACCAAATCAGGACCTCAACCATGGCCTGCACCTATAACCAAGATGCCCTCATGTCTAAGCATATCACATATATGTCCTCATACATCATCCAAGATCAACCGTCTCGAACCAATGAGTGCTCCAAGCCTCATCCCTGATGTATCTCCCAAACAAAGCTATGCTCCAAGCCGTTTTGCCCTGACATCCTGTCCAATAAGCCCTAAAAGCTGATCCCCATCCATTCCTTATGCTCCAAGCACAAGAGTCTACCAAGGACTCAACGAATGAATGTACGCAAAATCTCACCATAGGCTATACTTGAGTAGCTCGTCTATCTCCCGGAGATACTGATGAGTATCTGCTTGCCCTACATCCCATGTAGGCTCTGACATTGCCAACTCTGATTTGACCAGTACATAGGCCTCTCACCAAGGAGCCTATCTCACCAACACTGTATCCATCATAGCATCCAAGCCAAAGCAAATGCAAACTAGATCCACTATTATGATGAACAACTCACCCACGATCCATAGCATATCAGGTAGGATAGCTCCATAACTCTGTACCCTGTACCATCTGATCACCAAGTATCCATTACCCGCTAATAGCTCCCCAAGAATCCGTCCACTTGTAGTGCAACTAGACTCCAACTGGATCTAACCAAAAGCTGCATCCTGCTTACCAAATAATGATGGATAGAAACAACATGTGATGCCAACCTGGAGATCACTGTGCATATAACCATGCAGCTCACCTGATCACTCACCAAAGTATCAGCTGTCACTCCCTGAGCAACCATCTCCATCCCTGTCGGCTCACAACCATGGGCATGCTGGATCCACATCACCCCGTAATGCTCTCCATGCCCTCAGGATATGTACCACCACAGGTACACTCCATGCCACCTACCTCCAAGTAGGCTTGACCCATCCCTAGGTCATCACACATGAACACTTGTGCCAAGCCTAGACTCCTGCAAATACAGCCAACTGCATGAAAGCTATAGGTAGCTTATCCACACCCGTGATGATAGATGCCTCCTTATCGATGCCAATGTCCAAAATTGGCTTCCTGCTGTAATGCCAACCTGTACTCCCAAATGATCACACCATGAAGTCCTCGCCATCAATGTCCCCTACAGTGGATCGCTAGCAAAACACTCATCATAGTGTTTGCCCTCAGATCACACCTCGTGCGATCTCCATCAGCTCTCCAACCTAGAGCTGGCTCTCAAAGCTTCACGCTTTGACCATTTGCGTTTGTAGTGTTCTGATTCCATCATGAATCTCACCTATAAGTCTTGTCCATGCCAATGACTCAAGTCCAATATGAAATAGTTTCCCCCTGATGATCATCCCATGTCATCCTGCAATGCTATCCCTACCAGGTATTCCAATGCCATCCTTGATCACAAAGATCTGAACATCTACCCTGTAGTACCCACCTATATTCTCCCAAGATAGCTCCAAGCTACTCTTATGAATGGTTCCAAACCACTTCCTGAGAATACACTGAGATGTGAACTCCAAAGCCACCATCAAGTCCCTCACATGATTGTGCATGCCAACATCCCTCCAAGTGAACCTGTGAGATCTTCCATGGACCAAACCAAATGATCTGCACCTTGCCATCACTGGAATATGCATCCCTGATGCAATACTGATATGGCAAATTGACTTGACTTATCCAAACTGGTAGTTGAAGTGTATCCCTTCGATGATAAACCTGATACACTGCTCCACAGCTACAATGGCTTGATCAAAATCGACTTACCGACTGCAAAACCACAAAATCATCACAATCACCACTCGCCAAGAGCATCCAAAGTGTGATTACTGACTCGTTCTTCATCCTCTGCGTGTCCCACACATAGCTCGTCCAATGCAAGTCCGCTATCTTGCCCAATGGCTTTCAACTGGCACCACCTCGTACTTCAATCACCTGTGATTGCCAATATGTGTATACCTCCAAGCTAGCCCATATTTCTCTCTGAACGAGAAATTTCCAAGCTACAGATGCATGTGTCGATGTAGTTATCACCTGACTCGACAATGCCATTGCTGATCATACCTGTGAGAGCGTTCCCCCAAAACGTCACTTGACGTTGGTTGGTTCGAACTCCAAGAGTTG
Source organism: Diphasiastrum complanatum (assembly GCA_029204225.1). NCBI lineage: Eukaryota > Viridiplantae > Streptophyta > Lycopodiopsida > Lycopodiales > Lycopodiaceae > Diphasiastrum > Diphasiastrum complanatum. The sequence goes on along the minus strand of CM055103.1, from coordinate 26,003,350 downwards.
AACGTGATCACAAGAATTTTTCACCTGTAACCGGCATACCATGCCTACCTCTCACCTGTGATTGCTCAAAATTGTCGCCAATGATGAGTAGTCATGCCGCCAAACTGCACTTCTATCGCCAATACTTGCTTTCTCCACACAATTCCGCTACCATTCGCTCCCATAGTGCATTTACCGCTTCCAAACACGCTGTTACCCTATCAAGAGTAAGTAATAATTATTTTAAAGCAATAATGCCTCATTGTACTGCCCTATAGCAGGTTTCACCAGCCAAAAATAGCCCCAAATTTGGCCCTACGGTACCCAAATAGCGAATGTAGCCCATCAGTAGGTCACCTGCACTCCGCTCGATAGAATGGCAATTAAAACACCCCAAAACATGTTTCTCCCTGCTCTGTAACGTCGCTCTGTCCGCTGGCTCTGAGCAGCCAGTTTCAGGGGTCATTTTGGCCCCAAGGATGGCCAAAAAATGTGCCCTCTAGATATAGTTAGCCTTTTTCAAAGGATGCCCTTGCAAAATGAACTGAAACTTCGCTTTGAAATTTTTTTGAATGAAGAAATTCCAACTTGAATGTTGGGTCCCTTCACTGTCCTTTCCAGTGAAGATTTTTAATGAAGAATAAAGGCACTTTGCCCTTCAATTCTCTTTAGGCCCTCTTCACATGCATCTAATGGTGGCCCGTCATCCTACGACCCACATTACTCCCCGAGTAATCCATTCTGGTCGTTGATCCATGTATGGCCCAATCCTATGGCTAGCCTCGATTTGACGTGCTAATCCAACACCCTCAGGCTGCTGGCTCCTTCCAAGCACTAAGGCCTCACCTTCTCTAGGCGCGTGTGAGGCACCAACGTGGCCTCCTCCTCTTCCCTTCCTCTTTCTTCATAGCTTGTTAGCTATGGCTGCTCTGGATATTTGGAAATCAGTCCTTCTCTGGTTCGCAACCATCCACGGCCCTTTGCAGGTCATCTCGCCCTACCAACGCGCTTATTCTAGCATTTTACAGCTCCAAATTTTGATGACCACAGAGAGAGAGATCCAAAGTTTTTCTCTCAAAAAACCCTAGCTAAGGAAAGATGAAGATATCTTGGGCTCTACTCAGTGTTTTTCTGAGTTTCAACTTGCAGATTTTTGCCCCACAGAGGTCGCCCTACCTCTGCTTTTTTGATGCAATTTACGACCTGGAAATTGGTGTGGTATTGACGTCAAACAACTTGATTTTCTGAGAAATCTGTCAATCACCCCTTGGAACCAGAAATATCAAAAATTTTCTCAATTTTTCACCCAATTGATCCATGTAAATTGTTATGGCTCTCCATCACTGCTCTTTGCATTCTCATGCAAGCCCCGTTGCACCAAACGGCTGTCCACACAGTGAATTATGAAGCCACCATCGACGATTTCCCTGAAACCACCAAAACTGCAAGTTTTTCCGAGAATTTTCTCCAGAATCCACTTACGACGATCGTTCCGATCTTTCCCGAAGTTCCGATCGAAGGAACTTTGTTGTCTCTAGCCATCCGGACTGCCGATACCCCGTATGGAGTCCTCTCTCCTGAGATGCTTTGAGTGCTATTTCTCCTGGTGAAAGACGCTATCCCATAGCTCCATCGGATCGTGCATACCTGCATCACCCTGATGCTCTGATACCAAGTTGAAATTCTGTTAGGATCTAGTGCAGTATGTAGGTCACATCACACAATCACCATAGCCACTCCTCACAAGCCCTCAAAGATGGCACAACAAAAGTTATTAGATTACAAAGAAACATTGTACATATAGAGTATTCACAAACTGCATGAAAAGGCAAGTGTCCTAAAATTGGCCTACCACCTGTCAAACTAAGGTCGGGCCCAATATGGCCAAATTCGACCGACAAACTTGGGACATGCCCCCAAGTATAGCAAGTACTGTAAATAACTCTGTACAGGCTAATTCTTCCTATGTGTGGCTACTCGGCTAACCCAAGTAGCCGGCTACGGGATTAGTGCCCGATCAATATATCCTAATGGGTCACATCCCAATCACAACCATATACAATATACCAAATAAATTGTACAGTAATTACATCATCACATTTAGAGCTTATACTAATGAATCAGATCAAAACTGATTTCTAACTCACCAATTACGTATTTATGAAGGACAGGGAAGAGTAGGTGAGGCGAGGAGGGCCATGCCTATCACTCCTTGCCAGCAGAATGCCATCAGCCTAGGCTCTTTCCATTGCATAGTCGACGATTTGGCTTTTTCACATAAATATTATGAAACATAATCTACATTTTAAAAACATAATCAAATCTCAAGAACTAAAAATGTGGGTCATAAGATTGCTGGCCATTATGCTTTTCTAAGGGGGAAAAAAGCCCCAGTTTTTCATTACATTGTGTAGAAGCATGCGCGCTTTCTTGCTTATTGAAAATATGAAGACAAGCTTTAGTTGAGGTCGTTAGGTAAAGAAGAGGTTCCAAGCGAGGCTAATCCTATTTGTTACGTCCATGTCCAGTATGTGGGATTTGGAATAATTCTTGACCTAGATAGTCGATACTCTAGTGTATAAGGTTGTTAGTTACACCTCGTCATTTCAGACTTGGCCGATAATGTAGTTAATAGTCTTATGAGAGCCCAGACCTATAATTGGACTATGGAGCACTTGCATGGTGTTTGAATGCTATTATGCAAGAATAGGAGGTCAATTGCTTTTGATAGGAATGGAGGAGAATATTCTCTAGTCATTTGGAGCATATATATCCTAGTGGAACTTGCCCATCTCCTTATTGTTTTTGCTGATTTTAGAAGCTGGGATCACGTCCTCTCTTGAATTCATTCACCTTGGCTTGGGGGTGAAGTGGTTAGAGTATTGACTATCCATTTCCTGTTGGTTGGGTGGTTTTGCTCTGCAGTTGTCCTTTTGGTTGCATGTAATAAGATCTGAGAAGATCTTCACTTGGTGATCGTTAAAGTGGTATCAGAGCTAAGGATTACACCAATTAGAAGGCGGAGTCGAGATTCTTGGTTTTTGCAGCTTTTTGGTGGATCTCTTTGCTTTTTACTTCTAGGTGGTGGAATTGACCTCCAAGTAGGTGGCTTCTGAGGTCTTGATATACTTACAGCCTATTGGTCATGATCATGGACTTTTTTCATAGAGGTGGAAGAGGAGGGTCAGACAAAGAACTTAGAATGTCTTTTGACACATCAACAATATGTACGACGTAAGAATGCTCCAGAGATTTGGGGATATGGATTGAATCACAAGGCAATGATGAAATATCATGCAAAGAATCATCATCAACAAGAACATCATCTAAGGCTAATGATGATCCAAAATCAATATTCATGTGATTTAGCCATTAGATTGAGGTGAGTAAGGAGTGATAAATTGCTATTCAATGCCTTGGCTCTAAAAATACTCCAATTCAGTAGAGTGTACTCTCCACCATTATCGGACCTCAAGGCTTTGATTGACTTACCACTCTCTTTCTCTACATGCTCCTTGCAGATCCTCAAGCAATTAAAAGATTCCGATTTTTTCTTAATAAAATAAACCATAGTCCTTCTAGAGAATTCATCAATAAAAATTATAAAATACTTTGCATCCTTTCGGGAAGGATTTTGCATTGGGCCACAGATATCTGAATGCACAACATCTAGTAATTCTCTAACTGTATGTTGATGGCTTGATCTAAACGGTTTCCTTGTCTGCTTACCAACTAAATAGTCTTGATACATAGGCAACTCGACTTTCTTATCAGAATAGTCGAGATCAAGAACAATGGATTGCTTAGACATTTGTTGTACATAAGCATAATTCAAATGACCAAGTCTATAATGCCAAAGTAAGCTTTTATTTATCTGGATAGAAGTACTAAGTGCTTGACTAGAGGCAAAACAAGATGACTTAGGATCATTAGAAGAAGTTTGAGTTCAAAAAGGGCTGCATATGAATTCGTGCCAAGATCTCTTTTGCATTCTGTCACTATTTTCAACCAATATCTTTGACTCACTATAACTTTTCAGTAGTAGCTCAAAATTATGAGATGTAACATATCATTGGAAAGTGCTTGACGAGCGCTTTTAACGCACCACATTTTGACATAGCAATCAAAATTTATGCCAAAATGGTGTAGACTCAAAATGTGACTCAAACAAGTAACGTTACGTTAAAGCCACTATGTCAAGAAACTATTGGGCCACATGTACAAAAGAAGTGAATAAAAGTGAATAAAAAATAAAAAATAAAAAGAATCTTGACAAAAGGCCCCTTTTGTGTTTAAACTTCATCTAATGCTTGCCTATCCTATCGACTACTTTTAATTGATCAGATTCAAATTCTACCTTATGTCCTAGATCTGCAATCCTGTTAATAAAGAGCAAATTTGTAGACAGATTTGGCACATGAAGGACATTTGAAAATAGCTTACATTATGGTATCATAAAAGATTCTCTGTTGGACTTGAAACATCCACAAGGAAGGCCACACTGATGGGAGGGAGCATTGTGGTGACATTCTAGAATATGATACGACCATGTGGTTTGAGAATTTCATGCTTTCATATTGAAATTATGAGAACAAAACAGTTTGATGCGACACGAATTTCAGTCGCTTTGATACCACTGTTGAGAAACCCGGATGGAAATCGATTCTGTCTATCTGCTACTACCTGCTAGAACATATCTACAATCCTCCAGAGTGTAGATAGACACTGCTGACCTACGTTTAATTATTTAAACATTTGACAATTTGAACCAATATGCAGAATGAAGAATGAACAACTGACTATGAACAGACAACAATTAGACATCAAAGCATTCAAGGTCATTCAGCATGTGCATTACAGCTACTATATTATCAATGATCCTTTCATAAGAGCGATGTTGTGACAAACCCACATAGCGCATCGGCGCAAGAGAAGTTATGTCTCTCACGAATAACGTCATCTCGCTTACTAGAGGACTTCTTGGATGTCGGCTCAGCAACACTATGCTTAGCTCAGGTTGACACTCAACCATTTGACAATCCAACTTGATGTTTAATCAATTCTCTCATCTTCAATTTGATTATATAGATGGAGAGAGAAAGGTTTAATCTAATCTAAGATTACAAGAATGGTTGATTAAGCATGTTCCAATGGTATTCAGATTGCCTTTAGCATCATCTGTGGAGGGGGACGTCCTCCTGGTACTTTCTTGATTTCCCTTGTAATTGGATCATGAAGATTCGTCGCCTTTCGATCTTCGGGAGTTGTTCGGTTGTGTGTCTTGTTCGCCTTCCCCTTTGAGCTCATTTGGTCCTCGAACATTTGACCTTCATCTTCGAGTGTCTTTCAGTTGTTGAACATCTGGCCTTCATCTTTGAGTGTCTTTCAGTCGTCAAACATCTGGCCTTTGCCTTCGAGTGTCTTTCAGTTGAAATCGTTATGTGGCGGGTATTTACTAGGACAGTCTTCGCCTGCGGATTTTTCTTGTATTTCCGCAGGCTCGAATTTGAAAGATAGCAAAGCTTTGTGGCTCGAAACATTTTTTTTCTTCAGCTCCCTCTCAAAGCATGGTAGATTTAAAATTCTTAGACTTGTCCTCTGCCTCTCAAACATCCTTTTGTCTAAAGATTTTGTAAAGATGTCCGCCACCATCTGCTTCATTCCAATGAAGCTGGTCTTCAATTCGTTTCTTGTGACTAGGTCCCTTATCAGTTTATATTTGATTGCAATGTGTTTCATTATTGAATGAAACACGGGATCCTTCGTCAAGTGTATGGCAGAAGTATTGTCCATCTGCAAGATTATAGGCTCTTTGGTGGTTTCACCTACTCCATCGAGGAACTGTTTGAGCCATGTGATTTCGTTGGCCATCTTCGTGGCTGCAACATATTCTGCTTAGCAGGATGATTAAACTGTGATGGTCTGCTTCTTGCTGACCCAGAGAATGGCTACATTTGCTGCAATGGTGCACCCTCATGAAACACTTTTGTAGTCGTCCTTGAGTGATGCCCAACTTGCATCACTATAGGAGTGCAACTGGAATCCGACATCACGAGAGTAACACAACCCAAAACCCTTCATCTTCTGAAGGTATTGTAGGATTCACTTCACGATCTTCGCATAGGACCTGGGTTCATATTGGATTGGCTCATCTGAAATACAACATAAGCGATGTCGGGACATGTATTATCTGCTAGATACATCATTAATCCAATCAACCTCCTGTAAGGCATGTGCTGCATTTATCTCTTTCTCTTCGTCAGAAGAAGCTTTATGAATCCAAGTCTGCTTCTAGAGTGTTGACTCTAAGAAGGCAAATGTTTTCTTGTTTGCAAAAGAATGAAGAAGCTCCAAGTACTTTTGTTTTGAGGATGAAAGCATTGAATGATGAGTTGTCTTGCATTGATAAAAGCATTGAGGAAGGAGAGCTTGTTCAAGTGATTCTAAATGCCCTATCTGATGTTAATGCTAACATTGTTCAAAGTATTGCTATTCAAAAGACTTTGCCAAGTTTGATGGATCTTCAAGAGCTCTTAATCAATGAAGAATATAGGCTTCAAGCAAGAGGTGAATCTACATCGACACTTCAAGAGGATGCTATGTTCAGGGCAAATTCAAGGGAAAAACCAAAAGTAAGTGGTCTAAAGGGCAGGATCAAGTGGATGCTTCTTCAAGTGGCAAAAAGAAGGATAGATCAAAGCTCAAGTGCTTCTATTGTGGCATGATTGTTTCTGTGCTAGAAAGTGGCTTGTATTGGGATGATGGTGAAGACATCCTCACTGAGCTTTCATTATGTTGTGTTGATGATGACGCTTGTATGGCTAATGGTTGGAAAACCTGGTTTTGGATGGGTTTTGAATACAATAGCCATGATAGCATGCAAAGCAGCAACGGTAGTTGTGGATGCGTTGGATCGTAAGGGAAACAAGAGCTTAATGATCGCAAATGAAACAGAGCGAGAATGAATGGAAAAAATAGAAGTGTTTAAAGTGTTCGACATATTAATGATATGTTGGCAGACTAGACCAATATTTAATAAAAAGCGTCCTCCTAATATTGAAGGTATAGTCCTTAAAAAAATAAGACCTAAAGGTATTAAACATAAATGGCTTTTTTCGGTAAAATAGAATGGCCGTATATACCATTGTCTTTGTCACTTAATCTCTAGCATATGGCTATGCCTAGCCTTTACTTTTTAAAGTGATATTTGAATGACATAGTCTACACAAAGACCATTTGCAATTCAGTACTGAGGTAATGCTCATGTAAGGCTCAATGTTTGTTCAAAAAGTCAATAGTTAAAAAAGACATGAAACCAGTCGGCACTCTCACATTATTCGGCTTTGTGAGAGGATCAATGTCCAATGGTTGTTTTCAAAGAGTCTATTTGGTAGTTTCTAGAGCAGCGAAGGCATCACCCTCTTCCTCTCACGCAAGTCACCTGAGCTCCAACAGAAAAGCAATTTCATTGGCAGCCAAGACGATGTACCAATCAATGACAACATAGAAGTGCATGGCACAACAGAATTCTTAGAGGAGGGAGAGTAGTTGAGGCCTATACAAAGACATGATCAATACATACAACCTTCTAGACCAAACACAACCGGTAATGATCTATTCATACCTGGTGAAAGCAATCCGGTTTTCCATGGAGCCTATCCCTGGATATCATAACATGTTCTGATGTGTATGAGAAATATATACAACATGCCATACGAAGATGACAGTGATCAAGAGGACTTGCTTAATGCCTAAGATCTGGACGCAAGTAACCTTAGGTTTTCTGAAGTGCTTTATATTGATACATTTGGTACTTTTACAGTACTCGTTTTGAAACTGATGAGTGCCAATTTGGTGCTTATTTATTAGTATTCTGATTTTTTTGTTTATAAGTTCAGGCTACATTTCTTGGTACTATTGGAGTCTCAATTATAGTGCTTTTCATATTGACTGAAATTGCCTTTTACATTTAAAAACATGTACTGCTTGTTTGAAACTTCAAAGTACTTATTCATAAATTACAGAATTTTCGTTCGATTCCTGAGATTACTAAATTTGGTACTATCAAAGTACCAATTCTTGTACATTTGTAACTGTCTGAAATTGCACTTAAATCTCAAAAGCAGATACTTCCTGTGGATCTTTAATATTGTATCCATCTTTAACACCTTTAATACCCTTTCACTCTCAAGCAAAAACTGAAAGCCATCGAAGGAGCACAAAATATAACTAGAATAAACTCCACCCATACCATCATTCATAGATTATGCTGGAATATGCATGTGAACACATATAGGCAACAATATGGGAGATACAATCACGATATACAAAGAGAAATTATCAAAGAAGCACATTGATATTCCTTGCAGTTCTGCAATCTCATAGTATGCAACTCTCATTCAAATCATGCTCCCACCATATAATTGCAAAATTATTCGATTTTATTCCATGATATGGTTTAGGGTTAAAAAGTTCTTCAATGTTGAGCAAACACTAGTAATGTTGCAAGGAGCACAAACCCAAAAAGCAATTATCTCTTACCTATATGTGACTCAGAAATCATGCTGGAATATGATTGTGAACATTTACAAGCATCAACATAGGATTTACAGGTAAAAGAATGCCTCGGCCTTTCAACCTTCATCCCAATAAATCAGAAAGCTGCAAATGAATCTCAAAGCCACTCAAGAATGAAATAACCATTCAAATCTATGTAGTATATCATATATTGATTTTTTGTATATGTAACATGTACAAAAATGAGATGCAACCCAAGCTAGGCCATTCAATTCTAATCTATAGGGGGGTTGAGGCAGTACGAGTACCCTTTGGCCTCAACAAAGTAGTTGACAATTAAAGGAGACACATTATCCTCACAGTCGAGAACAAAGGATTTCTTCTAGTAAAGGCGATAAGGATTCGCGCTTGGACCCAGCCCATGGGAAAGTTGTTCAGTAGCTAAGCAGCAGCGTGTATGGAAGGCTCAGTGATGGCATCAAGGAGGTAGCCATCATTAGTCCAATGCAGATTGTTGGTTAGGTCAATGTAAGGCTTTATGGCCTGTTTGGCCTGTTTATGGTTGGGTGAGGCTTGTGTTCCAGATGCTATACCTATGGTAGCAAGGGCGGCCTCAGTGACACACACCTTGTGTGTTGCTCCCATAAAGGTGATATAAAATTTGGATTTCTCTTCCTTCCATGTACTGAAGGCAAGAGTGATAAAATCCATGTTGATTCTCCCAGAAAAGGCTCTCTCATGAATACCCATTGCGATAAGTAGAGGCTCCGCAAGGGTCATCCACTGAGTGACCATGCTTGTGCTAGGAAGGATCATGTTGTCCGTTGCAGATGGGACATCACGATGGATAGTATAACGCAAAGACTGGAAAGTATCTGTGGAAGACATGATGATCAGAAATGACAGTAAGACATGCGAGCGTATATCAGAAAGTAGTTCAAGAAGTTTGGAAGGCTTTGGTCGCGGGAAAAATTCACAAGAGCTTTGCTAGCATAAGTGAGGAATGAATCGAATTCAACCAACTTATAAGTGAATTTGGTGGGTCCATTACACTGAATACTAGTTTGGCTGATCAGTTTTGAACCAAAATCTGCAGGCACGTACAATACTATGAAAATAGGCTATAAAAATCTCGGTGAAGGTTTCTAGGGATTCGAACCTATCAGGCGAACGTTTTCCAGGGCTGAACCTTCGCCCAAGAGGGTCCTTCGACCAGGTATTGTCATAAATGCATTTTTTCACAGTCTAAACCTATAGCCAACCTAATTTTGACATTTTAAGACCATCCATCATGTCAGCGAAGGTTCATAATGAGGGTAAGGTGCTCAGCGAAGGTTTCCAAAATGGCATATTGCTGATCATTCGCCTAGCTCCAAAAATGGATTTTTCTTGGCCAAGAATCTTCGCCCACCTCAAATTAGATAAATCTGAAGTGAATGTACAGTCTAAGAACTCAGCGAAGGTTTTTGATACTGTATAGGCCAAATTTGACCAAAACAGTGATTTTCTAAGTCATTTTTTAATCAAAAATACCGTTCTTTCTTTTTTTCATGCTGATGACTTTTCTGACTTTTGTTCATCAGTCTTTTCTCATCATTCATTTTTTTTTTAACTATCTTTTTCCAAAAAAACTTTGAACAATCAAATATTGAAAACAACAAAATGAAAAACAAATAATTTAAAAAATCCTTGAGATCAAGCTTGTTGATCTGGAGGAGCAGGCTGCCAAAACTTGCATAATCGGCTGCCATTCATCGGAGTATCAAATCATTTTCCATCCAAGTGTTCAAGAATAACTACGCCATAGTTCAGGATTTCCTTCACTTTATACGAGCCTTCATCGATAAACTTCAATTCGTCATTACTTTCGTAGTAATGACTTACCCGAAGCACCAAATGTCTACCGAGTTCTATTGGGACATCCATGGTTATGAGTTGCGCAAGTAATTCATAACTGGGGTACTGGAAAAATTACTTTTGAAAATTGTGAACGTGCAGTCAAAGTTGATCCTTCAACTTGGACTATCAAACCAGTGGTTCAAAAAGAGGATGATGATTCATCAACAACGGATCATACTTGTGACCATCTAGAGAAAAATTTGGGAGTTCATTATGATTCTCAAACGGATACTGTCAACTAGAATGAAACTCTTGCAACGATTGATTGTACAGCAGGATATATGTGTCAACAAGATAATCATCAGATTTGAGTGAGATTTCATTATTAGATCAAACATTGGATACACCGATCATGTTTCCATTGAATGTGTTGAATGCATACCAGATCCAATTGAAGATGATCTCATACCTGTGAGTCATGCCTTGACTTATGATGACAATGCATAACTCACGGATGAGCAGATTCTCAATCATATGGATCCGACCAGATTTGGAATGTGTAATGTTCTTGATGAACCAACAATAAAACCACCCAAAGCAGTTATATTGAAGGAAGACAAGATCACAGGATCAATGACGAAGAAACAAGCCACGCAACATTATAATATGGTCCTAAAATGGGAAAATCCCCCTCAAAAGATTGATTCAGAGAATGTGCCACCCTTACTAAACAAAGGCAAAGGGAAAGTCGAGGATGATTCTACAAGTCAAAACTATAACAAGACATCATCATCTCGGAAGTCATCACCTCCATGATCAATTTCTACTAAGAAGACTAAGCGAAGATCCAAGACAAGTCCTTTCAAAAAGAAACAAGCAGATGTGGTCTAGCATGATATGCCCGAGCATTTTAAACATTATACATTGGATGATGTAGTTATCATGTTACCTAAAGCACATTGTGAACCTAAAAAATACGTGCCAGACTCAAAAGATGTTTATGATGGTCCAGCTAGGACACAAACAATGAATCTTGCTAAGCCAGGAGAACAAGAAAAGATTGTGCAAGCTGGATCACAACTTAATTTTGAACAGTATCAAGATTGCTTTGCATGGACTTATCAAGATCGGAAGGGTATTCCGACATCAGTTATTGAACATAAAGGTACCTGATGCAGTTCCAAAGGTTACAAAGTTCTATCGCTGTAATCCTAATGTTGCGGATCTAATAAAGAAAGAACTTCAGAGACTGCTTGACACCGATTTCATTTATAAGATTGAGCATACCGAATGGATCTCACCGATTGTCATTGTTCCTAAGAAGAATGGAAAATTGAAAATTTGTGTGAATCTCAAGGCTTTGAACAAAGTGACGTGGAAGGATCACTTTCCGTTTCCTTTTACTGAAAGCATTTTGGATCACCTTGCTGGAGCGGAAGCTTATAGTTTCCTAGATGGATCTAGTGGTTACAACCAAGTTAAGATTGCACCTGCAGATCGCCACAAAATAACTTTTGCAACAGAATGAGACACCTATGCTTACAAAGTAATGTTGTTTGGACTTTGTAATGCACCAAGTTCGTTCCAAAGAGTAATGCAATTTGCTTTTAAAGATTATCTACAAAAATTTCTTGAAATCTACTTGGATGACCTGGGAGTCCATAGTATAGATGTAGACCACCTGGATCGATTGGAGAAAGTATTTGAACGATGTCGCAAATATCAATTTTTTTTAAATCCAGAAAAAGCCAGATATGGGTTTCCCACAGAGTTGTGCTTGGACATGTGATATCGAGACATGGTATTGCCATGGAGTATTCTAAAATTAGGATTATTGTGAATTGCCACCGCCAACAACGATTCATGGAGTTTTTCGTTTGAAAATTTTGTCACTACCTCATGGAAACGCACTTTGTATTTTATACGAATCATCAACCGTTACTTTACTTGGTAAACAAGACATGCAATACTAGATGTATTGCAAGATGGTTATTATTATTGACTGAAGTTGACTTTCGAATTGTGGTTCGAAAGGGGAAGCAACATAAATTAGCTGATTACGTTTCACAAATCGAATATGCACCAGTTAATACTGAAGTGGATGATGAATTACCAGATGCTGCATTGTTTTATGTATAAGCAGTGCCTGAGTGGGCAGCAAATATTGTTGAGTACCTGATGTTAGGACAACCAAATGACCCTTTGACAAAAGTACAGAAGAGGCAATTGATTCATAAGGCTCAACCTTATCAATTGATTGCAGGACAATTGTATCATCGTGGATCAGACAATGTTCTACGTAGATGTGTTTTACTGCATGAAGTGCCAGATTTAATCATGTTTTCACATGATGGCATGGGCGAAGGACACTTTTCTACAGATATTACTGTTCGTAAAATTTTGCAATCAGGTTGTTGGTGGCCTAAGGACACAGAAAATTTTATTCAGACATGTGATGCTTGCTAGCGAGCACGACGACCTACTCGACAGAATTATGAACCCTTGCATCCGGTTTTATCGCAAGCACCATTTGAAAAATGGGGACTGGATTATGCTGGTCCTATTCATCCTACCGCACAAGGATCTCAGACCAGATACATTATCGTAGCAACTGATTATATGACCAAGTGGGTTGAAGCCAAAGCTGTCAAAGTTGCTGATGCAAAATCTACGGCCAAGTTTTTCTATAAAAATATTATAATCAGATTTGGATGTCTGATCGAGATTTCAGTGACCGGGGTATGCACTTTGTCAATCAAACAATAAAGTGTTTATTGGAAGATTTTTTTGTGATACATAGATTTAGCACTCCTTACTATCCTAGAGGGAATGGACAAGCTGCTTCTTCCAATAAGATTCTCTACACTATTATAACAAAGACAGTTGAAGCGAGTTGGTCTGATTGAGAGCATAAACTGCATGCAGGATTATGGGCATTCAGAACCGCTTACAGAAATAATACAAATGACTGGTTTATGGTCAAGATGTTGTCATGCCGATTGAATTTCTAATCCCATCTTTACGCATAGCAGCAATAGAATGGTCAAATGATGATAAGTCTTTACAACTACGTCATGAAGCATTGCACAAATTATGTGAAACCCAATTGATGATAGCTCATGCATGAGCAACAGAGAAAGCCCGCCGAAAGGCATGGCATGATCGTCGATTACACAAAAAGGATCTGAAACAGGAGATCTTGCATTGATGTACAAAACCAAGCTGATCAAGAATTCTGACAGTATATCTTCAACCATTCCTCGCGGTCAAACTGTCGTTTGATCAGCTAGCTTAATGGCAAAAGTCACAGGCTTGATCTTTGTAAGGCCCCATTTTATACATAGCTTTGTAGAAGTCAGGTTAACTCATGAACCACCATCTATCATGGCTGCTTCCTTAGAAAATAATCTATGTTGTATCGGCAGAGTGATATTCTTTTATTCACTTTCCCAAGCGGCTCCGACATGGAGTACTTCATTAGATTCTTCAAATCCAGCACAAAAAAGTGGCTCCTGATGGACTTTTGGTTCTACTTGAGCTAACTTTTGCGCTAAGACATCTTTTACTTTTGGCACCAACTTCAGGACTCTCCCAATAAAATATTGATCTTGCTAGACAAAATATTCATGAGCAGTTCTGTTTGTAGCGCTTCCGGTTCAGTCATCTTGAAGGGTTCTTCATGATGATGCAACTGATCATTCATATCTGTACATGAATTTCTTGGTGGCTGCAATGGTGAAGAACAAACTTTGGTTGTTGCTTTAGCAGCTTCCAGTTCGTCTTCTTCTTACAAATGTTTAATCCATTGTCTCATATCCTAATAGTGGATACAACCACGTCAAGATCGCACCTACGGATCACCATAAAACAAATTTTGCAACAGAATGAGAAACTTATGCATATAAAGTTATGTCGTTTGGACTTTGTAATGCACCTAGTTCATTTCAAAGTGTCATGCAGTTTGCCTTAAAGATTACTTGCAGAAATTCCTTGAAATCTACTTGGATGATCTCGGAGTCCATAGTGCCAATACTGACCAATTGGATCATTTGGAGAAAGTATTTGAACGTTGTCGCAAATACCAAATCTGCTTAAATCCAAAAAAGTGTCAAATTTGGATTACTCATGGAGTTGTCCTTAGACATGTGATATAAAGACATGGCATTGCTACGGATTATTCTAAAATCAATGTCATAGTCGAGATACCACTGCCAGGAACAATTCAAGGAGTCTACATTGTTATGGGTCATTCAAATTACTATCGGATATTTATTTTACTCTTTGTGGATCTAGCAAGACCTATATACAAACTGACTATTGTACCAATCTGGATAATTGAGGCATTGAAAGCATTTGAAAATTTGAAGAAAGCTTTAGCTTTTGCACCAATACTACGAGCTACAATTTGGACAATTGAGTTGTATGTTCATACTAATGCATCAAAATATGCTATTGGATCAGTTTTGACGTAGCCAGATGAATACAAGAAAGATTATCCCATCAGATTTGCAAGCCGACAACTTATAGATCCTAAGAAGAATTATTTGACAACAAAATGAGAAGTGTTAGTCATGGTTTTTTTCATAAAGAAGTTTCGACATTATCTAATGGCAATGCATTTTGCATTTTATACTGATTACCAGCCGTTACTTTATTTAAAAAAAATAAGAAGTGTAATACGAGACATTTTGCAAGATGGCTACTTTTATTGACCGAATTTAATTTTTGATTTGTGGTTCGAAAAGGTAAACAATATTATTTGGACGACCATGTCTCCAGAATTGAAACAACACCAGTTAATACTGAAGTGGATGATGAACTACCAGATGCTACGTTGTTTTATGTTGAAGCAGTATTTGAGTGGGCAACATATATTGTTGAATATCTAATGCTAGGCCAACCCAATGACTCCTTGACAAAAGTACAAAAGAGACAATTGATTCTTAAGGCACAACCTTATCAATTGATTGCAGGCTAGTTATATCGTCGATGAATGGATGATATTTTGTAAAGATGTGTCTTGCCGCATGAAGTACTTGAACTAATCATGTTCTCACATGATGGAATGTAAAGTACAAATGGCAATTCCTATGGTAGCTCGAGTTTCTACTTCTACCTACCTTGAATATCTTATTCTAAGATGGGTCTTTCCTAAGCCAAAAGAGCTCAATTCATCTTTGGCATTTTTAGGACCCCTACTTACAACATTAGATAGATTTTTCTAATATTTTGACAAGAATGGTATCAATAATTCAATCGGCAAAACTGCATCTTGACCATAGACAAGATGGAATGGTGTTTGATTCGTACTACTTCTCTAAGTTGTTCTAAATGCCCATAATGTTGCATGCAGTTATGATCCCAATCAAAACGACTTGCTTTCTATTTTTGTCATAATGTTGTAGAGAATATTATTGGAAGATTCAGCTTGGCCATTACCCCTCAGATACTATGAAGTACTAAACCGATGACAAAAAAGTCTTCTAACAGACACTTTATTGTTTCATTCACAAAGTGTGTTTCGCGATCACTTACGATCTCGATAGGACATCCAAACCTAATAATAATCTGCTAATAAAGAAACTTAGCCGTAGATTTCATAGCTGCAACTTGAATTGATTTTGCTTCAACCCACATGGTCATATAATCAGTTGCTATGATGATGTATCTAGCTTGAGATCCTCTGGTCGCAAGATGAATGAGACCAACATAGTCAAGGCCCCATTTCTCGAACGGTACTTGCGATAAAACTAGATGCAAAGATTCATAATTTTGTTTCATGGGATGTCGTGCTCGTTGACAAACATTGCATGACTGAATATAAACATTTAATGCATGAAAAGACTAGGTGGCACAATTAGACATATTGAGGTGGCTTGAATAAGTCTAGATAGCTTGAGAGGTGGATTCATAACTCCAATTCAACTCAAAGTAGGAAGAGAGTCCATGGATATATATATATATATATATATATATATATATATATATATGTGTGTGTGTGTGTGTGTGTGTGTGTGTGTGTGTGTGTGTGTGTGTGTGTGTGTGTGTGTGTGTGTGTGTGTGTGTGTGTGTGTGTGTGTGTGTGTGTGTGTGATGTACTCTCATTGAGAAGATGATGAACTTTGTGTATAATGCAAATTTGGAGACTAAGCTCTTTGTGCCCTCTCTCTCTACTCGAGTTTTGTACTTTTATATTCTCTCTCTAGCGAGTTGAGGCATTTATTGTGCTTAGTTTCATGTTTCGTTGACAGATCTTGCTTGTAACACAATAATATTTCTTGTATGATCGGCTTTCCTATTGTCAATCAATGCTAGTCTGATCTTTATGGTATTATTGGGCTTAGGAGATCAAAAGTACATGTGTAGGGCATTCCACACGTGTGAATTCAACATGGTATCAGAGCCTACCTAGGATTTACAAGCAAATCTAATCAAAAAGTTTGCAAATTTGATCAGATTTCAAGCTAGGAATTGTCTAGATTCTATTTCTAGCTAGTTTGCAATTTTCAGGTGATTTAGAGCTTCAAACCACTTTGAATGGTCTAGATCAGGTACTGTACGGAATTTCAGGTGCTAGCATGTGTGAAATTCTCCCATTTTCAATTTGGTGGCTCTCTCTCACCTTAGATCCAAATTTATGCAAATTGGCTCACTCGAAAGCTAGAAATGTGTAGAATCTGATGCAATTTGAATCATGACAGCTGAATAAGCCAATCAAAAGTTATAAGCTTTTGAAGAGTCATAGGTAGGGCGCCTAGACCTGTGGCAAATCATGAGTACATGTCATTTATTGCTTGAATGATCACAAAAATCATCCAGAAGTTGACCAATCTCATCTATATGTGATTTAGACAAAATTTAAAGGTTCTAGGCAAATTGTTTTATACAAATAGATTGTATTTGAGTCAATTTGGCATTTTTGGAGTATTTCACAGATGTGAAATTCAAAGAACCATAACTTTTGCCATACTTCATCTTTTTTTATTATTCAAATCTTGTTTTAGAGAGATTGTCAAGCTAGTGAGATCTATCTCACAGTTTTTTGCATAGTCTTACATAGGATTTGGTTTTTTACCCTTGATTGGTTCCTATAATGAGAAGATAAGCAATTTTTTCATCCATCTTTTTTTATTTCCATCATTCTTTATGACTTCAATGGGTGTCTTTCTATTAGAAGCAAGTGAAAGATTGTCAACCTCCAATTACTCAATTTGGAAGGTTAGGATGGAATCCGTCTTAATTCTACAAGTTGTGATGGATATTGTACTTGGAATTGAAGAAGAACCACACATTCCTCAAGAAATTCCAAAGTACAAAAAGAGAGCTAGGATGGCTCTGCATTATATTAAGATGAATGTCTCAAATGACATCTTAAGAGGAATTGGTGCTTGTACTAATGCCAAAGATGCTTGGGATACTCTCAAGTCCATCTATGAGGCAAAGAATACTTCTAGACTTCTAACACTAAGAAACCAAAATTTTCAAAGTGTACAGAGACGTGATGAATGTGCTTCAGCTTATGTAATGAAAGTTAAAGACCTCCATAGAGAATTATCATGCATAGGAGGCTCCATCAACCAAAATGAACTTGTTCAAGTCCTACTTAATGGGTTAAAGGAGGAATATGACAACCTTTTTCAGAGTTATGCCATTAAGGAGGAGCTACCAAGTTTGGAAGCACTCCAAAGTGTGCTCATTTCTGAAGAATCAAGAAAAGAGTATAAACTCTTGAAAATGGAGAGACTGTCTCTCAACATCGATGGTAAAGACCTCTTTACCAAAGACAAGCACAAGACAAGAAGTAAGAATCAACACCAACCCTCTTCAAGCAAGAACAATCTTATTTCCAAGGAGAAAGGAGAAGAGGATGAGTCCTCTCAAGCTTTCACATCCAAAAAGGAGAAGAAAAACATCACGTGTTTCTTTTGTGCAAGAAGGGGCATTATGCCACCAATTGCTTCAAGAAGAAGAATCAATTCAAGCAAGCCAACATTTCCAATGAAGAGAAGGAAGATGCTCATGCAAGTGATGGAGAGGGATCTCTTATGGTCTCGAGTTTTTCTTCATCACCTTTCAAGAAGGATGGTTCGTGGTACATCGACAGTGGAGCTTTCTCATATTCTTTTTCATCCATGTCACCTTATGAAGGAGCCAAGAAGTCCATCTACACAGCAAATGATCATGAGTGTGCTATTGAAGGCATAGGGACCATTCCCTTAAAGCTTTCTTCATCAAAAGTTCTTTCTCTGTCTAAAGTACTTTTTGTTCCTAAGTTAACAAAAAATCTTATTAGTGCTGGGCAATTGTTTGATAGTGGACTAGATGTGAGTTTCAATGTTGATACATGTACAATCAAGAAGCATGATGAGATCCTTGCATTTGGGTCTAGATATGGTGGAATCTACAAGCTTGATCCCAAAGAGAATGCTAACTCTTGTGATGGTGCTTTTGCTTCTCATATTTCTTTGGAGGAACTATGGCATAGAAGGTTGGGGCATCCTAACTATAATTCTATGATTTCCATGGTCAAGAAAGCCAAATCTATTGGCTTGCCTAATCTTATCTCCAAGAATTTCAAGCCATGTGAGGCTTGTGCCATATCCAAGTCTCATAAGAAGCCTTTTTCAAAATCATCTATCAAGACTACACATCCATTAGAGCTCATACACTCGGATGTGCACTTTTCATCTTCAAAGGTTGATCACCTTAGAATATTTGGATGCATTTGCTTTTTCCATATTCCCTTGGAAACGAGAAAGAAGGATGATCCTTGTGCAAGCAAAGGAGTAATGGTTGGATATTCATCCAACAAGAAAGGCTATCGAATCTACATGCTCTCTACTTCTAAAGTAATTGAAAGTAGAGATGTAGTTTTTCATGAAGAAGAAAAGTACAATCTTGGAGGGGCCGAGTTCAAGCAACCTCAAAATCTATCACCTTTTGTTATTAAAGACAATCAACATATGAAGGAGTCAAGATTTGAAGATGGAAGTCCTCAAATTTTCACTCCTAGAAGATCCATGAGGGAGAGATCCGAGCCTAAGAGGCTCACTTATGATGACAAAGGAAAACAAGTGGATCTTGATTCCACTTATGCTTATTTTGTTTCTCATGAGGAGCCCAAAAATGTCCAAGAAGCCCTCAATACCAAGGAGTGGTATGAGGCCATGAAGATTGAATATGATGCCTTGATCAACAACCACACATGGGAGCTAGTGGATTCACCACCTAACATGCATATTATTGGATGCAAGTGGGTGTTCAAGATCAAGTACAATCATGATGGATCCATCAACAAGTAAAAGACAAGATTATGTGCTAAAGCTTTGCACAAATATATGGCCTTGACTATGAAGAAACCTTTGCTCATGTAGCAAAGATGGTGACAATAAGAATCATAATCTCTCTTGCCTTATTTTTAAAGTGGAAATTGTATCAATTTGCTATCTCCAACGCTTTTTTGAATGGCTATCTTGAGGAGGAGATATACATGGCACAACCTCAAGGACTTATCAAGGATAAATCTAAGGTGTGTTTGCTATTTAGAAGTCTTTATGGCTTGAAGCAAGCACCTAGATCATGGTATTCAAGACTCAACAACTTTCTACTTTCATTAGGATTTGTGCTTAGTGACTATGATCCTTCTATGTACTTAAAGTTTGATGGTAGTAATATTGTCATTCTTCTAATCTATGTAGATGACATTATTCTTAGTGGAAGTTGTTTGATACTAGTTCAAGAAACTAAGGATGCATTAGGAGGAGAACTTAAAATGCAAGATCTAGGAGAGATCCATTACATTTTAGGCCTTGAGATTGATTTTCATGAAGAATATGCTTTTATTTGTCAATCTAGATATGTCTTTTCTATGTTGAGAAAATTCAATATGCAAAATTGTAAAGGCATAGATACTCCCATGGAGCAACATGTAAAAGATCCTATTAAAGGTGAGGACATCACACTTTATAGGAGTCTTATAGGCTCTTTAATTTGGCTTACTATCACTAGACTCGATTTGAGCTATTGTGTGCACAATTTGAGTCAATTTATGCAAGATCCTAAGATCCAACATGGGAAGATGGCCAAGAGAGTTCTAAGATATGTATCTTCTACTCAAGATTATGGTTTATTGTACAAGAATGAAGATCTAACCATTGTTGGCTATTCGGATTCCGATTTTGCAAGTGATAAAATGGATCAAAAGTCCATTAATGCATATACTATCTTTCTTGGAGGCAATCTTTGTCTTGCCTTTCAAAGAAGCAAGATACCATATCTCTATCTTCTTGTGAGGCCGAGTACAAAGCACTCACTACAACAACTAAAGAGGTGCTTTGGATCAAGAGGTTAATCATGGAGCTAAAGTGCATTAAAGAGGATGATCTTCTCTTGATCAAATGTGACAACATATCGGCCCAAACAGTCCTATTTTTCATGCAAGAAGCAAGCATATAGAAGTGGCACACCATTTTGTAAGGGAAAAGCTCATTGGAGGAGAAATCAACTTGGAACATGTCGACACATCTTCATGTATTGTTGATCTTCTCACAAAGCCACTTTGCAAAAGTGCCTTCTCAAAGCATAGATCTAATCTTGGCCTTATCTCAAGATCGATGCTTGATACACATTAGATACATTTTTTGGAGGAGTGTCAATATATTGGAAAAATCTATCTAATGTTGTAAGTAGGGGTCCTAAAAATGCCAAAGATGAATTGAGCTCTTTTGGCTTAGGAAAGACCCATCTTAGAAGAAAATATTCAAGGTAGGTAGAAATAGAAACTCGAGCTACCATAGGAATTGTCATTTGTACTTTGCATGCCACATTTAATGCATGAAAAGACTAGGTGGCACAATTAGACATATTGAGGTGGCTTGAATAAGTCTAGATAGCTTGAGAGGTGGATTCATAACTCCAATTCAACTCAAAGTAAGAGGAGAGTCCATGGATCTATATATATGTGATGTACTCTCATTGAGAAAATGATGAAATTTGTGTGTAATGCAAATTTGGAGACTAAGCTCTTTGTGTCTTCTCTCTCTACTCGAGTTTTGTACATTCATATTCTCTCTCTAGCCGAGTTGAGGCATTTATTGTGCTTAGTTTCATATTTTGTTGACAGATCTTGCTTGTAACACACTAATATTTCTTGTATGATTTGCTTTCCTATTGTCAATCAATGCTAGTCTGATCTTTATGGTATTATTGGGCTTAGGAGATCAAAAGTACATGTGTAGGGCATCCCACACATGTGATTCAACAATTCTTACGCATAGCAACGGAATGGTTGGATGATGTGAAATCCTTACAAATGCGTCATGAGGCTTTAAAAAAAAATTTGTGAAACCAGATTGATGGCAGTTCGTGCATTAGCAACAGAGAAAGCTCACCGCAAGATTGGCACGATCGTCGATTACACAAAAAAGATCTGAAAGAAGGAGAACTAGATCTAATGTATAAGATGAAACTGATCAAAGGCAAATTGAAGTTTACAAGTGAAAGACCGTACAAGGTAAAAGAGATATTGAACTATGGGATAGTTATTTTAGAACACTTGGATGAAAAACGATTTGATACTCCAGTGAATGGCAGTCGACGACGCAAGTTTTGGCAGCCAGTACAGCCAGTTCCACCATCATGATCCAACACCTTGTTAGATTTACTTTTGTTGTTTTACAAAATTTTTGTTTTTTACTACTTGGCTGATTTTCTTTTTTTTTGAAAAAAGACAGTAAAAAAAAAGAATGATGAGCAAAAGTATAAAAAGTCATCAGATCAAAAAAAGTTCAGAAATTAATTTTTATGGAAAATGACTTAGAAAATCACTTTTTGATTCATTTATTGTACAAAAGTGTCTCGAGAGGGTGCACCATTGTAGTGAATGCAGCAATTCTATAGCTCAGCAAGAAGCAGACCATCATAGCTCAGTTTGCAAAGCAGAATATGTTGCAGCAGCCAAGATGGCCAATGAGGTCACATGGCTTAGACTATTCCTCGACGGATTGGGTGAAAACACCAAAGGACCTCTAATCTTGCAGATGGATAATACTTCTGCCACACACTTGACAAAGGATCTCATGTTTCAACATTGCAATCAAATATCATTTGATAAGGGACCTAGTTGAGAGGAACGAATTGAAGACCACCTTCATTGGAACGAAGCAGATGGTGGAGGACATCTTTACAAAACCATTAGACAAGGGGATGTTCGAGAGGCAGAGGACAAACCTGAAAATCGTAAAGCTACCACGCTTTGAGAGGGAGCTGAAAAAAACAAAATGTTTTGAGCCACAAATCTTTGTTAGCTTTCAAATTTGAGCCTACAGTAATACAAGGGAACTGCCCACAAGCAGGAACCACCCCAGGTCATAACAATCACATAATAGTTTCAGCTGAACAAGACACGAAGGCGAATACCTCGAAGATCAAAAGTTCAAAGACCAAAGGAGCCCAAAGGAGCCCAAAGGAGAAACCCGAAGGTCGAACAAGACACGAAGGTGAATACCTCGAAGATCAAACGTTTGAAGACTGAAGGAGCTCAAAGGAGAAAGTTGAAGGTCGAATGAGACATGAAGGCGAAGAAGACTTGAAGATCGAAAGATAGCGGATCTTCACACTCCAAGTACGAAGGAAATTAAGAAAGTACCAGAAGGATATCCTCCTCCATGAATGATGTTGAAGGCAATCTGAATGCCATTGGAACATGCTTAATCATCCATTCTTGTAATCTCAAATTAGATTAAACCCTTTATCTCTCCATCTATATAATCAGATCGATCACGAGAGAATCGGTTGAACATCAATTGATTGAACATCAATGTGAGCTAGGCATAGAACTGCCAGCCGATGTCCAAGAGTTCTTTAGTAAGCGAGACCGTCTAATATAGTTCGTGAGAGACATAGCATCTCTCACGTCGACGCGTTGTGTGGGTTTCTCACACAAGCACTCTCAAGATTGGATCATTTTATAATACAGCAAATGTTATGCAGATCTTCTTCTTGTGTTGAATGATCTCAAAATGCTTGATGTCTCATTGTTTTCTGTTCGTAATCAGGTGTTTAGTATTCATTCCAGACACATGTTCATCTTGTTGAATGCTTAAACAAATCAAATGTAGGTCAGCAGTGTCTGTCTACACTCTAGAAGATTGTAGGTATGAACTAGAAGACAGTAGACGTCAGTCTGAACCAAATTCTATCTGAGTTCTAGGAAAATCAAGATGAATCAATCCCAATCCTTTTGTCATCAGTGGTATTAGAGCTTGTTGTTCCTATCAGAGTTGATGAAATTTGTATTGCTTCAAATCTAATTGACTCTTAATTTCATCCTTCAGTGGTATCAGAGCTTGAATTGAGGTGAACTCAAGAGAGCCATCAAGAGTAACACCAAGCAGCAATTTGCTTTTGGCCCTCATCTCCACTTTCTACCTGGTTAATAAGATCTATGGTTTTGTCCCTGAGTTAGTCTTTTCTATTTACAAAGACGTGGCACCTGCCTAATCTTCACGACAAGCATCTAGTTGTCAACGGGTACACAACGAGGTCGTAATTCCTGATTTGCCTTCCACGTGACGTCGTCGTACTAGGCAACCAACGCCAACTATGCTACCACCCCCTGCTATAGGGTAAGCCATTCTCAACAAGAAAAAATTTCTAAACAAATTAATGATTCGTTAGAGAAAACCCAGTAACTCCCTCTATTGCTCTCCTGTACTTTTGGTACAAAAGAAAGATGGGAGTTTTACGATGTGTGTGGACGACTCCCTTACACCTCTCACACTTATTTTGGACACCTCAGCCACTTTCTAAAGACTACACATTCCCTATAAAAGCTGCATGAAGATTGGGATAGACTCCAGATGTTGTTGGTATATCGTTCAATGGTATAAAATCAGTAGATACTGGATCTGCTACTGGTTTTTTCTGCTTCTGTGCTCTGGTGACCACCATCAAGGGTACACTTGATTTATTCTGAGCTACTGGTCTTTGCTTGATTGTTATCAAATTTACAAGTGCTGTAGCTGGTGGTGGCTTCGGTCTTGCTGGACAGTCTTTATAGCAATGCCCATAACCACAGTCACAACAGAATGGTACAAATTTTCTTTTATTAAGACATTCTGCAACTCTGTGATTTTCTCCACATGCAAAGCATCCAAGCAGTGCTCTGGTCCAGTTTCTAGAGGCATGTTGTTGCGCGGCAGCATAAATAACATATTGTTCTGAAGATCCACCTTCTTGATCATTACCATAGTTCCATTGCTCAGCACTTCTATACGACTCTGGTTCCATCAAATTGGCAGGAGGAGCGGAGTGCTTTGGTGGGGCAGGTAAGGCTAAATGTTTTGGGTATCCAAGAGCAGATTGTCAAGGTCTAGCTACTGGATTTCCTCCAGATTGTGGTTCTCGATATCCCATTTGGACATACCGTTGCTGAATTATCTGAGGATTGAAGTTGCAAAAAGCAGTCTCATGATCAGGTGAATTACACAAATGGCATACACTGATTTCCATTAATTTTTTCAATTGAGGACACGCATTCACTATGTGATTTCCTGTACAAATATAATACCAGACATTTTCCCTGGTAGAAAAAGTCTTCGCAAACTTCTCAAGTTCCTTGTTCGCTTTTCCGTGAAAATATTCCAATGCTTCGATCTTCTCATCAAATTGCGACTACAACTTTTCCATATGTTTCCGCTGGTCCTTCCCGAGTTTCTTGAACTCGTTGAGCATCATTTCTGCAGTAGCGTTGACATTCGTGGATGCAATAGTGGTGGATGTCGTAGTATAGGCCGAATGGACACCAACGTCGCACACTATCTATGTTTGAACGGCACACAACTAGGACGCTTCTTTTGTATACAAACATTCAATACAAATATTGCTTCATTAGTACTAGGCTTCAATTTTATAACAAAAAAACAAACGAGCATGTACCAACAGCTACCAATAGTATCAAACTTTGGTAGTCGAGGGCTTCAAAAAATGTCAAAATGCAATTGAACATAATTTTCTTGTTGTTGCGCATTGCACATTGAATAGTTGTTTATAAGCTTTTTGAAATACCAAAGTACTACATAAAATAATAAGTCATGCAAAAACTACCGCAAGTCTCAAAGTACAAAACAGTAGTCTTGATGATTTTGTCTTTTCAAAAAAAAAATTAATTAAAATATAAGATTTGTAAAAATTAGTTTTGTAAAATTTAAGTACTATCAAAATGACCCACGATTTATCTTATATGTCCAATCATATTAAAAAATATGTTTTACGTTACTTTTTTTTTGTGTCAAATTCCACAATTTTTTTTGTCACAAAATCCAGAACAAACGATCTATAATCCTCCATGCTGAGAGAAACACAGCCCATAATCCTTCGTCTGTTGAAGGTATTACACAACTCTCTTGGCTATCTTCTAGTGCATAGGGCTTGGATTGATAATGAACTGGCTCATTCTGAAAACCGCATAAGCGATGTCAGTTCATGTACTATTTGCCAAGTACATGAGTAATCCAATCAGCCTCCTGTAGGGCACGTTTCTGCATGGCTTCCTACTCTTCTGCATTCTGCAGGCAGTCTTGCTTCGTCAAAACTGTTCCAACTACCATAGATGTATTAGCTCTCTTGTAGTCTGTCATTTGAAAATTGTCAATGATTTTCTGAATGTATCTTGACTGGTGAAGATACAGCTTCCCTTCGTCAAGATCTTTGTCAATATGCAATCCTAGGTAGCATATTGCTTCCCCTAGGTAAGATATTTCAAAATGCTGTGAAATATCATGCTTTACCTGAGCAATCAGGTCGTCCCTTCTGGACAAAATCAAAGTGTCATCAATGTAGACTGCTATGATTATGATTTTCCCATCTGTAACCTTTGTATAGACATTGTAGTCAGCCATCAATGGTTGAAATCCTAAGGACCTGAGGGTGTGATCCTTCTTCTTATACCATTGCCTAGCAGACTGCTTCAGTCCGCATATGTTTCTTTGCATTCGACAGGCATAGTTGGCAAAGCGTGAGAAGATAAATCCTAGTGGTTGGTCCACATAGACCTCCTCATTCAACTCACCATGTAAGAAGGTGGTCTTCTCATCCACTATGTGGATCTGGAGACTATATGCTGCTGCATATGCAAATAGCAAAAGTAAGGATGAATGCTTTATGACTGGAGACAAGGTTTCAGTATAGTCAACACCATACTTTTGAGAGAAACCTTTTGATACCAATCTAGCTTTGTATTTTGATATGTTGCCATTAGGTCCATATTTGTATCTGAGAATGCATTTGCACTTCACAGTCTTCTTGTCTGTTGGTAATGGCTCCAGATTCCAAACTTTGTTCTGCTCCATGGAATTCATCTCGTCTTCCATTGCCTTGATCCACTTGTCCTTATTTGGACAGTTGATAGCTTTCTCATAAAGTTTGAGGTTCTCCGCCAAATCTACAAAACTCTTCTGAAACAACATGTGATGCCAACCTAGAGACTACTATGCATGCCACCATGCAGCTCATCTAATCACTTGCCAAAGTATCAACTATCACTCCCTGAGCAATCATCTCCTTACATTACACTTCATAGATCTGATCCGTTGTTGGATCGACGCATGTACGGGTTGGATTTTATTGGTTTTAGCTATATAAATGTTGTTTGATCAGTTAAAATCTTTTGCTAAGTTTTCGATTTTTACTCCCTATAGCTCTTGGTGTGTCAACACTACTAGTTCTTTGCAGTATCGCTACCACGTGAGAATCTACTTCGGATTCTAGATGATCTTGGATCCCTCGTGTTGTTCCGATATTTGATCATTCACCAAAATTGCCATCATGCGAGGACTACCTGATTGTCTTCTAACTCCTTGCCACCCCGCGTCGTAGCGATACTCGGCCCTACTATTCATACTTTCGAGATGGCCGCATCATCTTCTAATACTTTTGATTCTGCGTTGCACACCTTCCTCATTGAATCTGGTGTTGGTAACTACATAGGTCACTATAAGACGTATTTCAGTATGTCTTTTGATATCGAGAGGTTTGGATCAAAACATAAATCCTATTTTCGAGCGTTGTATAAAGAGTATTATGATAGTCTGAATCAGTCTATGTTGATAATGGATAATCCACGATTCATTTCCATGACCTGATACTTGCCCAACCATCTTCAAACCAAGCCCACAACTGACGATTCACGAAAATAGTGAGTGATCTTAAATGTGTGGTCCATTGTGACTAGCACAATTGATCATGTCGCTTTTTGCAGGAGGGCATGGGCCTTGTGTTTTATCTTTCTGCTCTTGTTCCTGAAGAGGCAGGAACTTTGAGGCTAAGCATTGAGGATGCCTCATCATCAACTGATTCAATGATATCAGAGTCAGCTATTGTTGATGACGTCTTGGGTGCTGATGAGGAGGCAAGATTGGCAGCAATGTACGACCCAGCCAAGTCTCATGCATTGTCCATTTCTTCCTTATCTGACATGAATCCATATGACAAAACCAAGACTATCCTCGATTTTTTGGTGTATTATATGAATAATGTCGCATACCTCTCTCTGAATGATGTTGGAGATGTTCTTGATCTGAGGGAGGACAAAATATTATCAATTTTGTCTATTCATCAAAGAATTCAAGAACTTCATAGATCTCGAGGGTGATGATGATCTATGTGCTTCTATTGATTACAAAGATGGAGATGAATGGCTGGACGAGACTGAAGCCCTGCAGTCAATCATGTCTGGAAGTAGGACATACCAGACAAATTTGCCTAGTGAGGAAGAATTTCTAAGAATCCGGAGCAGATATGTGTCACAGTCTTCGAAAACTAATCCATCCACTGCTTTGACGACCATTGTTGCTGATCATGATCTACATACTGCTGTATTTATTTAAGCTGATGAGCGTGATCTAGTAGGTAAATCTGGTTTTATCTGAATGAGATTTTTATTCAAATATAGTTATTTTGTTTCTCAAGATATGTGACCTTTGCTCATAAATTACAGGCTACTGTGGAGGTGAATGCCTTTGCAACAAGGCAAGGATATTTGAGGGAAGGCCAGGGATCACGACAAAGGGATTCATCTCTGTCCCATTATTTGAAGTGCTTTGTAAATAAAGATATTTGCATTCATCATAGCAAATTTTCTTCAGATGTTGCGATGATAATAATGGCAATTAAAGTGTTATTCTATTTCACGAATGGGCATAAATACCCTTTTAATACATATAAGATTATTTTTGCGAAGAGAGACATTGTCATAAAAGTATTTGGCTATGTAGATGAGGAAATTCCTAAAAGGTCTTCCTCCTTACCTGTTTTCTCCGGATACACTAACTTGAGCAAAAATATATCTATTGATTTTCTAGATCCATATGATAGAAAAAAAAAATTTCATGACCACACAACAAAGCTGATCATTAAAGACAAAGAGGAACAATGATTTTGCCTTGCATTGCACTTGAAATGATGCGATATAATACCTATATTTTTTTTGTTTGATATCTTGAAAATTACTATGAGTTGAGTTTTGTATCAATATTATTTTCGTCTACAAATTTGCACACCTTTCTGAATTTCCAATAATTTGTTGATCTAGTTTTATATCGGATTTGAACACGCCTGTAGAACCATTGAAATAGCTGGATGATGTAGCTATTTTTTTGAGATATTCCACCGTGTTGTGTATTTCGATAAAATGTTGCTTTGGCTTGCCAATGCGATTTTTCCATTCCTTGTGATGACCAAATACTTAGACTGTCGTAAGCTTTTGCAAAAAATGATGTATGATGTTGTAAAATGTGCTGCAATATCAGAGATACAAATATTTTGAGAATTTAACTTAGACCTATAATAACAAAACAAAATATCAGCTTAAAACACAAAACCATAAATTCTCGAAATGAATTAGTTGCTAGTACTCAATAGAATAGATTTAAACCTAGAAAGCTGCTAACCACCAAATATTATTTTTCGAACTGCACACTGAAATCAAGACTCTCCAAGTTTATCATATTGCTTAATGCTCCATTCATAAGTGTAACACTAACCCTTTCCAGCTTTTGTCCCTTTATTACTTCTGATTCATCTAACTTGAGAACTAATATCAATTTTTCAACACTTTCATTTGTGATTTTATAAAACTTTACAATAAATCTCAGTAGATGATTCAGATTTACAAACATATTGTTGTTGGAATCATATGACAAAGTGTCATGTTTTAAGTATAAATTTCATTGATATGGTAAGGAATATTAATGATGTTATGCAAACCCCTGTTTAACACATCCCTCTCTAATTTGATTTGAAAGGGCCGGGAATAGGAAATTTTTTCATATGTACTTGTCCAAATGCCTCTTTGATAATTTTAAACATTGTGTCATATGCATCTCTGCTAATACCAGAATAATCACATGCTCCTTGTATCAATTTTTGGTCAATGATCTTGTCAACTTTGCCCATAAGGGCCTCTGCAATCTTGGACTTGATTCGAGAATATCGTTGATTTCCTAGTAGACTCATCGTTGACTTCGCTGTAAGTACTACACTCAAAGATTTTCCAATCATGTCCTTGTCTTTCAGATCTTGATTGGTGACTAAAGCTGATCTGCAAAATAAAAATACAAACTTCCATCAACCCATAGATCACAATGTTTCCTGTATTCCGTCCTTTGGTGAGCTGGTAAGGTGGATCCTTTCAGATTTTTTCTTGATAGTAGAGCATATTCCGTGGGAAGATCAATATGGAGATGATATTTAGACATCTTAATAATCGATAGATTAATCTAGTAGAAAACCAGATTGTTATATATCTTGCAAGCTATTAAAACTCATCTTAATCAAAAAAAAAAAATAAACTGGAAAATTTTGAAATGACCTTGGCGCTCTTTTTGATCCAACACACTCCATGTTTCTTGATTTATATGCAAAATCAAAGCTTTGCAGTTATGAGCAAAAATATTTTTTCAATAGATGTGTGTTGAAACTGTAAATTTTTGAATTGCAAAAGTTTGAAATAACTTTGCCGCTCCATTTGATCCAACGCACTCCATATTTTCTGAATTGCAAAAATTTAGATTCACATTGGCGCCCATTGCGATCCAAAATATTCAAATTTTCTTGCCATGATTTTCAGATTGACAAGACTGTTTTCGTTTGATGTGAACACTATGAGTAGATGGAAAGAAACTTTGATGTGCAATATGATTTGCATTAACATGAGAATTTATGCTAGTTAATGGTAGAAAATAGAATATTGAAGTATGGACCCCACGTGTTGCGGCTACCCAACTTCCAATTAACAACATACGTTACTAGTGAGGTCAAGTCATCGGAGTTGTGCGGGCAGACAAAAAACTTGGTCGGAGTTTTAAAATCCGATGGTTTTCTCTCTCTTATGTTGCATTTCTTAGACAGCCCTTTTGGGCCTTGGAACTCCTCTAATGTTCCATGATAGATCTAATCTTGAGATCAACAACTATTGTGATCTTATTGAGGCTATATATTTGCTTAAGGATGTAAGTGTCCTTTGTGGACAATTCACTTATTAATCTCAAGAGAAGTTTACGAATTGCCTCACAAAATGGAAAAACAAGATTTTTTATACTATGAGAGATTATCTCATACTTGCTCTTATAAGATCTAAGAGCATACATTTGATGACACAACCACTTGCTTTTGAAATGATTTGGAATCATATCTAAGCCATTAAAGACATGAATATGTCCATACAAGAAGCATCATATAGGACTAGCATTGCCTCACTTGAACTTTGAGATGTAGAAATCTCAATAAAGCAAGATGGTACATCAAATAATGAAAGAGCAACAAACATGAATATGTTGGAGTATATATCACCTACAAATTTTCCCTCTTTGTCTTGAATTTTGAGCCACATAGACTCAGCCTTGCCTCTTGAAGATCTCCTTGGAATCATGTGTTGAGAAGACTCCTCCTAAAGCCTTAGCAAATCTCCATCATGCACTTGGATTTTTGGAATATGAGAATTATACCATCATTCTCAAATGTCATTTACATTAATAAAGTAAAAGAACAAGATCTCATGAGAACACCATGTTAGTGTGAGTAATGTACGAGCTTCAATGTCAAGCTTTAAACTCCACTTTACAATGTCATCTATAGGGTTCAACTATACCCATAAGTTTTAACTACGAGTTAGAACTATTAACATAATATAGATGATCTATCGACTTTTTGTAATGGATGTGTGATGTGTCTAGATGATGTCCATCCCCAAAATTTTAATTTTAATTATTTCATGAGATATTAGCTTTGTTAATAGCTCTCAACAAACAACAAATATATATAGCAAAATAGGCATTAATATATGTATAATTGCACATATAGCTTCTACGCAATTATGTTTGGATCATGAATTTATTCCTTGTTTGTGTTATAGCATTGTGAATATGGTCAATAGTTCCTTTTCTTTCGTGAATTTTGAAAAACTATGTCACGTCAATTTTCAAAAAGAAACACAACATGATTTTGTGCTACTACTTAATGGCGCATGATTGAGACAAAGAGATTATGGGCTTGGCACTAAGTGTCACACAATAATGTGTAATATCTAGGTAGTCCACACATTTCAATCATGGAGGGCTTTTAACATGAATATTGTTGGCACCAATGATGTAAAAGAGGGAGTGAAAAAATAGACATTCAAATATTAAAATGATTACAACAACTCTTCTCAAACATTTCCAATATTTGATTTTGAAATGGGATTCTCTCTCTCTCTCTCTCTCTCTCTCTCTCTCTCTCTCTCTCTCTCTCTCTCTCTCTCTCTCTCTCTCTCTCTCTCTCTCTCTCTCTCTCTCTCTCTCTCTCTCTCTCTCTCTCTCTCTCTCTCTCTCTCTCTTCTCTCTCTCTCTCTCTCTCTCTCTCTCTCTCTCTCTCTCTCTCTCTTAAGGCACCACCCTTGGTCAAGTCATGAAAAAATATATCCAATTTGTGGGTCCTAACCTTTTTTGCCAACCCAACCATTTATTGCACTTTTCAAAAAATAGTTTCCCACCAAATTTGGTATAAAGGGCTCTTCCACGAAGCTGTAGTGGGTATTCCCGACATATTGTAATGCCCCTACTCTGTCCAGCGCATCATGCAAAAGGCATTCAAAGACTATTTACAGAAGTTCCTAGAGATCTTCCTCGATGATCTTTGCGTGCATGGATTTAATGATGAACACTTATCTCAGTTGGAAAGAGTGCTTATACAATGCCGCAAATTTCAAATATCATTGAACCCAGATAAATGCCAATTTTGGGTCACACATGGTCTTATCCTAGGCCATATTGTATCTAGACATGGGATCGCCACTGATTTGTCTAAGATACGTATTATCATGGATCTTCCACCTCTTGAAACGATTCATGGAGTTTATGTATTTATGGGGCATGCCAATTACTACCGAATCTTCATTCTATTCTTTGTAGATTTGGCACGTCCTATCTACAAGTTGACAATTGATCCACATTGGATGGAGGAAGCCCTACAAGCTTTTCAAAAACTGAAGGAAGCACTTATATGTGCACCAATCTTACGGCCTCCCAATTGGACAATTGAGTTTAATGTGCATACCGATGCATCAAAGTATGCTATAGGAGCAGTTTTGGCCCAGCCAACGAGTACAAGAAAGACTTTCCTATTCGCTTCGCCAACCGACAACTCAACGATGCTGAAATCAACTATTCAACGACTGAGCGAGTAGCTTTGGCAATGATATTTGCAGTCAAGAAGTCTCACTATTATCTTATGGCAACTCATTTTGCATTCTAAACTGATCATCAACCTTTGCTCTACCTAATCACCAAAACCTGCAACATAGGGATAATCACTAGATGGTTACTCTTGTTGCTCGAGTTCGATTTTTGAATAGTGGTACACAAAGGCAAGCAACATTATATGGCGGATCATGTATCATGAATCAAATCGACACAAAAGGATCCCCAGCCTGATGATGAGTTACCGGATGCTACTTCATTTTACGTGGATGTTGTACCGGATTGGGCCGCAAACATAGTTGAGTATTTGATGAATGACCAACTTGGTCGATCACTATCCAAGGCGCAACAGTGTCATTGTATCCTACCCCATGAGACAAGTCAGATCATGTCCCTCTCGCATGAAGCAATGGGAGGTGGACACCTTGCAGTAGATGTAACAGTACGCAAGATTCTACAATCCAGTTGTTGGTGACCAACAATGCACAAGGATACTGAGCCATGTATCAAGCAATGTGATGTATGTCAGAGGGCACGTAGACCAACGAATGCGAACTATGAGTCGTTACATCTTGTATTGGGTCAAGCTCCATTTGAGAAATGGAGACTTGATTACATCGGCCCAAAGCCACTCGCAGTACCCAAGCCCGATATATTATCGTGGCTACAGATTATCTCACAAAGTGGATTGAAGCCAAAGCAGTGCACGAAGCATATGCTAGGTCCACCGCAAAGTTCCTTTACAAAAATATAATTGTACGCTTTGGATGCCCAATGAAGATAGTCAACGATTGGGGAACTCACTTTGTCAACAAGACCATCAAGGTCTTACTAGAAGAGTTCTCTGTGATCCATTGTTTCAGCATGCCTTACTACCCAAGAGGCAATGGCCAAGCCGAATCTTCTAACAAGATTCTATGCGGCATTTTGACAAAGACAGTAGAAGCAAGCAGATCAGATTGAGAGCACAAGCTACACGCTGCTTTGTAGGTTTTCAGAACTGCATACAAAGGCAGCACCGAACAAACTCCATTCCAACTGGTGTATGGCCAAGATGCAGTCATGCTAGTGGAATTTCTTGTTCCATCTCTTCGCATTGCCATAGTGCAACAATTGGATGATACAAGATTGCTCCACCTTCGTCACAAAGTGCTACACAAGTTGTGCGAAACACGCTTGTTAGCGTCCATGATCTTGTTGTAGAGAAAGCATGTCGCAAGGCCTGGCATGATCGTCATCTTCACAAGAAAGATCTTCAAAAAGGAGATTTGGTCCTCATGTACAAGACAAAGGCGATCAAAGGAAAGCTGAAGTTCATTGGTGAAGGCCCTTATCGCATCACCGACATCCTATTGCAAGGGGCAGTGACTTTAGAGACAATGGATGGGACACTATTTGCTACGCCCATCAACGATAGCTGGTTACGCAAGTACTGGTCACCACCAACCTTCCCAAACACTTCTTGAAGAGTTCAGGATCGGCTCCTCATCATTAAATAAAGCTTCAAGTTTTACATAAGCGATCTTTATTCACGCTTTTCCTAACACACTCCATCATCCGCAATAAACGTGTCGATAGCCTTCTTCCACCAAAAACACCGGCAGGTGTCATGGGACCGTCACCTATGTAGGTGGGAGATACAAAAAATTGTAGTGGCCTTGGTTCACCTGTCACACATAGATTCGTTCCCAAGACAATAGTGCTTCCCTTGTGAAGTTAGCTTGCAAACCCTACTCTAACCACATCTAACTATCCACCCTACTTTAACCACAAGCATGAGAAGGAAGAATAGATTACAATGAGGGAGGTGCTTACATCCTATCCGCTCTACTCTCTTAGAAATCATTAACAACATCATGCAAATAGAACAAATAAGCAAATAGAAAACAAATGCAAGACACAATAACGAGAGAGAGAGAGAGAGAGAGAGAGAGAGAGAGAGAGAGAGAGAGAGAGAGAGAGAGAGAGAGAGAGAGAGAGAGAGAGAGAGAGAGAGAGAGAGAGAGAGAGAAGCAAGGATGTTCATAATCACATTTGGGCATAGCTATTGAACATGGAAATATGGTACAAAGGGTGTCTTTTTATGGATGGGAAAGGCCCTTGCCCCTTTCTCCTATTGGTTAATTACAATGGCAAGGATCCTAATCCAAGCCGTTTCAAACTAATACAAAACGAATCTAGTGGTTCTAGGAAAACACAAGGGCACTCACATGATTCATGTGAGTTCTAATTTGGGCCCTTTTAGCTTTTTATTAACAACTTGACTTAGGGCCTCTAATGTCATTTTAGAGTTTTAAGCCCCTAGTCACTTATTTCTAATTCTACAAGTTCTACAAAACCAAATTGCGTGCTCATTGGTTTGGGCTTATACACGCAGGAAGCCAGTGCCCTCTCACTTATTACTCTACATGTACAGTAGTGTACTGTGGCCGGGCCCACTTGGTAAGCTTAGCTAGTATTAGTGGCGGGACCCACTAAGCGCCCAACAATTACCATATATACAAAGGTTACAGGTGTGCAAATGAAGAAGGTACAAAAAGTGGTTGTGCCGTATGTAGGAAATTGTGGGTGGCTGTTGTCATTGTCAAATCTGATTTTACTATGCATAGAACGAGCGTGAGGAGGCCGCGACATCAGGCTTTGTTGAAATTGACGCTGGTGGAAATGTGAAATTTGCAACACTGTCCAATGCCTCAGAATATCATTGGTAAGGTAGCTTCGGCATCTAGTTGTCACAAAAATGTGAAGGTGGGTTTGTCGTATTTTTTGCCAGTTTAAATATACTTGTATTTATGCAAACCGTGCAACTGTCACGTTTTTTGCTTGTCAGAAATTGTGAGTGAAAAATGCAGACTATTGCGACAAATAGTTCAAATATGCAACAACATGAATGGAGGCAGATTAACATAGATTAAGGAGAGTAGAGGAAATAAATTGAACACTTTTCACAAAGAGTACTTCACTTCTTTGTTGGCATATGGAGATGACAAGAGGGTGATTTACATGGCCAATGATGTTGAGTGTACAATCAATGGGATTGGCACAATGCGTATTTCTCTCTCTACAAATAGGAATGTTCATTTGGAGGATGTCTTGTTTATTCCATCTATTACCAAGAATTTTCTTAGTGTGAGTCAAATGCTAAGTAAAGGCCTCAAGGTTGAGTTTGATGGAGATGCTTGTATGATCAAAAGGAAGGATGTATTGATTGGAAAGGGTAAAAGGGAAGGAAAGTTGTTCAAACTAGATGTTTGTGTTATTGCTAACCAAGTTGGATGTGCTGCAAGAGAGCAAATACCTATTCAAGAGGTTTCGCATAAAAGGATGAGACAACTCAACTTCATGTCATTGGAGGTAATGACTAGAAAGAAAGTTGTGATAGGTTTTTTAAGTTTCTTAAGTGGCATCAAGCATGTTTGTGAGTCTTGTGCTTTGTCTAAGTCACATAGACTACATTATACTAGATCTACATCTAGATCTACAAAGCCTTTTCAACTTGTACATTCGGATATCCATGGGTTTACTACAATTAGCAATAGTGGATCTAAGATGTATGTAGATTTTATTGATGATTTTAGTAGATTTTGTTGGATCTATCTACTAAAGAGCAAGGATGAAGTGTATGATGTCTTTATCAATTTCAAGAATGCAAGGGAGAACCAATTTTCCACAAGGATCAAGTGCTTAAGGAGTGACAATGGTGGTGAGTACATATCTACCAAGTTCAATGCCTTTTGTGATGAGCATGGGATCGAGAGGGAGTATACAACATCAAGGACTCCACAACAAAATGGAGTGGCTGAAAGGAAGAATAGGACTTTATGTGAAATCCATGAGGTTAAGTGCTAATTGTGATAAACCATTTTGGGATCAAGCTTTGTTGTGTGCCAATTTCTTGTGCAATAGGTGGCCGAGTGCTATTTTGGATGGAAGGACACCTTATGAGATCCTGTTCAAGAGGAGGCCGAGTGTCAACTTTCTAAGAACTTTTGGATGCACATTCCATCTTCAAGGAGTGGTATTTTTGTTGGATATAGTAAGGTGAGTAAAGCCTACAAGTTTTACATTTCTTCTACTAACAAAGTGATTGTTGGTAGAGATGTCATTTTTTATGAGAGAAACATTCCAAAAGTGTCTTCAAACATGATTGATAAAGGTGTGGATGGATCTAACATTCTTGATGTTGATGTAAAGGATCCTACTTTAGATGGTGATGATGATGCACCTTCATCAAGTCAAAAGCCAAGGAGAACATCAAGGGAAATAAAAGTACCTTCAAGGCTCACACATGATGAAAAGGGTAACCAAGTAGTTTTTGTAAATTATGTTGCTTTCCTAATCTCTTTTGATAAAGTGAATTATGTATCATGATGTTCCTAGATGATTGGGATTTTTGATGAGGTCGGCCACCTACTTTCGTAAGACAGTTGACTCGAGCTACCAAGAGGGTAATTATGCATAATCTAAGGCTTTGATAGCTAGGTTTAGGGTCTACCCTAATGGCACTCTACCCTAATCTCATATCCGAGATAATTTGATATGGATTGAGAGCTCATTTTGTACATATTTTGAGAGACTACCAAGAGATGGTGATTTTGGCAAGTTTGTTCTTTATTGAGAAATTGATAAATGATGAATGTGATGTTTTTTGTGTCTAATGAATAAATTTGAATCTAAACAAAGTACTGTACTTTCCATGTGTGTGACAGGATGTGAGGATCAATAATTTCTAGTTTGATTGCGGTGTTCAAAAGCTCTTGCCAATTAGATGCAAAATAGGTTGACTTGCGTGCTAGTTTTCTATCTATTAGATATAAGTGAAACCTTTGATGCTTTTTCAATGTTTTAGTATCCAAATGAGGTTCATAACCTCTGATTTTAACATGATATCAGAGTCCAAATGCAACCATCAAGGCTCAACTACAAGGAAGAGAGAAGCAATTACAAGTTGATGATTGTTTAATTTTTATTGCCCTTATTCACTACCTTACCTTTGATGATATTCCTTCAAGTGTGAATGAAACTTTGGCAACAAAAGAGTGATTTGATGCAATGAAAAGTGAGTATATGATGCATTGTTTGAGATACTTGTAAAATTATTGATCCTCCATCAAAGATACAAAATGTTATTGTTTGCAAATGGGTCTTCAAGATCAAGCTTAATCAAGATGGTAGTGTGAACAATTATAAAACAAGACTAGTTGCCAAGGGATATGCTCAATTTAAGGGGATTGACTATGATGAAAAGCTTGATTCTATCATAGTTTGTGGTGATGATTTCATTAACTCACATGCTTTTACTGATTTACTGCCTTTGCAACATTTGTTAATAAATGAGAATCTTCTTGGAATATGAAATCCTACATCTATCTTCACCGACATTATCTCCAAAATAATGGGATTGAAGTCAAACTATGTCTATTCTTTTCACTTACTTGACCAAAAATGAGATTCTGTTTTGGCTAAATAACTATCATTTGAAAGCATTGCAAGAATCAATTTCATTCAAAATTGCAATAATCAATTTTTATTTAAAATTACAAGAATTGACGAGGCAACATCAATGTGTCTAGGCTATTTTAGCACATGATTTGCATGCTAGAATGCACAATAGAAAGTAATGGAAAGCACAATGGAAAGTAATGGAAACCACAATATAATGTATCAATAGATAACACATTAAGTTATCAACTAAATATCAAATGAATAAAAATAAATGTGAATTTACCTTTACTATTGTATCTCCATTGTTTTGCAATTCTTTGCTTTTCCTTTTGCATGCACTTAATCTTTCAATCCTTTGCAATGAAAGCTCTTTTTTCATATTTCATATCCAAGCCTACATTACAAACAAAAAAAAAATTAAAACATATACTTAAAGATTATGATCACAAAACACATACAATTAACATCCATCAATGAACTAAAAACCCTAAACACTATCAATATTCTCACTCACATTCATCCCCATCTCATCCTCACTCCCATCTGTACTCTCTTTTTCTCTCTCTCACACAAAAGAAAAAAGGAGGTCGACTTCTAGTTTAGGAGCGAACCACATTTTGGTTCGCGCCAAATGCTTTTTTATTTGGTCAAAAAAATTTGCGTGGATTATCCACGCGTGGATAATCCACGCAAATTCAGAAACTTAATTGCGTGGGTACTGTGTGGATATTTAAAAAAAAATTATCCCCACAGTATCCACGGCCCCAGCTCTCGGGTTTTTGCGTGGATAAATTTTTTTTTGCGTGGATAATTTGCCACGCTGTATCAAAGCAAAAGCCGAGTTTTTTTTTTTCAAATCTTACTATGGCGTGGATAATCCACGCGTGGATTATCCATGCCAAAATAGAATTCCCATTTTCAGCTCCGAGTGTCGGAGGTTTGGCTGGCTGCCAAATTCCATTGATCGTGGGTTCTTGCCTTGAGTTCGTTGGTCAAACATCTCTCTGTCATAATCATTTTTGACTTGGTACTCATTAGTATTTCATGAAATTTCTTTACTCTTATCTTGTAAAAATCTTCGTTCATTACCCACAACACCTTGTTGGATTGATGTCATGGCTAGAAGCATCTTGAGTGGAATCTTCCATCATATGATAATGATTTTTTGCTTGTAATGATAATGACAACTTATCTTAATTTAGCATTTTATAACCAGCTCTAAAATTATGCCCTAAGTAGTATAAAGATTTTGTCCAGACCACAACGGTTCTAACAGATAAAGGACATCTAAATCAGGAGTGCCTTGTTTTGTAGAGAATATATAGAACAATTTGGTCCATTTTTCTTCATTACAACTACACATATGAGCGTTTTGCCATGCGACGTTGCCATGCGAACTCGGTACTTAGCCAAAATTTTGACATTTTTCTTTTATGTGGCTATGCCATGCGCCACGCATGGCATATCCACGCCAACATTTTTTCAGGGACCCTACCGGTCAAATATAGGCTAACCAAGGGCCCGGTAACAGTTTTGGTTTTCTCACGTGGTAGTGCTGTGAGCAAAATTTTTTAAACTTTAAAATTAAAAAATAAGCGCCAAACGTATCTCCTTTTCTATGGCAAGTATCTCTAGAGATTTGCCACGCATGGCAAAAGTTACAGAGAATTTTTTTAATTGCTACGCATGGCAAAGTAAAATTGTGAAATTATACAAGTCATCTATCTTGAGGTTTGACCACTTGTAAATAAGTGATTAGGCCAAATTTAGAAGTGGATTAGCTCATGGTAGTGTAGGTTGTGAAGGATTTCAGATCATTAAGATCCAATCCACTCAGAAAATCTTTGGTTACAAAGAGAAACACAATACCAATCCCACCAATGTAGAAAAAACAGCATTTACACACAAAATGAGATGCAAATACTAAAAGAACTTGATCAAACTTGAATGAAATGAAAAAGTACTGTTGTTGTCCGTACAAAACCAACAAGCTACTGTATTTCACACATGTGGATCCAAAAACATTCTACACATAGAATTGCAAGTAATCATTAGTATAGTGCACCAATGGATAGCAGACCCCAAGAGAACCATGTATAAGCATGAAATGAGATCAAGAAGAGAGAAGAATCACTCTCTCCACGAGTTACATCCTTTTATAGCATGTCCAAACCCTATTTGGCCACTTGCCTTTCCCTTCAAAATGCAAACCCTACTATTTTTGGGTATAGATTCAGTGTACCCAATTACTCAAATTTGAATCTACGCAAACTAGCCTCCAAACTTTCCCACACTTTCAAAAAGTGTTTATTCAAATGAAATTTAGGCTAAAAAACTTTGAAAAGTTATTCTCTAAGTTTAAAACAAGTTTTGGCCTCAATATGCCAAATATGAAAATATTGACAAAATGATCAAACTAGTTGAATCTTTCACACTCCCTCTTCAACTAGCTTAGACTTTGATAGCACTCCAAGTGAAGTCCTATGCTTCATGAACAAGTCCTTTCCCAATGCTTTGGTGAAGATATCAGCTACACATTCCCCTGAAGACACATGTTGAAGCTCCACCTCCTTTGCAATGACTTGCTCCCTCACAAAATGTTGCATTATCATTTCAATGAGCAATGAAGAATCACATAGAATGTAAATGAGATGATTTCACATGCTTCCAACTCTGAACTCTCTAGAAAAATACAACAAACAAACAATAAATGTGAGTGATCAACTTTTGCTTGCATGTCTCCTCCTCCATTGTCCTTTGTTGCCTTGTATCCACCATGATTGAACTTCCATCTCCACAATAAGATGCCATCATCACTTAATGACTTGGACATGAATGAGTGACATAATGAACCTCCAATAGTTTCATCTCCATAAGCAAAACCAGACAAGAATGCAAGTACAAGTCCAACATCAAAACAATATTCACCAATGTAACTAGTTTTACCATATCTTGACAATTTGCACACATCCACGTGAGAATGCTCAAACATGAGATAGAACAAGCAAAGTAAACTTGAACAACACTTCCTTGCTACTCCTTTGACCTTAAGTGGGTCTTCAATAAGCTGAAAAAATAGATCCATAACACCTTTGCCAATTACCTCTCCTTTGATGCTCTTGACTAGCTCCAAATTGCCCAGTTCCCTTTTGAAGAGTTGAAGCCCTTTGAGATCAACTTCTTGATCATCAACTTGACCATCAAAGTCATTGAACAAACTTTGTTTTCCAGATCCATTACTTGACTTTACAAAAAGATAACATCCATCCACTTCCATAGCCCATCTACACAAGAAGATCCTCCAAAAGATGTTCCAATCTTCATAAGAGCTTGATACTCAAGATCCATTGCTTGTATACACTCCTCTTTTTTTCCTTGCTTGATCTACACTTGTAAGGAAAGCAACATAATTTCTAGAAACTACTTGCTTAACATTTTTATCATATGTGAGCCTTGAAGGTACTTGTCTTTCCCTTGATGTTCTCCTTGGCTTTTGACTTGATGAAGGTCCATCATCATCACCATCCAAAGTAGGAATCTTTACATCAACATCAAGAATGTTAGATCCAACCACACCATTATCAATCATACTTGAAGACACTTTTGGAATGTTCCCCTCATAAAAAATGACATCTCTACCAACAAGCACTTTGTTAGTAGAAGGAATGTAAACCTTGTAGGCTTTACTCATCTCACTATATCCAACAAAAATACCTCTTCTTGAAGATGGATCCTCCTTGGTCACATACATCTTAGCTCCACTATTGCTAATTGTAGTAGATCCATGAATATCCGAATGTACAAGTTGAAAAGGCTTTGTAGAACTTGGAAGACCTATCACAACCTTCTTCCTTGTCATTACCTCCAATGACCTGAAGTTGAGGTGTCCCATCCTTTTGTGCCAAACCTCTTGAATAGGTATTTGCTCCCTTGCAACACATTGGTTAGCAATAACACAAGCATATAGTTTGAACAACTTCCCTTGCCTTTTACCTTTTCCAATCAAACATCCTTCCTTTTGATCA
Source organism: Diphasiastrum complanatum (assembly GCA_029204225.1). Classification (NCBI taxonomy): domain Eukaryota; kingdom Viridiplantae; phylum Streptophyta; class Lycopodiopsida; order Lycopodiales; family Lycopodiaceae; genus Diphasiastrum; species Diphasiastrum complanatum. Next base: position 25,960,812 of record CM055103.1, on the reverse strand, counting down.
TACAAGCATCTCCATCAAGCTCCACCTTGAGGCCCTTACTTAGCATTTGACTCACACTAAGAAAATTCTTGGTTATAGATGGAATAAACAATACATCCTCCAAATGAACATTCCTATTTGTAGAAAGAGAAATAAGAATTGTGCCAATCCCTTTGATTGCACACTCACCATCATTTGTTGTGTAGAAAACCCTCTTGTCATCTCCGTATGCCAACAAAGAAGTGAAGAACTCTTTGTGAAAGATCATGTGTGAACTTGCTCTACTATCAATCCACCAAGGATCTAGATCTCCATCATTAGCAGGCATACATGAAGACATCACAAAAGAATCATCATTTGCATCTTGAACATCTCCCTTCTATAGTCCAGAACTTCAGTGGAGAATGGATTACCTCCTTCTACCTAAACCTTTTGGTTACACCAAAGATGAATGGGAAAGTCCTGGAATTTTTGCTAATCTAAACACTTTTTGGGCCAAGCTAACAACGCACCAAAAAGGTGTCTTGGCCCTAGCCATTGTTAAAAAATGGTTCAATGTGCAAACTAACTACATTCACGTTGTTATAGGATGTCTTTATATATATGTCCTAGAATACTTAAAAACATTTGAAAATAATTTTCTCCTGCCCTGGATGAGTATGTAAATAAGCTAGAATCAATCAACATTTTTGATGTCAAAGAAATAATTCCTAGCCCTAATTCTATCTCTTCCAGATTCTCCAGTCAACTTCTTTTCCTTGATCTGTGGGCAATCTACATAGATCAGGAAGCTAACTACTCTCGTTATTTGAAAGAAGTAAGAGTAAAAAACTTACTTTGATCCACTAATCAGAAGACCAGACTATACTACACTTACAACCATGTAAATATTGGTTCTCTCATTTCTTATGCACTCTTAGCCATCCAACAACTATTTATTAAAAAGAAATTCTCGTAATATACATATGCAGCCCTCTCACTAACTGTCCCTTCTTCCGAGATGTCTGAAATCTTGTCTGAGGATAGTTGTATGCTCACCTTGTAAATAATACATTGATCGACAACCCCCTTGGCCCATTGGGCAATCGCGGAATGGGAGGCTATCCCAATTTATCTTTCTAGGAAGCCAGAGCGAAAGCATTATTCCACAGGAAGCCAGCCAATAGAAAGCGACAAAGACGAATGCAAGCAATCTGTTTGCGAGCCGTTGCACAGTTGAGGAAGGGGATATGTGGAGGCTTATCATCCCACATTATCTAGATTTAATGTTTTATATTGTAAAAATTTTCAATTTTTGTACATGAAATATGTTATAGTGCTTAAATTTATGCAAAGGCCTATTTGCATCTTGTAAATTCATTTTTAAGTAAGAACTTGCGATGTTTTGTGCAACGTTCTATAGTGACATCCCAACCAAAATCTTAACGGTTGGTGATCAACGCTCAGGCCGGTGTTCGTTCCAATAAAGGTGACATTTGGCACCATTGTACATGCGCAGAGATTGAGCTATCAATAGAGAGAAGAGAGCCAATTCCTATGGTCTGTGCATTTATTTCCTCTATTATTTGTTACAGTTGCATTTCTTATCAATTGAGCAAACACACTCTGAGGTAACCTGTAACTAATTGTGATAGACATTTGTTGCGACATTCACTCTTCATTTGTATTGAATTAATATTCTAGATTTCTAACGTGGTTTTGCAGGTGACATCTGAAAGCAACACTTCTAACTATGTGTGCGAGGAATTAGCCGAAGCCTTAAGCTTAACTATAAATCAGAATCTTTCTTAATTTTGAATGAGCTATGTGTTCAGATAAAGAACTTAATCGATGTTCTACTTTGTTGCTTGCTATGATAAGAACTAATTCCTTGTGCTTGTTAAGAGGGATTGAAAGCCAAACAGATTCTGTTTGAAGGATCTGTTTGCCCATTGTTGTCATATTAATTGCTTACTACATTCCTAAGAGCCAGGAAGATAACGTACCCTTCTATATCTTCGGACCTTGACCAAATCGTTTCATCCTTGGTGTTTCTAGATGCCAATTTACTCAATATCTTTGGATAACTAGATTTGTCATTATAGTATTTTGTCTTGAATATTACATTCACCATCCGAAAGAGAAGATATATCTTTCTCTTGGGGAACGATTAAGCCTTTTATACTACATAATTCACTGACTTATGTGGAAATCTAGGCAACCACAGAAAGTACCAATAGGTGACTACCATACCCATGGCAAAAGATCATATACAAGTAGTACCAAAGTACCAAAGCATCTTATAGTACCAAAGTACCAAACATGCAAAAAGTACAAGAACCTTAATTGGTAGTTTGGAGGATCAAAATTGTTACACGATAGGTTCAAATAGTACCAAGCTTTGGTACTTAAAAGTTTTACGAACACGTAAACGTTACAAAAACTGTACAAATCTTGTAAAATTGGTAGTAACTAATGTTTAGATTCTACTAATTGGTAAATAACACTAAAATAGTATCAAAAAGACCAAAATGGATTGTATGCAAGTTGCGAACCCAAAAACTCATAAAGAAAAAAGTACCAAATTTGATAGTTTTATGAGTAATATAGGGACATGAGAAGTCTAAATAGTACCAATTTGGTAGATTTTAAGATAAAATTGAGACACTAAGTATAAAAAACCCTAATTTGGTAGTCAGGAGGATCAAAATTGATACACAATAAATTCTTGTGGTACCAATCTTCTGTATTCAAGAGTTTTACCAACAAAAAAATAGTACAAAATTTGTAAAATTAGTACCCGACTACTGGAGTAATACTACCAAATGGTGTAAGAACACTAAAGTAGTACCAAAACAACCAAATTAGGTCATATGCAAACTGCAAATATGACCAAATTCAAAAAAATAGTACCAAATTATAAAGATTTTAGAATAAAAGTAGTACACACTATAGATCTCAGTAAACCAATTTGGCTGATTTTAGAATGAAAATGAGACACGAGGTATTAAAAGACCTATTTTGGTAGTCTGAAATATCAAAATTGTTACACAATAGTTTCAATAGTACCAATCTTTGGTATTTGAGAGTTTTACCAACACGACAATACGACCAAAATAGTACAAAAATTATAAAATTACCAACTAATGTTTAAACACTACCAATTTGGTAATAATACTAAAATAGTTCCAATCTGCCCTGTTGTATAAGGCAACATACTGATATTCGGCTCATCATCTGAATCTTCATCTTCCTCCCGAATTGTATCGTCCATAGCATTTTGCAAGAATGCATACTCATTATGGTTTTTTAGCTCACGTCTGATTTATTTAGATAAACCTGACAAAAACCACATGATTATGGCATTTTCGTTAATCAGCTCAGGTTTGCACTCAAATCTGAGGCGTTTCACTCGTTCAATGTAATCTCGAACCATTTCTCGCTTTTCCATAACCATTTTTTGCTTTTCCATAAACTTTCCATAAAGTAGGAAAGAGTCTTCCATAAACTTTCGCGGTTTGAATCGTGTGATAAGGGCTCTTTTAACAACCTCCTAATCTCTACACTCAGTTTCATCTTGATTATAGTACCAATCTTGTGCTGCACTTGTTAAGGCCATAGGAAACAGCTTAAGTTTATCTTGAGAGAAAATTTCACCATAGACTTCATAGGATTCAACATAGATATGAAGAAATCTAACTAGATCTGTTAATCCATTGTATTTGGGTAGATCCAAACGGGGTGCTCTTCTAACAATAATTGGATTGACTTCCTAAGGAGCACCTCCCGGAACAGCTCCAGGGATAGCCATCTTAACAGATTCAAATCAAGCAAACAATGAGATTAGATCTAGATTTTTCAATCAAAAACTATCTCATATTAAATCTACTAGATCTATTCTACTTTTCAATAATCTGATTCTATATCGTGAAGAAGATTTCGAAATTCAATAAATTTCTCAGAATTCAAATTAAAATATATCAGATTTGACCCAAATCTTGACAGAGACTTGATCTAAAAAATCAGATTCTAAAAATAGTACTAGCGAAGGTTCCCTAGGCGAAGGTTGGCTCGGCAAAGGTTCAACAATGTTATTTTGGAAAAAAAAAACTCTCTGATCAATTTTTCTGACAATTTTTAGGGAAATAACCTTCACCGAACTCTCAAATGCAAGATCTAACACAGATAAAACTAGGGTAAACCCGACGAAGATTTCTGACACAAGGAAATACAGTTTTTGTAGTTTGGCGAGCGTAAAAAATCAAGATTTTCTATGATCTGGAGAAGAAGAATCTTCGTCGAACTCAAAAATAGTATTTTACTATAAATACAATGTTCTGGAAACTCGGCAAAGTTTTTGGCAAAGGATCAAGAGTAATACTGGTATTTTTGCAAAAAAGTGACTTTTTTGACAAAAATATGGCAATATGACAACTGATCTTCTGGAAACCTTTCTATTTTTGGTATTATTCTTCGTCGACCTGACAATAGATAGATCTGAATCACGCCTATGCACAGTGAATCGGGTGAAGGTTGTTTTTCTGTATTTTTAGAGTTCTGGTAAATTTTTGGTGTTTTTTGACGGTTTTTCTGATGTTTCTGAAAATTTGCTAGGAATTAATCTTCTCCCTTCAAATTGAAGGTTCTGTGATCAAAATCAAAGGTGTCTGCAACTCGACGAAGGTTTTCTAAAAGAGGGCAAAATTTTATTAGCTCTGATGACCATTTTTGTCTCTTTTTGACCAAATTCTGACAGATTTGACCGATTTTTGTTGTTTTTTTTATATCTCAGATCCAAATGGATCCTAAGATTGGTGATTAGAATAGCTTTTCCTGTTTTAGAATCAAATTAGATTTCAAACAAGCAAAACCACTCAAATCAAGCAAAATCACTCCCAAACTAACCCTAAATTCAGATCTAACACTATTCATGCAACGACAAGATGCCTAATGCAAGCTAACCATCCACAAAACATGCTACAAACTGAAAAATTGGCATAGCTCCCCGACAACGGCGCCAAAATTGTAGTGGGTTTCTTTCCTTGCCTAACCTGAATCCAAAATCTAGTCAATCTAGCATCAAAGAGACGAAGTCAGTTGTCATACATAGATTCTTTCCCATGAGAGCGATAGTATAGTTCAGATTTCAGCATGAATGGAGGATCACATCTAACTCTAACATCCATTAACCCTATGATCCATTAACACTACGTCCATTAACACTACGCATCCACAACAAAGATAGCTTACTCTTTATCTCTCTCCCTTTCTCTCTCATAAAAAGTATAATAACATGCATTAACAATCAGATCCAACAATTAGAAAATCCAAAGAAAGCATAAAAGATGGAGGAAAAGTGATAGAGAGCAAGAACAGTCATCAATCCATTTCTGAAGAGAACCAATCTGCGTTATTGAAATGAGGAAATGAACATCTATAGGAACTCAAGTTGGTCTCTTTTTATAATAGAGAGGAGGACCCTGGCCTTGAATCCTATTGGTCCATTTCTGCCTCCCTAATTATTCAAATTTAAAAAAGAGTGAGGACCATCCCCAACTTTATTCACTAACTTGACATTTAGGCCCTACGACATTAAAAGTCCACAAAAAGACCTAAAGTCCTTTTATTGACTTGTAACTAATCAAATCTCTATGTGATCATCGGGTTGGACTTACACACACATGGTGCCAAATCCCTCTCACTTATTAACCAGAGTTAGGGTTGCCTTGGGATCCGCAAACCCTCCAACAACGTACCAAACATTACAAAACATAAAATAAAATAATAGTAGAAAATCTCAAACAATCTTGGGTTGGTACTGACATAGTTTCAAGAAATACCAAAAAAAATTGATAATTTATTTTGCAATAGTGTTGGTTTTATTGTCTTGGATTGCTACATACATTGTTGTTTGTTAGTTGAGCTTGTATGCTTTAACAATCCTGACATTGTTGTTGACAACATGATAGCAAGTGTTAATGTGTAAAATTTTGAGCTACCTCCTAAAAATCTTTGTTGCATTTGGAAGCAAGTCTGCAGTATGTTAATGACCTTCGAATATCTCATGATGCTCCATATAATGATGTGTACTCCCGCTTCAGCTAGTTTCTTAAAAAACATCCTAGCCTCGGGCCTTAGAAAACAATAGTAGTTTTCATGCACTCGAATTATGTCTTTCTTGAAGGATATTACAAAAGGGCCATTTGATTTTGTTTGATAAGTAACAACACCCCATTTAGATCGAGGATGACCGAGCTACCGGCAGGCTAGCTAGAATGTCATCAGCATGGTCGTCGTTGGAGTCTCATCTTTTATCCACCAAGGGGTGGGTGCTACAAACACATAAGAACAAAAAAATGCCATCACCATAATGTGATTCACATTGCGCAACAAAAAAAATGAGTGCCTTGTTTATCTTTTCATAATAGCAAATGTCTTTTTAACATAGCAGATAGTGGTGATACTAATCACTCGGTGAATTTAGTCACACTTCATAACACGATAGATAGCATTGTTCTACTTTGAGTGCAATAGAGTGTGCACGTATCACATCTGGCTTGCACGAGTTTTAATGCTATAGGATTTGGAGTGCTTTATCTTTTTAAGGGGATAGAACTCTAATAACAGAGTATCAGCACATAGATCTTCACTAGTCTAAAGTTTAGAAGTGTGCAGAGTTTCACTCTTCTCTACCCTGGCCTACTCCCTCATTGTTTCACCTTTTTGAGGCCCTTCAGCTTCATCACCTGCCCCTTTATTTTCCACATCCACCACATCCACATCTTCTTGCTCTTCCTCCTCCTGTTGGTCCCCTATGCTGTCCTGTCTGGTGGTCCTGTTGGTCTTGCTATTCTTGGTCTTGTTACTAGTCCTACTGGTCTTGTTGTGCTGGGTATTGCTGCTGGTCCTGCTCTTGTTGGTCCCGCTCTTCCTCCTTATCTTCATCCAGCTCGTCTATGCTCGTCTATGTCAATAGTAATTTTTGCCTTGTCTGTTTTGCTCTCTTCTGTCTGATTGTGGGGCTGCTCTACTGTGGAGTAGTCTATATCATCCTTGAACTTTGAAAGTTCTTCCAACACTTAATTTATCATTGAATCTGCATCTTGATCCTTGTTGAGTTGTTGGCCTTCATGCAAGAAACTGCCCACAGTGGGGCACTTCGTTGGCATGTGGCTATCTATACCTAATTATGCGAGGTTAGAAAAGAAAAATGTCAAATTTCAGGCTTTAGCTCAATTTTGGTAAGTCTTCTTTATTGAGATTTAGACTAAGACAACAACCAGTAGTACCAATTTCAGTACTTCAGTAGAACAAATAAGTATCTCGAACACAAAAAATCTAGAACCAAAAACAAAAAAAATTTGGAGGACCACGAACAAAAAAGTACCAACAACTCACAAAACTTTAATACTCTAGGAGCACCAAAAGTACCAAGAACTCACAACAAATGAAATTGACTGAAAGAAATGAAGAAACAAAATGTTTCGAATCACAAAGCTTTGCCAGGCGAAGCCTGTCCCAGTCCATAACTGACACATAACAGTTTCATTTTAAAGACACTCAAAGGTGAAGGCCAGAAGACACTCGAAGACGAAGGTCAGATGTCTGAAAAGTAAAAAACACTTGACGACAAAGGTCAAATGTTAGAGGATCAAAGGAGCTCAAAGGAGAAGGTGAAGCCCGAACAAGACATATAGTCGAACAACTCCCGAAGATCGAAAGGCGGTAGATCTTCACAATCTAAGTACAAGGGAGATCAAGAAAGTACCGGGAGGACATATCCCCATGGATGATGTTGAAGGCAATCTGAATACCGTCGAAACATGCTTAATCAACCGTTCTTGTAATCTCAGATTAGATTGAATCTTATCTCTCTCAATCTATTTAATCAAATTGAAGATGAGAGAATTGGTTGAACATCAAATTGGATTGTCGATTGGTTGAGTGTCAACTTGAGCTGAGCATAGTGTCGTTGAGCCACATCCAAGAAGTCCGCTAGTAAGCGAGACGATATTATTCATGAGAGACGTAGCTTCTCTTGGGTTGACACACTGTGTGGGTTCACAACAGCACTCTTATGAAAAGATTGTTGATAATATAGTAGCTATGCATATGTTAAATGATCTTAAATGCTTTAATGTCTGACTGTTGTTTGTTCATAATCAGCTATTTATTCTTCATTCTACATATTGGTTCATCTTGTCGAATGTTTAAACAATTAAACGTAGGTCAATAGTGTCTGTCTACACTTTGGAGGATTGTAGATCTGTTCTAGCAAGTAGTAGCTAGCAACCAGAATCGAATTTTATCCGGGTGTCTGAACAATGGTATCAGAGCGACTAAAATTCGTGTCACATCGAATCATTCTGTTCTCATAATTCCAATAGTGGTATCAGAGCTACATAGGTTAATTAGAGCCTCTTGCTCCTATTAGAGCTTCTGTTACAGTTTCAGAGCTATCAGATCCAAAAGATCGAACATTCAGAACAAGGAACCAAAAACAAACTAAAGAACACATTTCACAATAATGGCATCTATAAGTAGCATATAGTTGAAGATTTGCACAATCCTCGACTCAGATGGGTCTAACTACCTAGCATGGAAGGTGAAGACCTTTCTCATCTTAAAGGGGGGCCATGGCCCTAGGTATATGGCACCGAAGAAATGACTACAACCACTGACAAAGAGCTACGAGAATGGAGAGAAAATAACGACAAGGCAATAGTTGTATTGTCCTCATCCATCGAAGATAGCTTGACACTTGACCTCACAAAACTCTCTAATGCAAGAGAGATGTGGAATGCATTACTTACCAAATTCTTAACGAAATCACACAGCCAGATAATGCTTCTCGAAGATCAGCTGACAAATCTACGATGGGATGGCAAAGACCTCACATCTTTTATTTGAAAGATGAATGATTTGTTCCTTTTGTTACACAACGAAGGAACAGACAATGTCGTATCATAAGAGAAGTAGCTCACCTACTTGCTACGAGCTTTACCAAGTCCTTCCAGACCACCCGAACGTTGCTAGCAAAAGATTCATAAATGACTCAAAAAAAAGCTATGATCGAGATTCGAGAAGAAGTCGAATCTCGTGAGCACCTTGATCACAAGGAAGCTTCCGATCAAGCTCTCTATAGCAACAAGGAGAAGTTGAAGAAGTAGTTCAAGCCTTAGAGAGAGTCAGATCAAAAACAAGATCGAGACCAACAGACAGAAGGAGGCACCAAAGACAGATGGAAGAACAAAGACAAGCCAAGACAACAAGACAGCGAAAAGAAGACATGTGTGAGATGTAGACACGAAGGACATACAATCGATTCATGCTAGTTGAATCCAAAAATTGAATGCATTCATTGCCACAAGAAAGGTCATGCAGCCATGGAATGTTACCAAAATCTGAGGAATAAGCAACCTCAAGGCAAATGGGAGAACCACAACAGTTCATCCTACGTTGAAGAGCCTGCAAGCTCGAAGATGGGCAAAGAAAGGTCGAACAATGGTAATTCGACAGCCTATCTATGCATAGATGTGTGTGCAGCCTTAACATCTGACACACAAGAGGTCATCCTTGATTCAGGAACAACCTCTCACTTCATTACACCCAGATGAATAATGTCTGACTTTCGAAGTACATATTCATCTATATACACATCAAGTGAATGGCATTGGTTTGCTATGGCTCTAGACAAATGGCAAAGACTGACGATTAGACGATGTTCTATTCATGCCCACACTACAACAAGACTTAGTCTTATTTGCAAGAATAACAGACACTGAGATGCGTGTCACTTTTTCAAATGAAACATGCAATGTCGTTGATGCCAGCACTAGCAATGTCGTTGATGCCAACACTAGCACACTTGTTACACAAGGAAAACAAAAGAGCAACTTGTATCATTTGAAGGTGCGCCTACCAGCAGATCAAGCACACCAAGCTCAAGAATCGATAGATGTTCTATGGCACAAAAGTCTATGCCACACGAACCCAATGGCATTGTATCAAGCAAGCCAGCATGGAGCTATCCCAAGAGTAAGCATCATGAATGCAACGAACTCGACAACATGTGATGTGTGCATGAAAAGAAAGATGTCCCAATCTCCTTTCACCAGAGACTCTTTTAGAATGACAAAGATTATAAAGTTGGTATATTCGGACATCTGCAGACCCTTTGATGTGATCTCAGTAGGAGACTCGAAATTCTATATCACCTTCATTGATGACTACAGCAAGTTCGCCAGAGTCTACTTCATACACAACAAATCGAAAACACTCGACAAGTTCACTGAATATGTGAACTAGGCATAAAGATGCACATGAAGCAAAGTGAAGTAGATCAAAATTGATCGTGGTGGAGAATACATCTCGGACCGCTTCGTTGACTTTTGCAACAATCGAGGAATCCTTCACAGAAGGACTGCATCCTATACACCACAACACAATGGTGTTGCTAAAAGGAAGAATAGGACACTCATGGAAGTTGCAAGATGCATGATGGCCTACTCGAAGGCACCAAGAGTGTTATGGACTGAAGTAGTAGCTACAGCTGCCTACATCCAAATGCCTACATCCAAAATAGGATAGAAAAATTTGGTGTTCCTCACATGACACCACATGAACTATGGTGGAGTAGAAAGCCCAATCTGACAAACGTTCATATTTTTGGTCTATGCACATGTTCCAGACAAGCTTTGAAAGAAGCTCAATGAGAAAGTCGAACAAGGGTACCTCATCGGATTTGACGCTTATAAAGATGATGTGCACTTACCAACTTCCTTGAGAAGCTCATTGGTAACATTCATCTTTATCATGTGTAGAGCCTTCTTGGCCCTCTTGTCATACCTCATTTGATCTTGTTGTGTTGCTGGTCTCTCCTCCAAACCTACAACAATATCCAACACATCATTCATTTCAAGAAGTGACTCCATCCTCACTTTCCACAATAAATAGTTGTTTGAGGTAAGCCTGTCATTGGCTTCCAACATGACTCCAATTGTGGGTGCCATGTAGCAATGACCTAATCTTCTTTTTCAACCTGTTTCAATGCACAAAGCACTCCTTTGAACAACAACAAATGTCTCCAAAAGAAATAACAAAGATCTAAAACTATTTCAACAATTCTCTTCTTGCACTATACTAAGCAAATCAACACATAGAATCATGGTATCTTGATCAACCTATGATCTGTCCTCAATCTAATGACTTTTGCCACTTCATAAGGTTGAGACACTCAAATGAAGTCCATCAACCTCACTATCTAGATATCCAATCAAAACTAGGGTTTTGACAAAATTACAAAAAATTGATTTTTTCAAATCTACATGCAAATGCTAAAAACTGATTATGCAATCTGATAGCCACCATTGAGGCTGATCTAATGATCCAAAGATCGGAATCGATCAAGTGTAGAAACCTATTTAGGGTTCTAATCTACAAAAGAACCAATCTACAAAAGCAGAAAACTTGATTTTGGTGTAGAATCTGCTCTAGCATGCTCTAGCCTTGATATCTTCACCAAATCATTGATAGATCTGATTTCCTCCTTCATAATCTGAAACCACAAGCTTTGATACCATATGAAGGATTTCAGATCATTAAGATCCAATCCACTTAGAAGATCTTTGGTTACAAAGAGAAACACACCACCAATCCCACCAATGTAGAAAAAAAAGCATTTACACACAAAATGAGATGCAAACCTTAAAAGAACTTGATCAAACTTGAATGAAATGAAAAATTACTGTTGATGTCCATATAAAACTACAAGCTACTATATTTCACATGTGTGGATCAAAAAATAGCAAACATGACAAGGAAAAGAGATGATCCAAATTCAATCAAAGGAATCATGGTTGGATACTCATCCAACAAGAAGGCATACAGAATTTATGTTCCCTCTACCTCAATTACAATTGCATTATAGGAGTTCTCAAACTTAGAAGGGCCGTTTGTTACGAGTTTTTTTTTTCCTCACTGTTTATGTCCATGTGGCCCAATCGGTTCTTGACATAGTGGCTTCTATGTAACATAACTCGCCTAACCCGGAAAACACAATTCATGTTTGGACAAATTTGAATTTCCGGTCTGGTAGATTGGAAGCATACTGTTGGCTGGCGTGCGCGATGATTGGTTGACTAATCTGCTTGGGTTAACCTCAAGTTAAAATTATCTTGGGACTCACAAATAGGTTGGGCGCCTATTATACTCTGGACTCTCATATTGACAAGTTCAAATGTGAACTCTTCAAGCTATGGCGATGAGAAGGAGACCGAGATCCTTGATATGCTCTGCAATTTTTTATAAGGAGAAGGAAGACGATGGCACATAGATTGCTCATGAATATCATAAGGCTTCTTGGGTACTAATGCATCCATCGGCGAGAGGGGCTTTTCGCCAAAAGAAAAAGGCCAAGTATACATATAGATCTTATTGGAAAGGGCGGATTATTGATTTCAAAGTTTCTCCAGGAGGACAAACCATTTCAGAGGTGCTTATTCAAAATGTTTATATGCATTCAAAACTTAATGTGGAGGCTGTAAATCCACATGATTTTTGAAAGTGTAATTGTAAGTATCTTAATTTTTTGGGTTGCTTGTCATTTTTAAAATGTAATCGTATTATTATGATTTTGTATTGAAGATCTATATCCTTCAAATATACATGAATGGGAACCTGTGGTGTCTCTTTCAGGTATTATAGATGTGATCCATTCAGAAATTGAAAAATTGCAATACAAAGGACGAACGGCAAAAGAACTTGCAGATTCTGAAATATTGTTTTATGATGCTATGTATATTCCAGACACAAATGGAGGAATGGAAAAACTAGAGTGTATACCTCTACCTAATTTTCAAGATAACATGTGGTGGATTGCAGTCAACGACAATATAATAAAATGTTTTCATTCCAAGCTATATAATGATGTACAAAAGTCACTCAAAACTAGTATTGGATCAAGAAATGTGCACTTAAGCTGGTTTGTTCCAATGTCATTATTTGTTAGCTCTTTTTCAAACACAGAAGTGCATCAAACTCCCACATTGTTTGTTTGCAAAAATCTATCAGATGATTTTTTATTCAAATTCATGGACAAAGGTTGGGATATAAGATCCACTACAGATATTTCTTGAAGAATCAAACATTCATCCATATCATTTAGATACAGTATAGAAAAGCAAATGCTTAGTATGGTGTTTCATTATCAGAGATGGAAAGAACAGAATGGTTGGGCCCCATTAGATCAAGATTTAGACAGCATTGGACACACTAATCGTATATGCATTGATATCATGGCAAATGGAGATTTACTTACTACTATTGAGGTTGAGCAGGACTAGACCTTATTCTACATTAGAATGGAACTGACACTTTTACAGCAAGATATCCCCAAATATTTCAGCTTTATATTGGATGGAAAATTGGTATGTGAAATCTATGAGTTTGTATATTAATTTGTATTCATTATCCTTTTTGTCAATATTCAGATCACTAATTGTAATTTGATTAATGTATGTTTGTGCAGATACGTAAAATGTGGCCATAGGTTCAGATCTTCAAAATTTGCATTTATTACTGAAGAAACTTAAGGTTGCCCACAAAGCATCGTTAGCTTATGAACCGCAAAAATGCAATCTACCGCAACTGCATTGCTGCTTACACGAACGAACGATGACAAAGACCAGCAGACCGCAGTTTGCAACAAATTGCAAACCACAACCTCGAGCAAACAAATGAAGACATTTGTAGGGAATTGCAAGACAACTCCTGCAGACCACGAGTGACGACCAAAAGCTAACAACTATGACCTCAACTATGGTTGCATAAGCACGGCCCTGGAGTCGGCGCACTTTACAACCCACGGTCAACCAACTACCTGACACCACGGACGAAGCTGACATCAAACTAAATGTGAGGACGTGGTAGGTTTAGCAGTTCTTGTAATCATTCACCTACATTAAACACCATCTCCTTCCTTTGATCATATACATATACATACATACATACATACATACATACATACATACATATATATATATATACATACATATATATATATATATATATATATATATATACATATATATATATATATATACATATATATATATATATATATATATATATATATATATATATATATATATATATATATATATATATATACATATATATATATATATATATACATATATATATATATATATATATATATGGGATGGACGAGAGCAAGAAAAGAGGGAAAGCATGACAAGTGAGTGAGTGATTTTACAGACAAACAAGTCTAAATCACTAGATGCTGAATGTGAGGATGAAAAGCCATTCACTAGTAAGTGAGACAAGCTGAATCACTCACACCTCTAAGATTAGACATAGAGAGATATAGATAGAAGTATTTGCTAGTAAGCATTTCTCATCTATTCTATCCGTAAGAGACAAAGTTTCTCTTGCGATAACACACTGTGTGGTATGCCAGACAGCGCTCTAGGAAATACTGTGATTAAACATATTTTTTCTTATCTCTTGTCTATGACACACAATCCTTGAATGAATTATGTCTTGTCAAGTGTTCCTCTAAGGTCAACTGTTTTTTGTTCTATTTGTTATTCTGCACAAAGGCTCATTATAATCAAATTAGTAGAAGATTAGGAACTGATCACTGCACCTTAGAAGAGGAAAGATCTTAATTAGAAATAGTAGCTATAGTTAAAAGTTCTACTCTATCTAGATACATTAGGAATCTACAAAAGTAGGACATTCCAAATAGCGAGATCATGTCTCTACTCTTCTGCTAAAACCTAAGATTCCAACAATGGTACCAAAGCCCAATTAATCTGACAATTCAGAGCCCATAAGGCTTCTAAGACCAGATGAATAACAGCTTAAGAACTTGAAACATTGTAAAACAAAGATCTGCACAATCCTTCAGTCAGATGGGTCAAATTACTTGGCCTGGAAAGTGAAGACATCACTTGTCTTGAGAGGAGAAGCACTTTGGCCCTGGGTGGACGAGACCAAAGAGATGCCAGCTAATGCTAGGAAAGAACTTTGTGATGGAAAGAAAGGAATGATAAAGCAGTAGTTGTCATATCCTCCTCCATCAAAGACAACATTACACAAGATCTTGTATAAATTCAAATGCGCGAGAACAACGGGATGCATTGAAATCAAGATTCGAAACTAAGTCGCGAAGCCAGATCATGCACTTGGAAGATGAACTCACCTACCTGCGTTGGAATGGCAAAGACCTCACGATGTTCGTCAGAAACATGAAGAACATGTTTATCTCTTTACCCAATGCGGGATCAGAATACGTGGTCTCATCGGAGAAACAACTGACGTACCTATTATGTGCCCTGCCAAGATCCTTCCAAACCACATGGACTCTGCTAGCGAATGATCCTACGATGACTCTTGAGAGAGCAATAAGCGAGATCAAGGAAGAAATGGAAGCACGAGAGCACTATGATGACATACAAGAATCTGATCAAGCTCTATATATCAGTAAGGATCAACGAAGTGAAGAAACATTTTGTTTCTAATGCGAAAGCCTTGCTAGCCTTCAGTTTTTTGAACCTTTGACAAAAAGACGACACGACACTCCACGAACAGCCAAGAAGATAAGCCAAGTACCATGGGGTACAGATATCTGATCTGATATCATGACATCAGTAGAAGCACTTTAAATCGTGGCTAATTTGCCACTCTTGTAATTCATAATTAGTTGTAGATGTTTAATCGCTCTAATCTGAAAGTTACAAGACGCGAATATATACTTTTTTGTCTTGATGCATAATGTATGTCTGAAGTCTGATGTTTGAAGTCCAATGCTAGTAAGCAAGACAAAAATCAGAAGACGAAATATACAGAATATGAATCCGCCTGCATGTGAGATAATTTCTGTAATAGGATCTGTAGATTCGAAGTCAGCTAGTAAGCGCGACTCGAATTTGTGAGAGAACTGTATCTCTCTCACGCCAACGCACTACGTGGATCTGCATGCAGTGCTTGAAGAATCAAAAACATCAATAGATAATTTTGTAGTTGTTGTGCACATTATTATTCTAGATGATTGTATGATCTTGAATGTTAACTCGTCTGCTGCTATTCGTGTGACAAATTTGCTTGTTCATTTAATTTTGCACTCTGGTTTGATCTTTGTTGAATGGTACATTAATTTGTTAACGTAGATCATAAGTGTCTGACTACTCTCTGAAGGATTGTAGGAGTGATACAGTTGGCAGTGGCCAGCGATCACATCTGAACTCCTGATGAACTGATCTTGTTTGAGAACCTTGTTGCAAAGTCTTTCACTTCATTTTGTTTCGTGTAGTTTCGCGATCTGAGCTTCCAGCATGAATCAATGTCAACACAAGTTTCGCTTCATTTTGTTTTCGTTTAGAATTTGTCTCGTTTTGTTAGCTTATGTTACTGAGCCTGCTTGATTCAACTCAAATAGGAATAATTCGAGTGTCGCAAAACTTTTGTGAATCGTTTGAGATTCATTGTTATCAGTTTGTCACCAGAGTCGTTATAGTTAGAATTGTGCATTTTTTTTTCTTGAGTGCATCATTCCTTTATTTCGCATCAGTGGTATCAGAGCCCGGTTTGTCCAAGTCTGACATAGCTGAAAAGCTATCAGATCTAGGAGGCTAAAGGCATTTAAATGATCACCCAATGGCTTCAATCAGCAACATTCAATCCAATATATGTACAGTTCTGGATTCTTCAGGATCTAACTTTCTAGCCTGGAAAGTTAAGACATCGTTGATACTAAAGGGTGAAGGACTCTTCCCCTAGGTGGACGACACATAGGAGATGCCTACGACATCAGGCAAGGATCTTCGCGAGTGGAGGGAGAAAAATGACAAGGCAGTAGCCTTGCTATCATCTTCCATCGAAGATAGTCTCACGCTTAACCTGGTTACACTCTCCAAGGCAAAGGAGATGTGGGATACACTACTCACGAGATTTTAAACGAAATCATGAAGTCAAACAATGATGCTGGAAGATCAGTTGACAAATCTGCAGTGGGATGGGAAAGACCTCACATCCTTTGTAAGGAAGATGGAGGATCTATTTCTGTCACTACACAATTCTGGTGCAGAAAATGTAGTGTCAGCTAACAAGCAGCTCACTTACCTGTTGAGAGCCTTACCAAGATCCTTCCAGACAACCAAGACACTGCTAGCGAAAGATCCTACCATGACCGTCGAAAAGGCAATTGTCGAGATTCGAGAGGAAGTCGAGGCGAGAGAACATCTTGATTACAAAGATGGTTATAACCAGGCCCTCTACGACAACAAAGAAAAGGCCAAGAAACAATTCAAGTTTAAGAGGGAGTCGAATCAAAGGTAGGATCACGATCAACAAGCAAAAGGGACTAGCAAAGGCAAGTGGAAGAACAAAGGGAGGTCGAAACAGTAGAGTGGAGACAAGAAGACTTGCGTGAGATGCAGACGAGATGGGCACACAGTTGATACATGTTGGCTCAATACGAAAATTGAATGTATCCAAAGCCACAAGAAAGGTCATGCAGCCATGGACTGTCGCCTGAATCCAAGAAACAAATGAGCGCAAATCAGACAGGAAAAGGATAATAGTTTGTCCTATGTCGAGGAGCCAAAGAGCTCAAAAATGGACAAAGAAAGATCGAATAGAAATAATTCGATCGCCTACATTTGTGTAGATGTGTGTCCAACGTCAACATCTGACACACAGGAGGTAATCCTTGATTCAGGAGCTACCTCGCACTTCATAAAATTAAGACGGATAATGTATGATTTTCGAAGTGCAGATTCTTCAAGATTCATTGTTCTTGGAGATGGATCAAAACATCAAGTGAACGGTATTGGTTTGTTGTGGCTCAACACAAATGGCCAAGACAAACGACTCAAAGACGTTCTGTTTGTGCCTACACTACAACAAGACGTACTTTTTGTGGCAAGGATAGCTGACGCAAGAATTCGTGTGACATTTTTCGATGAAGCATGCAACGTTATTGATGCCAGTACCAGTACCCTGGTCACTCAAGACAAAAGAAAAGGTAATCTATATCATCTAAAGGTACGCCTGTCTATAGATCAAGTGCATCAGACTGCCTACAGATCAAGTGCATCAGACTCATGATGACTCGCCAGATACTCTGTGGCACATAAGACTCTGCCACATAAATTCGATGGCACTTTACCAAACAAGCCATCATGGAGCAATAACAAGGGTCAGCATCTCGTATGCGAACAATTCGACCACCTGTGATGCATGTCTGAAGGGTAAGATGTCTCGCACTCCATTCATCAAAGATTCCTACAGAATGACTAAGATTCTAGAGTTAGTGCATTCTGACATCTGTGGGCCTTTCAATGTGATCTTAGTAGGAGGCTCAAAATATTACATAACCTTCATTGATGATTATAGTAAATTCGCCAAAGTGTATTTTATTCAGAATAAATCAGAAGCACTTGATAAATTCACAGAGTACGTGAATTGGACAGAGAGATGAATAGGCAACAAAGTGAAGCAAATCAAGACAGATCTAGGTGGCGAATACATCTCGAATCACTTTGACTTTTGCAATGATCGTGGCATCATTCACAGAAAGACTGCAGCCTATACACCGCATCACAACGATGTTATGGAGAGGAAGAATAGGACTCTGATGGAAGCTGCCATATGCATGATGGCCTACTCGAAAGCTCCAAGAGTACTGTGGGCTGAAGCAGTAGCTACAGCTACATACATTCAGAACAGGACAGGAAAGTCTGGTGTTTCTCACACGACACCACACGAATTATGGTGGGGTAGAAAGCCCAACCTGTCTCACATCAAAATCTTTGGCTGTGCAGCTTATGCACATATCCTTGATAAGCTTCGAAAGAAGCTTGATGAGAAAGCTGAACATGGATTTTTGGTAGGATATGATAATAATTCATCATACTATAGACTCTACAGGCCAGACATGAACACTGTGAAGACAATGAGAGATGTCAGATTCGATGAGAGCAGGACAATGGCCAACAATGATCCTATCAGCTATGAAGTTCTGGAGAGATAGTACTATGATCTGCCACCAGCGACAGAGGGAGTAGAAGAACACGAAAACAAAGATTTTTGAGTCGCTTCCCATTCGAGTGACGAATCAGAAGATGAAAGATTCGAGAAGCAGCCTACTGCTACAGTTCTTGTAAACCATGACGGTTTCGGACCTATCAGAGCTGACAAAGGCAAAGGCATTGTTGTCTCAGAAGGATCTCCTAGAAGGTCAACAAGACCACGAAGAGCGCCAGCAAGATACATGCCAGGCAGCTCAGCTTCCACATCAAAAGAGATCTGTGGATTCAGTGGCGAACCATAGACTTTCGAGGAGGCGATTGAATGTCCAGAGAAGGACAAATGGATCCAAGCCATGAACGAAGAGATGGAGTCCATGAGGAAGAACCAGGTATGGATGTTGGAGCCATTACCAGATAAGTGAAAGGCTGTGAAATGCAAATGGGTCTACAAGCTCAAGTATGGACCAAATGGGGATGTCTTGAAATATAAGACAAGACTGCTAGCAAAGGGTTTTCTCATAGATATGGTATTGACTACTATGAGACCTTCTCTCCTATCGTCAAACATTCGTCCCTAAGTTTGTTATTTGCATATGAAGGTGCCTATGACCTCAGAATCCACATTGTAGATGAGAAGACAACCTTCTTGCATGGCGAGTTAGACGAAGAGGTCTACATGGACCGACCCCCAGGTTATGTCTCGAATTCACTTCTTGATTATGCATGCAGAATGCATAAGAGTATCTATGGTCTGAAGCAGTCATCTTGAAAATGGTACAAAAAGAAATATCAAGCCCTGAAATCATTGGGATTCAAGCCAGTGATGGCTGATTCCAATGTGTATGTAGGAACTATTGATGGGGAGATCATTCTGGTTGTGTATGTGGACGACACTCTGATACTCTACAAGAGTGAGCAGCTGATTGCTGAAGTGAAGAAAGACATCTTGAAACATTTTGAGATCGTGGATCTGGGAGAGGCCAGGTGTTACCTTGGCTTGCAAATTGAAAGGGACTATGAGGGAGGTAAGTTGTACCAGTCCAGATACACCCAAAAAATCCTAGAGGATTTTGGGATGCTGAATTGCAAAGGAGCGAATACTCCAATGCTTGCAGGAACGGTGCTGACGAATGACTATTGTTCTAAGACTGAGGCAGAGAAAGAATTGATGCAGCTCACACCTTACAGAAAACTGATAGATTACACGACCGACGACGATGAAGACCAGCAGACCGCGTTTTGCAACAAACCACAAACTACAACCTCGAGCAAACAAACGAAGACGTTCATAGGAAACCACAAGACAACTCCTGCAGACCACGAGCGATGACCAAAAGCCAACCACAATGACCTCGACTATGGTTGCATAAGCACGGCCCTAGAGTCGGCGCACTTTACAACCCGTGATCAACCAAGTACCTGACACCACGAACGAAGCTGACAACAAACTAAATGCAAGGACGTGGTAGGTTTAGCAATTCTTGTAATCATTCACCTACATTAAGACCACCTCCTTCCTATGATCATATATATATATATATATATATAGGATGGATGGGAGCAAGGAAAGAGGGAGGGCATGACAAGTGAGTGAGTGATTTTACAAACAGACAAGTCTGAATCACTGGATGTTGAATGTGAGGATGAAAAGTCGTTCACTAGTAAGTGGACGAGCTGAATCACTCACAACTCTAAGATTAGACATAGAGAGATCTAGATAGAAGTATTTGCTAGTAAGCATTCCTCGTCTATTCTATCCGTAAGAGATAGAGTTTCTCTTGCGATAACGCGCTATGCGGTATGCCAAACAATGTTCTAGGAATCACTCTGATTAAACATATTTTTTTCTTATCTCTTGTCTATGACACATAATTTTTGAATGCATTATGTCTATCAAATGTTCCTCTAAGATCAACTATTATTTGTTTTATTTGTTATTCCGCACAAAGGCTCATTATAATCAAATTAGCAAAAGATCAAGAACTGATCACTACACCTTAGAAGAGGAAAGATCTTAATTAGCAATAATATCTATAATTAAGAGTTCTACTCTATCTAGGTACATTATAGATCAGCAAAAGTAGGACATTCCAAATAGCGAGATCATGTCTCTACTCTTCTGTTAAAACCTAAGATTCCAACAATTACAGTACCTAGGCGAATGATCTCCTTAGACGAAGGATGAACCTTTGCCATATCTAGAAATCTTTCACTGGTTCAGTTCAGTCTCTCATAAACCTTCGCCAAGATTTTCACAACCTATTTTCACAGCACAATACATGCTTGCAAATTTTTGCCCCGTACTGAGAGGCCAAACTAGTACATTGTCTAATGGACCCTCCAAATCAGCCTATAAAAGGACAAAATTCGATTTTATTTCTCACTTGTGCTAGCAAAACTCTTGCAAAAATTTTTAGCGACCAAAATTTCCAAACTTTCTACACTGCTTTTTGATACACTCTTGTGCCATTTCCCTCAGTTTTTTTTACTTTTTACTGATACCAGTCAGTCTTCGCGATATGTCATCTATCGTGATGTTCCGACCAAGACAGACATCATATACTCTCTAGCACAAGCATGGTGGCTCAATGAATGGACCTTGCTGAGCCTTTGCTCACCGCAATGGGGATCTACGAGCGTGCCTTCTCCAGAAGAATTAATATGGACTTCATCGCCATGGCCTTTAGCACCTGGTTTGAGACCAAGGCCAAATTCTACATCACCTACCAGACTACTACCCACAAGGTGTGCATAATTGAGGCCGCCCTTGCAGCCATAAGAATCACTTCCGGAACTCAATCATCACGAACCACAGACATGCAAAAATGACCATAAAGCCATTCATAGATATGACCAATGAACACTATTGGACAAATGATGGCTATATATTAGAATGCATCCACTATCCTATTATCCATGCCATTGCACAGCTATTAATAACTTCCTGATGGTTGGCAACCTCAGGAAAGAGCGCATCTCCTCTCAAATCCTGCATCGCATAGTAGAATCCAACTACAAGCTTGGATCCGGACCACTGGAACCCTATAACTAGTTCAAGATGGTATTTGGTGAGCTCAAGCGGGCCATTAAAAGCAATGCCAAACAACAATTTGCGGTTGGCCCACTTTTGTCCCTCCTTTTCGCCTCCTACCTTGATAATAGGATCCATGGTTTTGTTCCTGACACCGTATTATACGTGTATGAAGACACGCCTGCCGAGTCTTCACAACAGGCTTCCAGTTCTCATAGTCACCGTCGTGTGCACAACGAAGTCGTCATTCCTGACTCGCCTCCCGCGTCCCAACGTCGTACTAGGCAAACATCTTCAGCTGCGCTACCACTGCTACAATTCGCACTGGATTATCCATCTCCCAATTCAATGATGCTTCCCTTGCCTCCGCTTTCTCACAAGGTCAATTTGTGACCATTGGAACCACCATTCCAATCACAGCTACCCAAGCCGCCTCACCCCCACAAACTCGAACAGTCTCACCAAACACCCAGGCTTTCATGGACATGTTCGATAATTCCAATAATTTGGGGCCAAATGAAATTTTTGAGATGCCCAAGAGCCCAGGGCCCTTTGATCTCCGATCCCCTGAAAAATAATTTGAACAGTTCCATGATAGTTCTACCATTTTTGATTCCTCCTTTCAGACGGATCAGCAAGATTGAGCCGAAGAAGCACAAGATACCATCAGAATTGCCCATGTTGTTCAATCACCAAAGCAATTTGATGCCACCGTACCTGACAATTTTGAAGAAGAGGATGTGTTCGAGGAAGAAGATACACAACCAAAACCTCAAGCCAACCTCACTCAAGCTTCTAGATCAGGATTACCTCCTCCTACTGCTGCTACTGCACAACTGTGGATTTTGATGATGCATTGGAATTAGTCACTAACCGTACGCCATGTTAGTGAAAAGAAAGACATGGACAAATGCATATCCAAACTGGGATCAGAGAATACCTTGATCAGCTAGAAAGTGATACAATTGAATTGGGAGCTCAAGATTGCCAAGCAACACGAGGCAAAGTCTAAAGCCGCCTTGATGAAAGCACAACAAACTACTGAGTGCCTTGAAGGATATGTGGCAACTCCGTAGAATTCTTTGAAAAAACAAAGCCATCCAAGATGCCAAACAACAGGTGTTGTTGTTGGTTGGTCAATTGGATATGGCTGAGCTTGAACGAGAGTGCCTACAAGGTGAATTGGATGCGACCACCTTTGAACGTGACTCTTACCTCCAGACTCAAGTGCCTGATCGAGATCAAATACATGTTCAGAAAAGTTGAAACCTACCGAACTTCATTGGTAAGGTTTCAAGAAAAAATTGATAACTCAAACGTACGACAATATAACTGAACTGGCAAAGGCAAAAACAATCATTATAGATTACGAAAAGACAGCCGCTCAAGTTTTGGAAGTCAGGCCTCAAATTCCATTTTCTGTGATGCCGCAGTTCTCACCTCAGCACCAAGATCAAGGACACTTAAATACAGGATTGGACGGGCCAGAAATACAAGACATACTAGATGACCAGGCCACGAAAGAAGTTTTGTCAACTTCAAGGCCCAGGCCATTATTTCAGAAATCGATCACCATCGAGGACCAAATTCAAGCGCTTCTCCAACAACATCGGTATGAGTCCTCGAATGGTGGATGGGTGATTAAATTCAAGACTTCTGAGATAGAGGCGGACAAGGAATTGGACAAGCTACCAACATTGGGAGAGCAGCCGACATGGAGAAGAATAGTTTTTGAGAAGACTCCGGATTCCATCAGGAGTTACGTTGTCAGCCATCGCCAATTGCGGGTCGATCCATATTATTTGCCGATGCCAAGAAGAAATAAATGGAAAGATTTGGGGATTCCATTGGACCAAGTCACAATCCATACCCCTAATTGGCCCATAATCCACCAGATCAGTTGCCACTTGCCAGATTATACTATCGTGCCGCAATGCTGGGCAAAATGTGGGAAAGGATTTACGGCCTGGACCACGTCGAAATGGATTGCCAGCGCAAATAAGTGATTCTTACTGCACAAGAAAGATTCCAACATGGCGCGCCTGGAATTCATGGAGAAGGTGCATTACCATTTGATCAAAATACGACGCAAGGCTAATCAGAACCCAAAGTAATAAAATCTTGCGAAGTGTCATGGGACCGCCACCAATTTTGGTGGGGGATATTGTTGAGGGTTTGCGGATCCCAAGGCAACCCTAACCCTAGCTAATAAGTGAGAGGGATTTGCCACCCTGCGTGTGTAAGTCCAACCCGATGATCACATAGTTATTTGATTAGTTAAAAGTCAATAAAATGACTTTAGGCCTTTTTGCGGGGCTTTTAATGTCGCAGGGCCTAAATGTCAAATTACTGAATAAAATAGGAGTTCCCAACAAATTTTAATTTCAAATTGGTTCCCTCCAATTATTGAATGGGTTTCCACTCTTTTTGAAATTTGAATAGTTAGGGAGGTAGGAATTAGCCAATAGGAATTGGGACTCTCATCTCCTCAATTCCCTATATAAGTAGCAATTCCGAATGATTGTACATGTTTTCATCTTCATTACAATAGAAGCATATTGGCTCTCTTATAAAATGGATTTATGAATGTCCTTGTTCTCTAAGTCTTTGGAAAAATTCGACTCTTTGGAAAAATTCAATCCTTTGAAAAAATTCAAGTCATTGAAAAAATTCAACTTGAATGTTATAGAGATTGTATGTGAAAGAGGAAGGGAGAGAGAGAGGAAACAAGTAACTATTTTGGATCGTAGTATTAATTAGTTAATGGATGTCAGTGTTAATGCATAGTGTTAATGGATGTTAGAGCTAATTGTGGATCATCTAAGCATGCTGGATTTGTTTTATGCTATCGCTCTCACGGGTTCGAACCTCCGCGTGATGACTAACTTCATCTCCTTGATGCTTGTGTGCTTGGATCTTGGGTTGAGGATAGGATAGGAAATAAAGACACTACAATCATATTGTGATTGGACAGTATGTGGCTGTTCGCAGTTAGAGATAACTCAATTGCAATGATTTTGAGTAACGCACCTCAGGTGTTGATCATAAATCGTTCTTGAGGCAGCGCCCAAATGTGATTACTTCAAACGTACTTTCTGAGTCTAGAATGCTATACCAAACCACATTATCATAGCATATGTAAGCTC
This sequence comes from Diphasiastrum complanatum, assembly GCA_029204225.1. Lineage (NCBI taxonomy): Eukaryota > Viridiplantae > Streptophyta > Lycopodiopsida > Lycopodiales > Lycopodiaceae > Diphasiastrum > Diphasiastrum complanatum. The sequence goes on along the minus strand of CM055103.1, from coordinate 25,935,622 downwards.
TTCATTTTAAGCACAACAGGCAAGTAAAAAACCTTCTACGTATGAAAGGTCATTAAGCCACATGATTGTTCATAGCTTTACCTTACTTCGTATTATTTCCCCACACAAATACTCTTCTGATTTCCTTCACAAGCTTCTACTCATCCAAGTCATAGCAAGTCGCAGTAGAGAGACGCACAACGAGAGAGAGAGAGAGAGAGAGAGAGAGAGAGAGAGAGAGAGAGAGAGAGAGAGAGAGAGAGAGAGAGAGAGAGAGAGAGAGAGAGAGAGAGAGAGAGAGAGAGAGAGAGAGAGAGAGAGAGAGAGAGAGAGAGAGAGAGAGAGAGAGAGAGAGAGAGAGAGAGACCAACAGAGTTTTATTAGGAATAGAATAGAATATACAATACAAAGGAAATGGCTCCCTTTTATGGATTTTAGAGGTGAGCCTCCTTCACTCTGGTTGGCTACACTAAAATGGCAAGAGTTTTAATCCAAGTCGTTTAAGTTAACACGAACTAAATCTAATGCTGCTAAGAAAGCACAAGGGGAACTCACATGTATCATGTGAGTTCTAATTTGGGCCCCTTTAGCTTTTTATTGGCAACTTGACTTAGGGCCTCTAGTGTCATTTTAGAGTTTTAAGGCCCTAGTTGCTTATTCCTAGGAATTACAGCTTGCTAGTTGTGCTCATTGGGTTGGGCTTATACGCGTAGGATGCTAGTGCCCTCACACTTATTACTCTACCTGTTTCCTGATAACCTTGTTCATCGACAAATGGGTAGTCGACACCTCCATCAGAGGATCCCATGATAAAGTTGGTTGATATAAATCCTCATAGATCTGTGCTACTTCTCCCATTGGTATTGTCATTGTCCCTCTCAATTCGTAATGTAGATAAGACATGTTCGCTTGACTACTTTGTTTATCTAGGTATTCGTGGTATGCTTGTACCTGAAGACTTTCCTCAACAGTCAATCTTACCAATTGAGGACAAGTCGTAGACGTTGTAAGTGCTGGTTCTTGATGTATAATTGGCCTTTTTGGGCTTGAATTTCCTGGATTTTTGGCCTTTTAAATATTGTTATACCTAGAATTAACTCATATCTCTAATCATATATGTAAAAACTTTATCACTCGACAATAATCAGATTATGATTTTGGAAAAAAGATCTTGATCAAGCAATCGACACTCTAGAAATATTTTTTTTCCAGAATCAATATCAAACTGTAACGAAAATTTGACAATAGCTAGATCTGATAGATCATAACTCAAAAATAATACTGGCGAAGGTTCCCTAGGCAAAGGTTTTCTAGGCAAAGGTTGACTCAAAAATAATACTGGCAAAGGTTCCCTAGGCAAAGGTTGACTCGGCGAGGGTTATTCATGCTCAAAAAACACCAAAAATACACTATTCTTTGACTTTTTGAGCCCCTTAATGGTGTCCAATCCCCACTAAACTTCATAATAGCCTTAAGACAACATCATTACACCTCTTAAAATGTGCATGCAAAGTTTTAGCCGTGGATCTTAGGAATATCTCCCAAAATAGTGAAAAAAAACCACCCTTGTACTAGGGAATAGGATGCAGGTGTAGAGAGAGTAACCTGGCAATGGAAACTCACAATGAGAATGGGAGTAGGGCGAGTATCACCAAGAGGAAATAGTCCTTGTTTTATCTACAAGCATACAACATTTCCATATATGCAGTTCATTACTATTGATACTCTACACTATGCCAATAGCGGTCCTAACCCATGCAATAGCTCCACACATCACAATATTTGTGATTGGGTCCTCACAAGGTTATTAAATACATTTATGGCCTAGTTCGGAATAATGAGGTGTAACCAATAAACTTGAGTATTGGAGTACCATGTATCCAAGTCTAGGACTATACCAAATCCTATATACTGGACGTGGACGTAACACCCCCATCTTAGTTGACTTGGATAAGAGTGTTACTTGTGGCAATGGAGACTCAAACTCAATTCATAATTTGCATGTAGACATGACCAACCTAGGCTTTGACACTCATTAAATATATGTGTTGTAGCTCTGGTCTTGGTTTGGCTTTGGCCCATTGTATCGCTGACAATACCATTTACGTAATTGTGGTTCATTTTATGGCTTTTTCGGGCCCTTTATTATTATGCATAATATAGGGCCCCAATTTTTTTTAGTAATATTAAATATAATATGTTTACAAATTGCTGCGTGAACGTGCACCCCCGTGTGTAGAGAGAGAAAGTGCACCCTGCGCATAGAGAGAGATATAGAGAAGTCTACTACCTGCGCATACGAGAGAGAGAGAGAGAGAGAGAGAGAGAGAGAGAGAGAGAGAGAGAGAGAGAGAGAGAGAGAGAGAGAGAGAGAGAGAGAGAGAGAGAGAGAGAGAGAGAGAGAGAGAGAGAGAGAGAGAGAAGCTTTATTAAAGGCATATAAGACGAACAAGTACATCAGCTAAGTTGGACACAAGACGCGGATCACTGCCGTCAAAGCAGAAAAACAAACAAAACTAACTAACTAGGAAGAGAGTCATACATCCAAGATTATATGTGCGTAGACCATCTACATGTTCAACTGGACATCTCTTCATTTCTCTATCTCATAATTCTTCTCATTAATTATAGACTTCCGATCTACCAGTTTGATAATACCATCATGATAGATAAGTTGTTTGCCAGTTGATAGAGCTTCTTGTCTTGCCTTCTTACGTTCTTGAACTTGGATGAAGGTAAGATCTTCGTCTAGGTAGATTTTGGTTTCTCGCAATTTGAATCTCTTCCCTAGAACTTCACGCCGGTGAGACACTGATGTGAAGCGGATGACAAGAGTATCTAGGTCCTTAGGTCGCCAGGTAGTTTCCATACCTTTGCTATGGTGTTAAAGTTTTCTTTCCACAAACTTCTCAACTTCTTCAACAACATTTTCAGAGTTCGGAATACCTCTTACACGAACATTGAGAGTTTTATGCTCTCGCAGATGACTATCAGTGAACGTGGCTGAGATAAGCGAAGGTGAAGGTGAAGGCGAAGGTGGAGAGATAATTGTAGACGAACCTTTAAGCACATCTGCCCATGACTGGACAACCATATGGTGTTGTTCCACTTGATTTTCAAGCTGTTGGATTTTTGCTGAAGTACCAATTTGGGGGGAAAGAAACAGGTGCTTCTGGAGTGTTTGGAGTCAAGGGAATAGCTACAGTAGTTTCACTAATGTCAAGAATAGGGTTTGATGGAGAGATAGGAACCGCAACAGGCATAGGAGGAGGAGTAGGTGGATCTGGCTGTAAGGAGGATGTTGGAGAGAGAGAGAGAGAGAGAGAGAGAGAGAGAGAGAGAGAGAGAGAGAGAGAGAGAGAGAGAGAGAGAGAGAGAGAGAGAGAGAAAAAACTTTATTAATGTCCTTTGGGATAACCTAAGGTACATAGGACTAAGAAAAGGTACATGTCAAGTGTGAAAACATAGGAGCTTAAAGCTCTAAATCCAAAAGAACTAATACCTGCAAACAAATGCTGTATATAAGCTGTATGAAAAATGTGCCTGGACACCTAGGGAGAGACACCATGAGAGAGAGAGAGAGAGAGAGAGAGAGAGAGAGAGAGAGAGAGAGAGAGAGAGAGAGAGAGAGAGAGCCCATAAAATGGACCGAACTACAATTACGTCAGGTAATGATCAATTGGTCAAACCATTATCATAAATAATTTGGTCCCCGGACAGCTAGTGGACTCCGCCACTCGCTGCCTGGGTCCCAAAATGGCCATTACCTACTGCATAAGTAAGCTTTTTAGATGTCAGTGCAACTTTACCCATACACCGAAGTGCCTCGGACTCTTAAAGGTGACTTTCAAGAATGGCACCGAATTCACAATATATTGCCAGGCCCTTGGGAAATGCATTCAATTTCGGGCCGCATACATCCATGTCTCCCCCTAGATTCTCAGAATGCAACCCTCGGATCTTCTTAGAGACATGCAAATTCTGCCACGTATTTTTATCACGACCCTTAGAAAGCTTCCAGGTGGTCAGATTTGACACGTGGCTAGCATCCAAGTGCGCGGTCGTAAAACACCTAGTGCCATCAAGGCCCTCGGTTTCTCCTCAAAATTATACCATTTCCACAGGATCGCGTGAAGCTCATCTCTCTCTCGAACTCTCTCCATGCAATGAAGGGAAGCTTGTCGATGGTTTGTTTGTCAGTCAGTGCATCTCGAGGGTTTTAGCATACGCACGGCACTGAGCAGGAGGCGAGAGCGCGTGCCTTGTGCTTGTGGAGCAGCGGCCAGGTTTGAACTCTCTGCTTTTGCTTGTACTTCTTTTCATTTGTGAGAGAGCGTTATGTTTGTCATTAACTGTTAGGGTTGTATGATTCGCAGTTCAGCACTTCTCTGCCTATATCATATTTTGAAGGACTTGTTTCTCTTCCTCGGATTGATTACTCCCTTTTTTTTTCTTTCCTGTAACGTAGTTGTTCTTAATTACAATAGCCTGTTCATAATACTTAGGAGGAAGTCCATTTTATTAAGATCTGCATTCAAACCTTTAAACTCAAGACCTGAATCATTATACCCAGACCACAATGCCATAGCTGTAATCTCTCAAGAACCCCTTCCCCCCCCCCACCCCCCTTTCCAATATAAAATGTGCGTTGCAGGTTTTAGCAAAATATAAATTCTTGTTTTTATTTCTTATTATGGGATGGGCCTAGCTATGGCCCGTGCCATATAGTTAACGTTTAGTACTTACAATAAATGGTAAATGTATTTTCATAGAATGGACAAACCTATAAATAGAGTGTCCACAATGCCAATTTGAGCTACCTTATATTTGGCATAATCCAATGGACATTAATGTACATGGAGTGTCTTTCTATCCAGAGTGGTGCATTTTGCCCACCAAGCTATGCCTAGCAAGTTGAAGTGATGAAGTCCGAAACTTTCCTTATTTATCTATGAACAAGTAGGGAATTCATTTAATTGGCTTTGCTCGTCATTGCTAGCCTTTAGAGGATTATCTCCGCCCTCTACCCTTGGAAAAGTGATAGAAACTAAGTACAATTAGTCTTTGCACAAACGTTTGAGAGATATTGTGTTTGTGCACATGACCTGCTCGTGCTCTTGGGCATTGATGAAGTGAATAGGGATGTTGTAGCTTTTGGTCCATGTTATGCATGATGAAGTTGATGGTCTATAAAAATTTCTAGGTGGACTCCATATGGTTGAAGTTTACATGAATCCGTTGTTATGTCAAGTACTATCCTAGATATACCGTTGATATATCACATTACCTACACAATGTTGTGCTGAAGCCTTTCTTGCTTGCCTAATTAGACACAGTTTTGGCTTAAGCATAAACTTGAGGTTGTTTCAAAGCATTACGTCTTCTCGCATAACATGAGGAGCTTTATGATCTTTTACCAAAAGTGAGGTGTAAGACAAGGCAATAGCATCCTTAGTGTGGTTGTTTTCCAACTCATTTTCATTATCAGAAGTAGGCTTCCTTTCACTTTAGCAATCTTTCCAAGATCCTCAGCAATAAACATGTTCTTCATCTAAATGCCCAAGGTCCATAATTGCTCCAATCAAATTTATTTGGTTCATAGACATCCATCGGGAAGAGATGATTTGCCAAAACCCTAATTGTTCACAAATGACTTGATTTTTTTTTGATTTTTAAGTACAACCTTGATATCATTTTTTTTATTGTACAAGAACGTGGATATAGGCTACAACAGTTTTGTACGATATTGTATTAGATTGTTTTAGAAATTCACACATATGAGCTGAATAAGGAGTTAAAAAGTTCGATCTCTATATGTTTTCACAACTTTTGATTGTACAATAAATAGACAAGAAAGGAGTGTATTGCAGCCTATCTTCGTTTGTGTGGAACATTTAGCCTTTGTCAACAAGAACAAACTATGAAGAATACCTTGTGGTGATAAATTTTGTAAAGAGGCTCTTTCTTTACATACCCCACGAGAACATGTACAATGAAATATCAAGCCATGACAAATAGTTTATAGGTTAAAACATTTGTCAACACAGCTCACTGCTTATGGCATTTCTCATGGTGTGAGCGATTATAAATTTGATTTTGAATTTATTTTCTTAACAATCGCCTGGTGCTCAAAGTTGTGGATTTATGATCACAAAGTTGAGAATAGAATACACACTAATAATTTGTTGTGTCTACTTGTTATGACCTTGGTTAAATGCGGTAGGTTTAGAGGCCTTAGGTAATGGTTAGGGGCAGGCCCTATATGGACTCTATTAGTCAGAATTGGCTAATATCACTAGCCAATATAAGCTTGAAGGAGGGTGTGGAGAATCACCTATATGTACTCGGGGGTTGTTTCGGAAATTTGTTATTGCAATTATTATTTTATTAATGCTCTACTCGAGAATCTGATATTTGCTAAGAGGTCCGCTTAGTAAGAGGGCTTTGGTAGTATGGGGTGCCATAGCTAGGAGCCTAATAGTGGATTGGGTGTGCCTTAGTAGTCTTGTAGCATGCGGGTGAGTGTGTGACAGTTTCATACTCAGTTGGATGGGAGGTTTGTCTTTCGCATAGCTCGTGAGCTGCTTAGTAACAGGTAGAGGTTCTTTAGTGGTACCAAAGAGTGGTTCTTGTGTCGATTTCTATCAACATGAGCTAAAGAGATCAATTGGAGAGCTTGTGTGGACACAACATCAATTAAAAGCAGAAATTTGTTGGTATTGTGAACCTACCACAAGTATATATTGCTAAATTCTTTTGATTATGCTATGATTGTTAGTTGCATATGAGTATATTGGGTTTTTTTAAGTAAATTGAGTGATTAGAGTCCTTTTGAACTTGTAGAGCTAGTGCACACTATATGAGCAATATTTCATAGCTACGTGTATTTATGGCATGGATAAAATAAGTTGAGCTTCAAGCCTGTGCAAAACATTTGGATGCAAACAAATTTAAGATTCAAGATCAATGGATCCCACTACAAGGACTACCTAGCTTCAAGCCAAATTTAAGATTCAAGATCAATGGATCCCGCTACAAGGACTACCTACAGCTACAACATCCTGCACAACAAACCATTTAGTAGATGCCATTGCCTTGTCCCATCCCTTCCTCGGGAGCTTCAAAAAAGGTGGTAAATTTTTGAATTATCTTTCCTTATGCGCTTATGAGGCAAACTAGTCTTGCAACTGCATGGTATCCAAGGAGGAAGTTCCAAGTGATAAATTGAAAGACCTAGCTATCGAGTATCTTAAATACTAGATCAACCATGAAAGCTTGAGATCTTAGCTATGGAAAACATCAGACATAAGGGAAATTGCTTAAGCTCCCACAACACCAAAACTTAAGACATCGAATGAATCGCTAGAGAGTGAGAGAAGGGTGTGGGTTCTCCAAGTCCTCTATGAGGCAAGCCATGGAATGTATAGGTGGCAACTATATCATTGAGCTACTTGGTCAAGTGGGCCACTTGCACTAACTTAGTTAAGTTGCAAGTAGGAGACCCCATGTATTTACAAAGTAACATGCCCCATGAGTAATTTACAACTTAGAATAACATTAGTGCTTAGCCAAAGGGGTAAAATAGGCATTACTCTTCAACACCCCACCTTAATGGCAATTTTATTTAAGCTAACACCTAACAATGTTATGAACTTCTCAGCAATTTAGTAAAGATATCAACAATTTGATTGTTGGTGTTGTAGTATGTCAGTCTCACCATTGTGCACTTTTTCTTGTATAGGCCCACTGTGCTGCTATTCTTTCTGTTCAGCCAGTTCAGCCTATTGCGGATGCATCACCTTTGCCACAGGTATTTTCTGAACTGTTGCGTGAATTTGAGCATGTTTTTAGAGAGCCGACTCAATTACCACCTTTACGAGATGTCAACAACCATATAGACCTTGTTTCCTCTGCATCACCTTCTTCTCGTCCTCCTTTTCGTATGTCTATTGTTGAGCACGAGGAAGTCCAGCGTCGGGTGTCTGATTTATTACGTCAAGGCCTTATTGTTCCTAGCCACAGTCCTTTTGGTGCTCCTGTTTTACTTGTTGATAAGAAGGACGGTACTAAACGTCTATGTATTGATTATCCTGCTTTAAATAAACTTACTATCCGTAATCAGTATCCTATCCCTCATATGGATGACCTGTTTGACCAATTAGGCCAAGCCAAGATCTTTTCTAAACTTGACCTCCGTTCCGGTTATCACCAGATTCGTATGCATCCTCCTGATGAGCACAAGACAGCTTTCCGTACCCACTTTGGTCTCTATGAGTTTCGTGTCCTTCCTTTTGGTGTTACCAATGGCCCGCCCACTTTTCAGAATGTCATGAATAACATCTTTCGTCCTCTGCTTGGAAAGTGTGTCATTGTTTATTTTGACGATATCCTCATTTATAGCACCACTCTCTCTCTTCATGTTCAGCACGTTCGTTGTGTTTTTGTTTTGTTAGTTACTCATCATCTGTATGCTAGATGTTCTAAATGTTCTTTTGCTGTTGTACAAATCGAGTTTTTGGCTTCTTTGTTACTAATGGTACTGTTCGTCTCGACCCTCGTAAGGTCCGTTCTATTCTTTCATGGCCTGTGCCTGCTGATGTTCATGATGTTCATATGTTTCTTGGTCTTGCTATCCATCTTCGTAAACCAGTTGCTCATTTTGCCACTCTTGCATCTCCTTTGCATGCTCTGTTGAAAAAGGAAACTTCGTTTGCTTGGACTCCCGCATGTCAGTCAGCTTTTGATACTTTGAAGGTTAAGCTTACCACTGCCCCTGTTTTATGTCTTCCAGATTTTTCCCAGCGTTTTGCTGTTGAGAGAGAGTCTCATTTGCTTGCATCCATTGGTGTGCTAATTGGCTTGCTTTCTTGCATGTTAAATTTTTTCAATATTTTTAGTGTGTACTTTGTCTAAGAGATAAAAAGACAATGCTTCCCTTTCCAAACCTTAGCTCCGATATAACCTGCTTCCCGTGGGTAGCGGACTATTTTCATTCTTCAAGGCAGAAAGGCCATATACATTTCCTTCTAGCCCGTGCCTTCGATAGAACTTATCCAATTTTCACAGTTAGATGGCTGGCCGTTCATGGACTAGCTGTACCTACAGTTTTCTTTTCAGGATCAATACCAAGAATGCAATTTATTCAACGATAAGTTCTATCTAGGGCATAATAGGCAGTACTTTAGCAAACCCAAATCTTTCGTCTCACACTCACAAGATTGATTTTCTTTAACACAAGCAATAAGTTCCCAATTGCTTCCTGTGATGAGTAAGTCATCCACATAGAGCACAATAACAACAGTGTTTTCACCTTCCATGAAGACATATAAATTGTGATAAGACATAGTCTATTTAAACCCTTGCTTCGTAAAGTACTCGTCAATTTGGCGATACCAATCCCTTACGCCTGTTGGAGTCCATATAAGGCTTTTCTATGCCTACAAATCAAATGCTCTTTGCTTGTTATCTCAAACCCAAGCGGTTGTTCGATATAAATCTCTTCTTGAAGTTGCCCCTTGAGAAAGATACTCTTGACATTCATGTGATGGACATCTCACTCAAAGTATGAGGCTAAGACCAATACGGTCATGATAGATGTCATTTTAGTGACAAGTGAAAATGTCTCATCATAGTCTAGCCCCTCATGTTGGGCGTAGCCTTTTGCCACCAACCTCGCCTTGTGCTTGTCCATTGTTCCATTGGCATGAAACTTGGTCTTATAGACCCACTTGCAACCTATTGGCTACTTCCCTTTTGGCAATGTAGCAAGCTCCCATGTATCCTTCTTCACAATGGAGTCATACCCCTCTTGCATGGCTTGTGGCCATACCTTTTCTTTCACAGCTTCGTGAAAGAACTGTGGTTTGTTTGCTTGCAAAATTGTGCACATTAAGGGCAAATTTAGTCTCTTGTCTTTCATGAGACCGAAGAGATCTTTTTGCAAACCCTGTTCACTACACTTTCCTTCTTCCAAAACGTCCCTCTTTGATTGTTTTCCAATACCACCTAGGTAGCTTCTTCCTAGTGGTAGGCGATGTGGATGGTGACCAACAAGTATTCCATGGTACTGTCCTAGTCTTTCACTTTTCTTTGATTTCGGCCTCTTGTGCTTGGCCAAATTGAGGTCTTAAAAGCATATTTAGGTTCTTGCTATTGCACTTGATGACTCTAGACTCTAGTCTTCGTCAAATTTGATGTCTCAACTTAGGATGTTCTTCCTGTTCTTGAGGTTGTACAACACATACAACTTCTCACCTTTGTTATACCCAAGGAAGATATACTTCATGAATTTTGCATCAAGTTTCTTCCCCAAGTCCTTAGCTATGCATGCGTATGCTTTCCACCCAAACCGCTTTGGTTGGGCTTCTATTCAATAGAAAAACAGTAATTGCTACCGCTTTTGCTCAAAAGGAATTTGGCAACCCTTGTGCCTTGAAGCATGCTCTTCACGCACTCAACTATAGACCTGTTTTTCTGCTTAGCCATCCCACATGCAATGCAAAGGTCTTTGAACTCATCAAAAATGTATTTGTCACTTGCATCTGACCTGAGAATCTTTATCTTCTTTCGTGTGTGATTCTCCACTAGAGCTTTCCACTGTTTAAAGTATTTGAATGCTTCAGATTTTGTTCTAAAAGAATAGACCAACACTTTTTGGAGAAATCATCTATGGAGTTTATGAAATAGTATGCCCCCCTTGTTGATCTAGTCTGCATGGGACGACACAAATCTGAATGCACAAGCTCAAGAATGCCCCCTTCGGAAATCTTTTTCTTTGTTGCTTCCCTATCGCACAAGCCTCACATGCATTTGAAGAAGACTTAATGCGAGGAAGATCTACTACCATATTTGCTTCTTTAATACTTGTAACTTTGATAGTTTAAATGACCGTACCTTTTGTGCCAAAGCTTGTCTTAATTAGAATCCTTTGCTGACGAGGCCTCTTGACTAGGACTAGCTTTGTAAAGCTTGGAAAGGCCCCCTTCTTGCATTCCCTTGGGTACCACCTTGAAGCTTTGATATTTGTCTTTCACCAAACATGTAGATTCATCAAACTCCACCAACATGTTCTATTGGGTAATGGCACCAACAAATAGTACATGCAGCACACTCGTGATTACCTTCACCTCTCATGGTGACAACTTGTTTGGAACTGTGCCTTTGCCCCTCACCTCATGTGTAGAGTTGTCTCCAAGGCAGACTTGCTGACCATCACGTGTCTCCTCATAAGTGTTGAACCAATGTTTTCGAGGTGTCATGTGCTTCAAGGCTCCAGAATCAATGTACCATCCGCCAAACATGTCTTCTAACTATAGGGCTATTGTGAATAGATCAGGTCCACCAAATTTCTCTTCTTCTGCATATAATACAAAATAATACATGTCAAGTGTGTACAGCAACCAAGTGAGCATATGAACGTCTCCAAATAAATTAATAATGAATCAAACAAAAGTAGTTAAAGTCTAGAGAGAATGTGAAGATTAAAATGACAACTCTATGTAAATACATTATGATGCTAGGACCATGCGCAAAGTGGCGTATATGTGCTCTCAGCTGAGATGACCAAAGAAAACCAAGAGACTTGATGTAGTAGAAGAGCGTTGATGATGACTGTGTTTCCGATTCTAATGCTGGCTGGTGTGAGATCCTGAATGCGAGAACTACATCTGGAGGCTCTAGCTGTAGGAAGGTGTTGTGTTGTACACTGTCTCCGATCCCGATAACGATAGTTGCATCCTCATGGCTCAAGTATCTCCGTAATACAAACATCTTATTACCATAACGGAAACACATCTGGGATCCTCATAAGTGATGAGAGAGCGTATGGTAGTATGCGAGTCTCTGAATAGGCAATAATATCTCCCACGGATTTCATAACGATTACGACATCTGAAAATAAAATGCTCCTTAGACTCAACCTCTCCCAACAAGTGCACATATCCTATCGTCTTGTGGAGTACCCTTGAGACATCCCTTCTCAATTGAGACATCCCTTCTCAATAGGAAGCTGGTGTGAAGAAATATGGATTTGCCCGTCTCCTCTTGAGACAATCAAATGTTCAGAAGCATAGTGTAGGATAGAGTAGCTCAGCGTAGCATAGAAGAGTAAGCTCAAGTTAGGTTCAGGGTTTCTCCGTGTGATCAGTACTACATTTCTTAAGGCATTGTTGTGCTCAATTGATCGTAAAAGCTTCCTCTTTGTCCCCCCTATCTCTGTCTCTCTCTCTCTCTCTCTCTCTATATATATATATATATATATATATATATATATATATGTGTGTGTGTGTGTGTGTGCGCGTGCGCGTGTGTGCGCTGGTGTTGCTTCCTCAATATTACACATGGGCTGGCTGATAATCTGTTTCCAGCTGATTTACAGGAAAATGCATGCTAGCAGCTGCTATTTAAGAAGGCTGTTTCCTTTTTTTCTATCATTTAGAGAGAGGTTGGCTCGTGGGCTTTAGCTGTAAAGTGGTGAGATTTTTTGTGCTTGTTTGGACAACTAATAACCGAGAAATTACTGATGTGGTGGTTTTGCAGAGACTCGTGGAACAAGCTTCAGCTGAGATTTGTCCTTGATGTCTATAAATTCAGCCCAAGACTTCATTGTGGATTGACATGAAGGAAACAAAGGTTTGACTTACTTTTTGAGAAACGTGTTTTTGTTTGCAGTTGTTATGCTCTTTCAATTATGGTTTATGAGGATATTTTATTGTTAGTTTGTTTTGAACTTTGTTATATGAAGAATGGATACATTCCACCGTAATAAACTATGTTGAGTTTCACTTGATAATGTGGTGTCATTGACAATAGATGCCTGAGGAAGGTGAGCCTTTGAACAAGTCATTGTTACCAAGCATTTCGAGCACTGTAAGCAAAGTCAAGAACCAAGTGCTAGCAGACCGAGTAACTTACATCAAGGTATCGCGATATACTCAATTTTGCTTTAGGAGCTGATATTCTTGTTGATGATGTAGCAACATCTTTATTGAAGCTAATTTAACAACAATGTTCTGTTAGTTCTACTCTCCTTATCTCCTTCGTCTTGTTATATTTGTAGCCCAAAGTTGTCTGACTGCACTGATTTGTCTTTCTTTCAGGCGAGGTTGGAGGCGAATTCATGCAAACTGCAAAGCTACATTGCTCATGCTGAAGAGGTGATCAACCTGCGAGCAAAATTATCTTTGAAAGAAAATGACCCTGGTGGAAAAGATATGTTAAATACTCGTATTCAGAAGGCTCTTTGTAAGTTTGGTGGATCAGCTGATGGAGCCTTGTCAGAGATGGAAACTGTAACTTTGCAAGAAGAGGGTTGCATTTCTTCTCCCATTGTGTTTGGAAGCGCATCAGGTACCAAAAGTGTCGTGAGGCCTGTAAAGCTTCCTTCAACGCAGAAGATACCACCTTACACAACATGGATATTCTTGGACAGGTATGATTTTCTTATAAGTACTATAGCTCCCTGAGTTATTTGTTGATGAATCATTTAGAAGTATGTTCTCTCATAACACTAATCAGGATTGGGAAATTGTCTATTTGATCATGTTTCCTATAAGCTGTCAATAGTCAATCTTAGCAAAGTCCGTTCAAGGCTCAAGCTGGCAGTGTCATGTATAAGCATCAAGCTCAGAAGTTTCAATTGTGTGTGGGCTTACACTCTATTATTATTAAAGCTTTTGTTGATAATTGCTCCTAAGCAGAATATAATATTTATGGGAAAAGCTTAATGCTGTAATGGTTGCTTCAACCACCCTAGTGAAGGCGATGAGGAAAGGTTCTTCATTAGTGCATGATACTATTTAACTTTTAGGTGCATGGAGACTACTTCATACACCTAAAGTACTAAATGCTACCAACCATATTGAGCTCATGACCTACTGTCACACAACTTGCTTATAAGATGTTTTGGTGCTCCCTTTGCTAATGAAAATGCTTTATCTTTATGTACAAGCATTGGTACCAAGGTCATGAAGTTTTTTTTCTCTCTCTCTCTCTCTCTCTCTCTCTCTCTCTCGCTCTCTCTCTCTCTCTCTCTCTCTCTCTCTCTCTCTTCTCACTTTTGCACTCCTTTCCTCATGACAGTCCAGTCAACATCCAGGCCACTTTTCTCACCACCTCACTCCACTCAGCTGCATCACTAACCTTCCCCACAAAACCCCATCCCAAGAACACTCAACGAACACCTCGACCACAGCACCCCCCATGGTACGATACCGAGTGCCGTTCTCTTCATCAGTCAGTAACCTACTAACGTATCCATGCCCCACATCTACTTCGATCTTCCCGACGCTCCTACCATCTTGTTCTCCGTTGTAAGAAGCGTTCCTATGGTGATTTTGAAGGGAAACGTCTTATTGACCTTCTTTTCAGCTCCTCCTCGGGCGCTTTTTGGCGTGAGTTCATTCCTCGCTCTCCGCCACCTCTCTTGGAGGACCTCCGCATTTGGGCTGCTTATGCTACTAGCTTGTATACCGTCCCTATTGCCTCACCTATCTCTATATCTCCACGACCATCTGAGTTCTCTTTCTTGGCCTCCGACTTACTCGCCCCCACCATAGGCACCCTTCTTAACTCCGCAGTTGTTTCTGGTTTCCCATCGTCCTGGTGCACTAACATTATCCACCCCATCCATAAGAATGGTGACCCCATGATTCCGAGTAACTACCGCACCATTATTGTCTTGCCCATGACTGGTCTCGGGTAGCGTGTCCACGCTAGGGACCGGTAGACCAACAACCTGTAAGTTAATTGTGACTATAAGGGAATTGGGGCCCTTATGTGTACATGGTCATAATTAATGGTTGTAGGCCTAAACACATGGTGGTGGAGTTGGTATGGGTCTATTAGTGAGTCATTAGGGAACTGGATGATGTGGCCCAGATAGGCTGCAGAGGTGTCCAGTGAGGTGTCACAGTGCACTACTAGTGGTGCATGGGCCTTGGAGGGTATACGTATACCTGCTGGGCTCTCAATAGTGTATGCTTGATTTGTGATTGGTAGCTACTTGTTGCTGGTGTGACTCCTCTTTCCATGACTCCGATTGATCCATAGCTTGGGGGCTAGATCTGTACGATCTAGGTTTGGTTGGGTTGGTTTAACCTCCACCAATTCCCATGTGTTGTTGCTTTGTATGGTATGCTTAGACTAGAATCCTGTTGTGAGGACTTTATATCTGTGTTTCCTTTGCAATAAACCCGGGCACCGTTTCAAACAGTGCCCCGAATGGAAAACTAAGTCGTCAAGTTTCATGACTGTGGATTTACCGGCAGAAGTCAATTTATTGAATAATTGTGACTCTACTTGTAACTTTAGTGCACTCTCTTTCAAGCCTAATGAATTGTTTCGTGTGAGAGGCAATATTTTAGGGAAAGACGTGAATGTGCTATTTGATTCAGGTAGTACTCACAATTTTTTGAATGCTCGACTTGTGCAGAAGCTCCGAGTGCCCACCATGGCCAGTGATCACCGTTACGTGGTCCGTCTTGCCTCAGGGTCGGACACTGAGATTTGGGATGTCAAAGTCTCCAATTTAGAGCTTTGGATGCAGGACTATGTTGAGCCGTTGGATTTCCATGTCATGAATCTGGATCGGACTGATGTGATTTTGGGCTATGAATGGTTTTTTGGCAAATCAGAGAAACTTCATGATTCTGAGTATGAACCCTTTCACTTGCTTTTGAAATCTCGTATGCATTGTGATGTTGGGGATGTGAATGTGTTTTCATGCTTTAACACCGAGAATTCACATTAGGAACAACAGCTTTTGCAAGATTTAAAGCAAGAGTTTAGTGAAGTTTTTCCGAAGCAGCTACCTTATGGAGTACCACCCTCTCGGTCAGTTGATCATAAGATAGATCTTTTGCCCGATAGTCGTCCTATCTTTAGACAACCATATCGGTTCAGTCAGAAGGAAGAGGAGGAAGTGGCTAGGCAGATCGAGGAGTATCTCAAGATGTGGCACATAAGACCAAGTAAATCTCCATGGGGAGCACCTGTCCTTCTTAAGAGTAAGAAAGATGGGAGTTTCCGCCTATGTGTAGATTACAAGGGTCTGAACAAATTTACAGTTAAAAATAAATACCCGTTGCCCAGGATGGACGATCTCATAGATCGATTGCATGGAGCTAAATACTTCACGAAAATTGATCTACGTACGGGATACCATCAGATTAGGATACATCCGGAAGATGTATCTGAAACTGGTTTTAGGACCAGGTTTGGCCACTACGAGTTTCTTGTATTGCCCTTTGGTTTGACGAATGCTCCGACTACTTTCCAACAAATGATGAACGATTTATTTTGTCCATATTTGGGGAAGTTCGTAGTAGTGTTTCTGGACGATATTATGATCTATAGCAGAACACTTAAAGAGCATGCTAAGCATCTCCGTATTGTCTTACGTATCTTAAGACAAGAGAAGCTTTATACGAAAGAATCAAAGTGCAAATTCTTTAAGAAGGAACTTTTTTACCTTGGTCATAAGATTACCTCCTGTGGAATCAAGATTGACGAGGAAAAGGTGAAGATGGTAGTGGAATGGCCAGTCCCTAAAACGGTTCGTGAACTTAAGTCGTTCTTAGGTTTCACTGTGTTTTTCCAGAGATTTGCAGAGGAGTACTCGAAGATTGCGGCACTTCTCAGCAATATGTTGAAAGGAGAAAGCCGCAAAGGTAGGCCAAGTCCTCCCATAAGATGGAATGAGAAATTAGATGAGAGTTTTTGCAAACTCAAGCTTCTAATTGCCTCATCTCCAGTTTTGAGAATAGCGGATCCAGATTTGCCGTTCGTCATTAACACTGACGCGAGTGATACGACTATTGGAGCTGTTCTCTTACAGCAGGGTCAGCCCGCTGCCTTTGAGAGTAAGAAACTAACCGATGCGCAAGAGAGGTACACCACTCAGGAAAAAGAGCTTTTTGCGGTGATCCATGCTTTGAAATCATGGAGGCATTACCTATACGGCAATAAATTTGTGGTTAATACGGATCATCAACCTTTAAAGTATTTTTGTAATCAGAATGATTTGCGAGGTCTTAAGGCCAGATGGGCAGAACTCATGCAAGAAGTTGACTTTGAAGTGCGGTATATCAAAGGCTCATCTAATCAGGTGGCTGATGCACTTAGTCGAATTGGTGAAGTGAACGAACTTTCCTTCACTGAGATTAATACAGACTTTTATCTCTCCCTGAGAGGTCTTTATGAGAAAGACCCACATTTTGGACCAATCTGGAATAGGGTTCTAGCAGTTTCATCAAGCGGGACTGATGATCATGGTGATCAGTCTGGGGGGAAGGATATAAAGGGTACTGATGACTTCTCTATCCGTAATGGACTATTGTTCAGGAAAGGGAAGGTTTGTGTGCCTGATGTGGATGTTGTTAAGAATAAAATTCTTTATGAATGTCATGACTCACCATGCGCAGGACATCCCGGCATACATCGTACATTGGATTTGGTACGAAGGGATTTTTATTGGCCAAAACTCAAGGCTTTGTAGAATCTTATGTGGTCAAGTGTGACCAATGCCAGTTGAATAAAGCTGAACGCCATAAGGTTGGCGGTTTGTTGCATCCATTGGATATCCCTGATAAGAGATGGGATAGTATTTCCATGGATTTCGTGGTTGGATTACCGCGGACGAATAAACAACATGATGCAATTTGGGTTGTGGTCGACCGTCTTACCAAATTGGCTACGTTTATTCCGGTAAAGACCACCGCGAAGGCTTTTGATTTAGCTCAGATATTTGTAGAGCATCTGTTTAGGCTTTACGGATTACCAAGTGATATTGTGAGCGATCGCGATCCGAAGTTCACCGGTCACTTTTGGTCGGCCGTATTTGCTAAACTAGAGACGACACTGAGCTTGGGTTCTTCTGATCATCCTCAGACGTTTGGACAGACGGAAAGAACAAATCAGATGATGGAACAAATGCTTCGGGCATATGTTTCCAGACGGCAAACTGATTGGGAAAAGTACCTTCCATTGATCGAGTTTGCCTATAATAGTAGTAAGCATTCGGCTACTGGTTATAGCCTGTTTATGCTTATGTACGGTTTTGAGCCTAGGTCACCCATCGCGGTTGAGACTCAGACGATCAAGTTTCAGAAAGTAGCGGATTTCCTACACAATATGCAGAAAATGCTATGGATTGCACGTGAAAATGTCCAGAGTGCCCAGGATAGGGACCGACATTATGCAAATCTGAAAAGATTACCGAGAGACTTCCAAGTGGGAGACTGGGTATATTTGAGAACGAGAACTAAACGATTGAGAAATCGTATAGTTACCGAGCATCTGGTTCAATGGAGGGGATGTACGGACGATGACGATTCTTGGGAACAGGAAGGAAGCTTAAGGAGAAACTTTCCCAGTTTTAAGTTCTGAGGACATATTTTGAATGAGGGGGGAAGAATGTCATGCCCATGACTGGTCTCGGGTAGCGTGTCCACGCTAGGGACCGGTAGACCAACAACCCGTAAGTTAATTGTGACTATAAGGGAATTGGGGCCCTTATGTGTACATGGTCATAATTAATGGTTGTAGGCCTAAACACATGGTGGTGGAGTTGGTATGGGTCTATCAGTGAGTCATTAGGGATCTGGATGATGTGGCCCAGATAGGCTACAGAGGTGTCTAGTGAGGTGTCATAGTGCACTACTAGTGGTGCATGGGCCTTGGAGGGTATAAGTATACCTGCTGGGCTCTCACTAGTGTATGCTTGATTTTGTTATTGGTAGCTACATGCTGCTGGTGTGACTCCTCTTTCCATGACTGTGATTGATCCATAGCTTGGGGGCTAGATCCGTACGATCTAGGTTTGGTTGGGTTGGTTTAACCTCCACCAGTTCCCATGTGTTGTTACTTTGCTTTGTATGGTATGCTTAGACTAGAATCTTGTTGTGAGGACTTTATAATTATGATTGGGCATGTCCTGGCAAAGCTATATGGTACTATACTTCAGTCTATTGTGAGCTCAGAGGCGGAGACTAGGAGACTACATGCTATAGGTCAGGCGGGTTTTCGAGCCCATCACTCTACCGCAGATCACGTCTTCACACTACAGGCCTTGATTGAGGAGGCTAAGCACAGGAGAGAGGGTTTACTGTTGTTTTGTGAACTTCAGGAAAGCCTTTGATTTTGTTCCTTGCTCACTACTCTTCCAGAGACTCCGAGACCTCGACTTCTCCACCGACATCATTCTTGCTATGATGGCACTTTATGAGCGTGTCCTGGGATGTTTCCGACATTGCAGTGGCCTATCCGATCACATTTGGAGCACTATTGGGGTGAAGCAGGGTTGCTCCCTCTCACTAGTTCTCTTTGGCTTGTATATTGATGAGTTGGAGAGAGTCATTACACAGTGTGGTGGTGCTGGTTGCAGGATTGGGGACATCTTGATTGCTATCCTCTTTTATGCCGATGATGTGGTATTGGTCTCACCTACCAGAAAGGGTCTACAGCGACAGTTGGATTGCTTACAGGAGTTTTGCACCAGATGGGGCCTAGGGGTGAACATTGGGAAGACCAAGGTCATGGTCTTGAACACTTCT
The DNA here is from genome assembly GCA_029204225.1 of Diphasiastrum complanatum. Lineage (NCBI taxonomy): Eukaryota > Viridiplantae > Streptophyta > Lycopodiopsida > Lycopodiales > Lycopodiaceae > Diphasiastrum > Diphasiastrum complanatum. The sequence continues at coordinate 25,916,093 of CM055103.1, read as the reverse complement.
CAAGCATTCATGCAGCGACATGAGCTTACTCTTGATGGACAGGTTCTAGAGGTGGTCGCTTCGTATGCATACCTGGGGATCCTTTTCTCGGGTCCTACTTTTAGCATGAGACAAGACGCTACCACTCGACTGGGGAAGGGACATGCCTCCCTTGTCAGCTAGAGAGATTTTGTTTCCGGAAGTCCATTCATGATACTCGCAGTAAATGTCGTCTCTTTGATACCATTGTCATTTCTACGGCTCTTTATGCGGCAGAGGCGTGGTGTACAGGTCTCCCATCTTCACACTGGGCTAGTCTTTCACGATTACAAACCACCATGCTAGCTCGGCTGATCCGTGCGAAGCCTTTTGTACCGCATGAGATTCTCCTGGCTGAGTTTGCAGTTCCACCTATACAGATCGAGGCAGCTCTTCAGCGGATATAGAGGATATAGGCGTTACCAGATATAGACAGACGATACATACAGATTGCGCTATCCTCCTCACAAAGTCTTATATGCCTTTTGGCATGGAAAAGACATTAATAAAGCTTTCGTTCTTTCTTTATTTATCTCTCTCTCTACTCCAATCCTCATCTCGGTCACCACTTAGCCTCATGCTTCTAACTGATGCTCCATTAGACACATGCCAAAACTCTTGCAACCTCATTATGTAACTTTGTCCAAGAGCACCTGCTCTTACATTGACTGCCTCTAAGCCCCCTATGCAAATCGCCTACACGAACTCATTTGCCTAGAGAAGCCTTGATGGAGATAGGAAAAAGGAAAGAGAGGTCAAGTATGTGGGGATACTTATTCACCTCCAACTTCACCAAGTAGGAAGCATCCTACACCGTTTACTAGAAACTTACCTAGGTGGTATGTGAGACGATCAAAGACAGAGTCATCTTGGAACAAGGAGAGTCAAGTAAACAGGGAACTAGAAGATCAACAAGGCTTGAGCAACAAATGGATGTTAAGAGTGCATTCTTGAATGAATTTCTAGAGGAAGAAGTCTATATGGAGCAGTGAGAGGGATACATAGTCAAAGGTCAAGAAGACATGGTCTGCAAGTTGGACAAAGCTTTATACGGACTTAAACAAGTGCCCAGAGCATGGAACAAAAGGATCGATACATAGTTTGAGGAGCTTGGTTTTCAGAAGATTAGTGTAGCCTACACTTTATGTTATAGTAAAAGACAATCAGATTGTCATTGTAGTGATGTATGTTGATGATCTTATTATCACAGGTTCTAATCAAGTTTTTATTCGAAATTTTCAGAAAGATCTCTCATCAGAGACTAGAGTTTGACATGAAAGATCTTGGTTCACTACAATACTTTCTAGGGATTAAGGTATGGAGAGTAGCACATGGTCTATTTACTTCTCAATCTAGGTATGCACATGAACTTTTTGAAAAATTTGGGATGTCAGAATGCAAACCTATTTCAACATATGATTGTGGATGTAAGCTACTACACGACCAGATATTGCATATGGTGTTAGTATGGTTAGTCAATTTATGGCTAAACCTACGCAGGTTCGTTGGAAAGTTGAAATGGATACTCAGAGATGTTAAAGGTGCTTTATGATTTGGTATTTATTATGGAAGAGAAGATGATGATTGGGAAGGAGATGCATAAGATTGAAGATGGACTACACGTTCTCTATCTTGGAGTTCAAAGAAGCAGCCTACCATTGCATTATCACTAGCAAGGCAAAATACAGAGCTACTACGAATGCATCATCTGAGCCAATTTGGCTACAAAGGATTCTACATGATCTTCATATGGTACAAGGAACACCTACAATACTTCAGGGTGATAACCAAAGTTGTATCAAATTGGCAAAGAATCCGGTTTTTTACAGCAGATCGGAACATATCGAAGTACAACAACACTTTATCAAAAATAAACTTTAGAATATCTATTTGTCTAACAAAAGAGGAAGTTGTGGACTTTTTACTAAGGGACTTGATAAAAATAAGTTTGAGATGTTTGGAAACTTCTAGGAGTGGTAGATAACAAAATTAACATTAAGGGGGAGTGTTAGAAATTAATGCTAATTTGACCTCTCATGTTAATAGGCCATGCTTGCGAGCTATTTTAGGGGCCTATTCTATTTAGATTAGCTATAGAACTTTGCATGTAGTAGGCGCTACAAATCTATTATAGGACATATATTTTTGATTAAGTAATTGACTTTGGATTTTACCAATTATAGGATCGAAATTTGGGTTAACATGAAGAGCTACATTGAAGTACCATCATAAATGAAGAAAGTTGTGATAGAAAACGACCCTTCACAATGACAAATGACTATAACCCTTTATTGGTGAGAAGGACAAGCTGTTAGACATCAAGAAGAGACTGACGGAGACGTGATTCAAATTTTTTGCTGCATGGACACAAGGCTGCTCGTTAAAAATCTTCTGAAAGCATATACAAATGTCTTCTAGAAGGCATGAAGGAGGAACCCTTGAAATTTGCTAAGGTTCTTGTGTTGAGAAAACCTCTACGGAAGGTTCATACCTTAATGGAAGGAATGAGTCCTTCAAGTTAGTAAACAAGGTCCTGCCCCTTTGTGGAAGTTCTCGTCTCATCTTTTGAAGCACAAAATCCTGGATGTTTGCATCTTGAAATCAGTGACAGTTTGTAGTCTCATGTCAGTAGTTTAATGAGGAGCACACACCACTGTAAACAACTGATTTAATGAGCCAAATTTGGAGAAATCCATGCCGTTTCTTGATTAAAGTTACAAAATATTCGTTTGTACTTTATTCCAAAGGATCATCAACCATTCAAGAAGTCATTAATCATGATATAGGGGGGAGTTTCTATCCTCACATTTTGAAAATTTTGAGTTTGCAACTATAAAATGACTCAAAGACTTTTTGTTGACAAGTTCCATGGAGAAAATTTTCACAAATGGCAAGGTCAAAATGAGACTTACATTAACCAAGAAAAATCTATGGGAGCTTGTTGATGGTTTTGAAAATGTCTCGATTGAGCTTGAAGGTGCCATTAGATGGAATATCTGTGATAAAACAGCTGATGCTTGTTTTCATTTAGGCTTGGCTGATTCAGAATTTGCATGATTTAGACCTCACTAAGACTACAAAGGAAGTTCGGGAGTCACTTGCAATTTTTTTTGGACTCAAACCTAGGCCCACAAAAATTCTTTCAAAAAGATAGTTCTTTAGTTTGAATTTCAAGAATGGTAAGACCTTCATTATTATTCAACAATAATCATTTGATTCATATGAAGTCCATAGTAAACAAACTTGTAAGAATCAATGTTAGAATGCTCAAAGATGTTGCTATGGCCGTATCGCTGTAGTAATGTGATTTATAAACTTGATAATATTTCAAATTGAACTCTTGGAACTTGAAAGTTTGCTACTTGTATTACTTGCTTTTATGTGCAAATGTGTGGACATGCTTCCGAGTTCCAAAGGGCGATGGGATTAGACGATGAAATCTTTGAAGATGCAAGAAGTTCTTGCTTCGCTTGACATAGACTGCGTGGTTTGTGCAACCGGTCGTGAAGGTGCATGAAAGAAGACTTGTCAGTAGCTTGTTAAAAGTTTGTTGGCTGTTATTTTTCTGATCATGGATATTCGATCAATGGAGGGTATTGGATGTCTTCAAACCCATATTGATCTCTCTGACAGCTTGACAAAATTAGTGAACTTTGTTGCCACGTTACCAACTGTTGAGCTATTAATGAGTCGTTCATAGCCATGCCTAAATTAATGCCCAGCCACATGGTTATCAATGCAATTTGAATCATAATGCTAAGAAGGCTCAAAACCCTTAATAGTGGTAAATCAACTCCGGTCGTTCCATAGGTGTAAAAGGACTTTAGTTGTGTGGACCAGATATGACAGGCACCATCAAATGTTATCTCCCATTTCGCACACAAGGCAATACTGCAGTTTCAGTTTTATCTCTCAGGAGTGTATATCTCGCTATAATAAGATGCTTGATTGATTTTTATGATGGCAATTAGAAGGATATGCACCCTGAATTTTAATAAATAGTCCTTGTGGACCTCATTTGAGTCCATTACTGTTTTACTAGACAATTGGTTTTGGTGATAAACGTAATGATCTAATTTATGTGTCTTTCTAAGATTCAAATGTTAGGTACCATATAGGCATTCTTAGGCATTTTCAATATGTTTGGGTTCTAGTTACAGACAATTGAGTGACCATTGGTGGATGATCAAACACCTTGTCTTGTATTGATTTCACAATACATTGCAAGCTTTACCACAATTGGACGTTGATGGGGCTACAACAACTGATGATGCTCTTCAAGATTTCATAAGACCCATACAAAATTTTCACTTCAATTAGCACTTTACTCAACAATTCCGGCTACTTAAAGCAGCAAGACGCTATTGGAGTATACAATATCAGCAGCTTGCTGATGAGCATCAAGCTTGTCAAGACCAATCTGCTCATCAATGCTGGAACCATAGATGCACCGCGATTCTGAATTGCGATTCAGAATCGCGTTTTGGGTTTTTTAGAGAATCGCTCAGAATCGATTTTTTTTTTTTGAAATTTTTTTAGGCAATATGGGTATCAGATGAAAGCTTTGATTGAGAGCATTATGACTGTGTAGTTTGTCGACTGTTTCAGGTGCAGGATGGTCCAGTTTAGGTGTATTAACTCCCAGGCTCTCTGATTCTCCCTCTCCCTCCCAGGCCCGAAATGCACAAATATTATTTTTTTTTCAACGATTCTTGAAAATGATTCTTTGCAGCGAATCACGATTCGCGAATCGCAAAACCAGCGAATCGCGATTCGCTGCATCTATGGCTGGAACCTTCCTTTTATGAGCTATAGACATATAATTGAAGAAAACCATTCAATGTAGCACTAGCGTATGTAACTTATATAAAAAATGTAGGACCTGTTGTTTCTAGGCAGCACTCCTCAAATTCTTGATTCATCTGATGACTTGTCTCCTAAATTTTCTATAAGAGGGCTCCAGCCTTATATTCGTCATGGGGAGGTGGAGGGTTGATGCCATACTTTTTCTACTTTTTTCAAGAAAAACAAGTGTGTAAGCACTATCGTTATTGAATTCAGGGCATCAATCACCTATGGATACTAGTCTTTAACAGTTCAAAGGAAGGGTGTATGTCCCCGGGGAAACTAAAAATGAACAAATTAATGACAATATGGGTGTTGAAAAATTCAAGTTCTGTCCAGCCTGGATCCTAGTAACTAGCAACAGCCCTTTATCTTTCACAAATTCATATGGAAGAATGCTTTGATAATGTGTTCCAAATATAGAGTCTACAACAGCACTGGCATAGTTGAAGGTTTAACTGGAATTTGCGATTCCTCGTGTGATCTTGCAATTTTAGAAAATTCTAATTGTGAGTGTGGTTGCTTGTTCTTCTTTGTTCCTTAATTTTTTTTAAGGATTCTAGAATGGAGAAACTGGGAAGTCACTGAAGGAGCAATGATTTGAATTTGCCTGTTGAGAAGATATTGATGTGTAGCCCATTTCACCATCTGATCAAGGACCTTGACCATGCATGCGTAATATAATCTGGATAATGAGCACATCATATTTTCCATTATTATGTTCAACCATTTGCACTTTTTTAGGCCATGCAAAAGCTCATTCATCACTATCAAGGCTAAGGCCACGTGCAGAGTTTGACCATAGAATCAGCGCCAAAACTGATGCTTCTTTGTTCTTGGGATCAATTTAAAAAGCGTTTGGATTCAGGAAACCTTGCAAAGTAAAAAATCACGTTTCAATTCTAATTATCCTGTTTTTATTCAAACTTTTTGTGGAGTTACCTTCTTTTTGCTTTATAGAAGCCAAATGGCCGAAAAACGAAAAAGGGCAACTCCCTTAATCACGAGTGTATGCTAGTAGTGTGTATATTATGCCCTTTTGTATTTTGTAAGCCCAAAGTGGTGCATGGAGGCACTCCTTATTTGGACCTTTGAGTTCTAAATACCTAGTGAAGTCTGCTTAGCGTCTACTACTCTGGTTTTGGCGCCTTTCCAAATTCCATCAAGGCTTGTGAGATTTATCTTAATGATTCTAACGGGCAAAAATATTTAGCTGAAAAGCAAATATAGTTGAAGGTGGAAGATGGTGAGTATGAATTGTGGTGTGAAAAAGTGCCTGCATCTGTGGTCACACAAATGAATATCGTGCTAAGGATGCCCAACGTTCCAGTTATGGACTTGGCTCATTACATTCGCCGCGTCCATTCTTTTATTGTTATTATGCAGGCCTAAGGGCCCTTTTTATTCATATACTAGCCTTGGGCCCTATTTGGTTATATTTTTAGGACTTGGTCACATTGATTTGGAGTGGGGGTCCTCCTATTGAGAGGGCGCACTATTTTCCCTCCAAATCCTTTTCCCTCCCTTTTTTGAATCCTCCATTTGATTCAGGGAGAGGGTATAAGTAGGGCATCATTGTATTCCTTTATTCAGTTTATGATGATTGCTCCTCTTTAGCCTCCTTAAGCATTCTCTCCTGCTTTCTAGCTTAAGTCATGCTTTCTAGCATAGCTAGTGAATCTTAGCTTGTAACTTGGTATCAGAGCACTTTCCTGCAGATTGTTGGACGCTGGCCAGCGCCCTACCACCCATCACTTTCATCGATTCTCCGTCAACCTTCCTGCAGATTGGTGGAGGCTGTCCACCGCCCTACCACCCATCACTTTCATCGATTTTTCTCCGTCATTTTTGCAGATTGGTGGTGGCTGTCCAGCGCCCTACTGCCCATCACTTTCGACGATTTCTTCATCATTTTTTGCAGTTTTGGTGGAGGCTGTCTAGTGCCCTGCTAACCCATCACTTTCGTCGATTTTTTCGGCAGATTTTCATTGTTTTTGCAGATTTGGTAGCTATTGCCCAGCGCCCTACTACCTCATCATTTTTGACACTTTTCGTCACCGATTTGCTGCCCATTTTTGAGATTGATTGGAGGCTGTCCAGCGCCCTAGTACCGCCTCATTTTCAGCGGTTCTTTTCACCGACTTGCTGTCCGTTTCGGCTATTGATTGGAGGCTGTTCGGCGCCTTACTTCAGCACCTTTTTTCAGCCTATTCTTCAGCATATTGTGGATCTTGGTAGTTGCTGCCCAGTGCCCTATTATCTTCAGCTTTTACCTCTCTTTGTTGGCACTACCGAGTGAACGACGGATCAGCACCCACCCAGGTATTGCTTGCACCCTTTTTTGCACTTCCTTTTTGCACCTACTTGCTGTCTTTTCTGCTCACATACTGCTCTTTTCCAGCCCCCTATTCCTGTTCATATTTGTTGCCTCACACCCTCCTCTTTCCATTTTTCCATTTTGTTAGAATCCTTCTACTTTCTCAGCCCCTTATTTTCTGATTATTATCCATCTTGATTGACTATTTATGTGCCATTTTTGGTGATTTCGGAAGTTAGACTAAGTTGGGGTGACGACAAACGTCCTCTCTTTCAGGTTTTTGTCTCTTCCTTAGTCCCTATGGCGACTTCTTTATCAGAAGACCCTCCGCAGAGCTCTTTATATGATCGTTTTACACATATTGATTCCCGCATGGATCATCTTGAGAGTCGTATTGATCGTATTCTTTCTAGCGTTGAGACTATCCTACCACGAGGGGATACCACCCCCCCAGACATTCTTCATCGTCCTGGTAAAGCACCTTTATTTCCTATTTTGAGTACGCCTGCTCCAGCTCCATCTCCATCTTCAGGAGGTGCTTTTGGTAGTATGTTTGGTCTCCCTTCATATAGTGCTAGTTCTTATGGGTCTCCTTTCGGGTCTTCTGTACCACCACCTGGATTTCCCTCCGCACCACCAGGATTTCCTTCTACTTTTTCAGGTAATTTTGAGCCTCATTTTGCTCGTGATTTTCGTGATCGCATCCAGCTTACTACTTATTCTGGTTCATCTGATGGGAATATCTTGGAAAATTGGTTCTCTAAGTTAGAGACCTATTTTCTTATGTATCCCAAGACTGAAACCCAGAAAGTGCAGTTGGCTGCGTTACATTTAGATGGTCAAGCTCAGACTTGGTGGCGTGTCTATCGCTCTGAGCCTACTTGTGAGGGATTACATATATGGCCTACTTTTCGGCATGATCTTCATATGGCTATGATTGACCCACAATGGTTGGTTCGCCAACGTGATCTGTTTCGTAGCCTTCACCATACTAGTCATTTGACTGCTTATATTGATCAGTTTACTGAGCTTTCTTACCTTTTTACTGATCTTCATCCTACAGAGCTTATTTCACGTTATATTGCTGGTCTTAGAGGCTCCTTACGATATGATGTTTCCTCTTTTCGGCCTCCTACTCTCTCAGATGCTATCTCCTTGGCTACTACCCTTCAGCATAAGTATCCTGAGTTGTCCACTTCTTCTCGTTTTTCTCGCCCTCTTTCCACTACTTATCCTACTTTGGCATCTTCTACTACCGTCCTCCTCGCCCTTCTACACCTCGCCCTGCCTTTGTTCGCCGTTATTCAGCCGCAGAGTTCGCTGAGATTCAGCAGAAGCGCCTTTGTTATCGCTGTAAGAGTCCAGATCATCTCGCCCGTGATTGCCGACAGTCTCCTGGTCCTCCTACCGTTGTTTTTTACCATGAGGCTCTTACTCCTGATGATTCTGATGTTTATATCCAGATTTTTGATACTCCTGACCCACATTCTGTACCCATTTCCTGATGCTCCTGCTTCTGCCGCTTGCCATGCGCAGCTTGCTTATGCTACTTGGGCTGGGCGTCTTGGTCCTCGTTCTATTCGGTTACGTGTTCGCATTTTGGGGCGAGAGTATATTGCTTTGGTGGATACGGGTAGTACACGCTCATTTATTAGCAGTTACATTTCCACCAGGATTCGTGCTACACCTATTTCTACTACACAGTCTCTCAATGTCGAGGTTGCTAGCTCACATACTTTTATCAGCTCTTAGATGTTTCAGGGCTTGGACTATGGCATTGGTGACTTCTCTGGACAAGCAAATTTCTATATTATTCCTCTGGAGCACTATGACATTATTCTTGGTGCAGATTGGTTTTCATCACTTGGTACTGTTGCTGTGGATCTTTCTCAGCAGACACTGTCTTTTACACATGTTGGTCGGCATCATTTACTTTCTGGTATTGATTCCCAGGGTGACTATGAGTTGGTTACCGGGAAGCAGTTTATGCGTAGCCTGCCAAAGGCTCATGATGCAGCTCTTCTTTCCCATTAGGGGAGTTTTGAGCTCCAAAAAGACCCTTTAAGAATTCGTGCACCACGGACGGTGAAAGTGAAGCAGCAACTAATGTACTCTGAATCATTAGAGGAGTTCTAAATCCAAAAAAGACCCTTTGTAAAGATTCTTTTTATATTTTTTCTCAATTTTTTCTTACACAAGGACCATTCAAAACACTCAAATTTGAAATCTACGTAACGTAACTTTTTGACTCCACACTAAAAATGGCAAAACTTTTTAGTGGTAAGTCCGAATTTAGCAAAGTTTGGTGCATTGGAAAGCGCTCAACAAGGGATTTCCAATGATATGTTACATGACATACTTCTGAGCTCCGATTAAAAAGTTCTGGCAAGTCAAAAGTATTAGTGTTACAATATTTTAATAAAAGGTTGATGCTGATCCGGATTTACAGGTTGTTGCTACATGCCTTGCGCCTATATGCCATGATTCACAAATATGGTATTCGGTGGTCATTCCTGGTTTCATTGGTGGTATTTCTACTATTGCTTTTGCGCATACTTCAGATCGCCCTCCTGGTTCGGTGGTTGGTGCAGTATCTTCTCCATTGGTCTCTATATCTCCATCTCTTGAGTCCGTTATGGCCGATGTTCCTGCTGATTCCTATGGGGTTCTTCACAGGTCCACGTTTGCTGGTTCCCTCGCTTGATCAGGTTGTATCTTTTTTTGCTTTATTCCATGGATCTCTGCTTGAGGTTTGTGATCTGCCTCATGATATTTCTACGGTTCCTGACATGATTCATGAGCCTTTCGCCCTTACCGTTACACATTTTCCATCCGAGGATATTTGCCAGATGGTCACTATTACTTATCTAGGGTATTTATATGCTGGGATCTCTCTAGATGAGTATACGGGGATCCTTCAGTCTCCTTGTGTTTCTACATATAGGTTTCCTGCAGTCCATGCCAATGCTATGGCTATATGGCATTCCTGGTTATTACATATAGCTTGGTTTTCATTTGGACCTGTTGATTGGTGCTGGTTTTTCCATATTACTGATCACCTATGGTGCCGATATCTCTATGATTATGCATGTGGCTCTCATTTGTTCCTTGGATTGTTGCTCATTGTCTGCTTCCGTTCTAGCTACTGTTTGTCCGGGTGATCTTCAGGTTCCCCGTCATTTCGGGTTGCTCCATATCGCTTGGTCTCCGATGCTGAGTTGCCACTTTGTTCTGGTGTTCCGAGACCATCAGGGTACCTTGAGAGAGTTCCTTCTCCTCTCTTGGATACTTTTTGGGGATGTTGCCGCCATATACTTCAGTGTTGCTCATATGTGCTTTGATACTCATTCCCAGCTACACGTGGATATTGCTCCGATGCTTGCTACTGATGTTGCGGATCTTGTTCCTCGTTCTAGTGCATTTCTTCTATTCCTCACTTGTGCGCCTGGTGTGTACTTTGGGATTACACTTGCGGCCAGTTCCGATGGGTCATCCGATTCTCCATCCGTTTTTGGTGTATCCTATGATGGATTGGTATGTCCATATGAGGTCTTTCTGGATGAGTTTTTCGGCTACAGTTTTTTAGTTGGGGCCTCTACTATTTCTGTTTTCATGCATCATGTCTGTTTAGATGATGCATTGATTTCTTGGACCTTCTGGAGCTTCTGGCATGCTGCTCTTCTCGTGATATGGGCCTTGAGAGTACCGTGTGCCATTGCTACTTCTCATTCATGGGCCTTATGGATACCTTGGGCTTTTGACCATGCTGGTGCATATTTCTCCATTTTAGCTATCCTTTGTCAGGATGATCTCTTTATGCTCCATGTTTCCTGGCATATCGCTTGCTTTTCCATGCTGTTACAGCGTGCCTGTCATCCTGCTCTTACCAGCTGCCATTCACCAGGTTCGCCTTCACCATAGTCGACATTGCCGGTAGATTCGGTTTTTGATCCAGTGGGATGGTCGTCCTGTTGAGGAGGCCACATGGGAGCCTATTGATGTGTTTTATCATACACCATTATTGGCAGATCAGGCTCGAGCCCTCATGGCTTTAGTTCTTTCCTCTACTACAGATATCATTGTAGGTGTTCCCTCGATTTCATGATTCGGCTAGCTATGACTATTCTTTATTGTAGTATTTGCTTAGTACTTGCTATACACATTTATGATACTTTTGGGGTATTTGTTGTGACGACTTATGTCCTCTCCATCAGTATTTCCATTAGTTCGTGATTTTTCAGTATTTAGCATGCTTACATTATTATTTTAGATAGTCATTATGCTTGCTAGCCAGTGGAGGGCTTTGTTTTTCTGCAGGGGAGAGTTATGGACTTGGCTCATTACATTCGCCGCATCCATTCTTTTATTGTTATTATGCATAAGCAGGCCTAAGGGCCCTTTTTATTCATATACTGGCCTTGGGCCCTATTTGGTTATATTTTTAGGACTTGGTCACATTGATTTGGAGTGGGGGTCCTCCTATTGGGAGGGCGCACTATTTTCCCTCCAAATCCTTTTCCCTCCCTTTTTTGAATCCTCCATTTGATTCAGGGAGAGGGTATAAGTAGGGCATCATTGTATTCCTTTATTTAGTTTATGATGATTGCTCCTCTTTAGCCTCCTTAAGCATTCTCTTCCTGCTTTCTAGCTTAAGTCCTGCTTTCTAGCATAGCTAGTGAATCTTAGCTTGTAACAGTTTCTAAGATATTTATGAATGCACAAATATCAGAACATAAATCCTGTCATGAGATTATGCTCCAACATCCAATCTCCCCTTTAGTTCACTTGATGTCACATTTAGCATCACTCAACAACTATATTGGATTGATCCAATAATGTATGCATGTTGGTATGTTATATATGCAAAGCGTATCTTTGGACATAGAGGAATTTTGAAGAATGAATTTTTCTTTGGATGATGAGATATGAAGCCCGTATTTCCGTATTTGCATCATCATGCATAAATAAGAATAGGAGTGAATTGTTGTTGAGATTAGTAGGAGCACCACAATGCAGTTCTAAGTTAGTTACACCTCAGTATAATTAGAGTTTACCTTAGCTCTACAATTTCAAAGGAATGTGCCCATAAAGAATTTTACTGTGCATGGCGTGTGATGATGTGAGCATCTAGAGATGTAAATGAAACGATTGTCTGTTTTGGGTAAAGCTAATCAATAAATTTTTTTTGTGCTTTCTTATGTAGGAACCAAAGGATGGCCGAAGATCAATCAGTTGTTGGTCGCAGACGCATTTATTATGACTCGGCAGGAAATGAGGCTTTGATTTGTAGCGATAGTGAAGAGGAACAAATTGAAGAGGAGGAAGACAAACATGACTTTACAAAGGGTGATGACTTTGTTGTTAGGTAATCCTGTTGGAACTTTGACAAGCTTGTCTGCTTGCAGGATTTTTTTTAGCAAAAATTTGGCATGATACCTTTTACTCTGTCATGTCTTAGACAAAGATGTGGAAATGCTTACATTATGGTTCACAAGTTCTTTTTCCTTGCGTTCATAAATTGTCAATTGTATATCTAACACCATACTTTGATGTATGGTATCTTGTGCTATGGATGAGCTTGCAATATTAAGGTATGTTCTTCTTTACAAGGGTTTTGTGAATGACTCCACATTCAAAGAAGATAACATTGCTAGGGTTATTCTATTTGAACAGCCATGAGAATCTTAATCTGGGGTTCATATACAAATGAAGGCAATGAAGCTGATCCTTTTAAAAACTACCTTGTTGTCACTGGTTATGGAACGAGTTGTTATTATTATTTTGACCTGAAGATTGATTGCCAAGACAAATTTATTTTTGTCAAGTCATTTTAAAGTTGCTTGATGTTGTATATTGTCTACACAATGTTTGGCTCTGCTATAGTTTCTATTCAATTTAAATCGAGATGATTCGATAATTTCGATTTGTGACTAGATTATTTCTAGAAGATTTCAATTGAGCTGTTTGAAGACTCAAAAAGAAATTGGTGTAAATTAGGATTCAAAATTTTAACCTTAATACTTATAAACAAATAGTCACATAGAGCAGCTCTTAAACAACAGTGGACATTGAGCAGGCAATTATAAAACAAAATCCAACTATGATCATGGTAAAATCAATAAGGAGTTGAGGCTGAACAATATTGTAGATTTCTTCTAAATGGATTGTATATGAGTCTCCTACAAAGAACTCAAGCATCACGTCATTCATTGCAGAATGAATGGAGGTAACTTATTACTTCATGTAAGAGTGTTTTGGAGGCCACCCTTAGGGTTGGGGCTACCTTAATTGGACCCTGCGCCATACTTGTTAGGGACCCAACCACCTAACTTGAAACCGGACTCGCCATATTGACTTGACTAGTTGACTCAGGGACCGTGTTAGGGACCCAACTCCCTTGGGTCCCAACCCTAAACTTGAGACTGGACGATGACTGGGCATGTAGACTCGACCGGTGACTCGTGAACCTGCATGGTTGCCACGTGTCATGATCTAGGTGTGCACATGGCTTGGAGTCTCTCTCCTTGGAGATATACAAAGGGAGGAGGACTCATTTGCCATCCATTCTATCTACCTAGGAGGAGGTGGATGGAGAGCGTGTGCATGGCCAGGATGTATGCTAGCTTAAGGCAGGAGATGGCTGAGAGCCTAGGCGGTGGTATGGGACGCCATCCGCTTGATACGGTCACAGGCCAGGGCATAGAGGGTGGACCCAGATTAGGTCCTACGGCGGGGTGGAACGTGAATCGTGGAGCGGAAAGCCAAGTTTGGGACCGGATAGTCCCACGTCTACCAATTGAGATTCAAGCCTATAAAGACAAATTAGCCTTTCATATTATGAATCTAGATAGGGTTGATGTAATACTTGGAAAGGAGTGGTTCTATGAGAGGAACTAGTCTATGAAGAAAAACTATGTAACTCACAGTTTGTCGTTTTTGCATAACGGCTCACTCATAGAATTAAATGGAAATGTTGATAATTCTACTCCGTATATGCTTTTTGCTTTAGAAACAGTTAAATGTATGGATGTTGTAGCTTGTAATTCTTACTTATGTTGGTTAAAAGATTTTACTTACCATGAAGAATGTAGTTTGCAATTTTACAATCTCCAAATGGAATTAATGTCTAATAACCTAAAGCAAGAAAATTCACCAGAAGGTGAAATCTTTAGGAAACTTAGGCAAGAATTAACGATGTTTTTCCTGAGCAGCTTCCTAAGGGTCTTCCCCCCTCTAGGGGCTTGACAAATGCTCCAACGACTTTCCAGCAGATGATGAATGTTCCTTTTCCCAAGTATCATCATCCTCAGAACTTCCTTTCCAACGAACCAAATATTCAGTTACCTGCCGGTTTCTGAGCCCACGTTGACGTACATCAACAATGGCTTGTGGTTCCGTAGGTACAAAGGATGTTAGGTCCTCAAGCTGAACTAGATCCTCCTGAAGTATCAAGTCATCCTTTCCACCAAGTTGTTCCTTTAAACGACTAATGTGAAAAACTGGATGAACCCTAACACCTTGAGGCAGCTCCAGCTGATAGGCATTCTGATGGAGTTTCTTTACTATACGGAATGGCCATGCATAGCAAGGTGATAACTTGGGACATATCAAAGGTCGTGGGACCCGGACGCGTGAAGATAAGAAAATCTGGGAAACTATGGTAAGTAATTTAGATCTTGGTATTCAGGGGTACCAAGATGAAATAAACTTTCAGATAATGCACCTGGATCGCACAGACATTGTTCTCGGGAGAGATTGGCTCTACAGTTTAGGACCTTTCCTCCACAGAAACTATCAGGAGAACACCCTCAGCTTTCAGCATAAAGGCTGAGAGATCCAGTTGCATGGGGAGCATGATGTTCCCAACAGCCCTATGGTCTGCAGTTCAGAGCTCTGTCAGCTAATCGAAGACGATGACCATTTGGTATTCTTATGTGACTTTCAGTTTGTTCCTGAAGTTTCTATTTCCAGTTCTTTACAGCAGAAAATCAGTAAATTAGAAACTTTATTGTCTAAATTTAAAGATGTTTTCCCTGAAGATTTACCACATGGTTTGCCACCTAGCAGAGAGGTAGATCATGTAATAAACCTAGCACCAGGTACAACACCTATTTCTAAACCTCCGTATCGGGTCAGCCAAACAAAGGATGAAGAAATAACTAGGCAGTTAACAGATTATCTTGGGAAAGGCCAAATTCAGAACAGTAGTTCACCATGGGCCTCACCAGTCCTTTTGGTGAAAAAGAAAGAGGGGTCTATGCGTCTTTGCGTAGATTACAGAGCCCTCAATATAGTCACAATTAGGAATAAGTACCCTATGCCTCGGGCATACGAGTTGTTTGATCAACTCGACGGGGCTAAAATTTTTCAGTAAAATAGACCTCAGATCGGGATATCATCAAGTCCGTATAAAATCGGAAGATGTCCCGAAAACAGCTTTTAGGACTCGTCATGGTCATTATGAGTTTTCACAAATGCTCCAGCTACCTTGATGACCTTGATGAACAGTGTCCTCAGACCATACTTGGGTAAGTTTGTAGTCGTATTTTTAGATGACATCCTCGTCTACAGTAAAACGAGGAAGGAGCATCTAAAACATCTCAGAAAGGTGTTTCGATTGCTCAGAAAGCATAAGCTTTATGCTAAAGAATCCAAGTGTGAATTCTTCGTTGAAGAAGTAGCTTATTTGGGTCACATTATCTCAGCAGATGGGATTAAGATGGACCCCAGTAAGGTTAAAGCCATACTCAGTTGGCTGAGACCTCAGAATATTTTAGAACGTAAGATCTTTCTTGGTTTGGCGGGATATTACAGACTATTTGTCAAGGAATATGCTCAGATAGCAGTTCCTATGACAAATCTTCTTAAGGGGAAGGGAAAGGAGTTCATTTGGGAGTCCGCACAGCAGGATATGGTGCCAATTTTGAGGTCCTGACAGACCATGAAAGTCTCAGATACGTTTGCAATCAACCTGAGCTTAGAGGTCGGAAAGCTCGTTGGGCAGAGTTGATGCAAGAGTTTGATATGTCTATCAAATATAGACGGGGGAAATTCATAAACGAGCTGAGCTTTACTCAGATTCGTAATGAGTTACTCGAGTCCTTGAGAAGGAAGTGCCAGTAGGATGCATTCTTCTCTACTATCTGGAACTCAGTCCAGAGCAGACAGTTACAGACTCCAGAACCAGTTCCCGGGGCTGGTGCCAGTTCATCCAAGAATACGGCAGCTTCCGTTGAGGATGATGATGAGTCCAAGTATACGTCAGATGACGTTGAGGATTCCGAGCCTGTTATTACCCAAGCAAACCCCAGTGGTTGAGGGTCAGTTGACTCAAGGATTCAAATGGAAACAATATTCCATTCAGGATGAGTACTTGCTCTATAGAGATAGAGTATGTGTCCCCAACTCAGAGGATTATAGCCAGCAGGTCCTATATGAGTGTCATGACAATCCTAGTGCGGGGCACCCAGGCATACAAAAGACCTATGAGCTTCTTCGTAGGCAATTTTTGTGGCCCAGTATAAAAAAGGACGTCCAACAATATGTAACCAGTTGCAGGAAATGTCAAGTAAACAAAGTAGAGCGTTTAAAGGCAGGAGGGTTGTTGCAGCCCTTAGAAATACCAGCTGGTAAATGGGAGAGTATCTCCATGGATTTTATAGTAGGCCTGCCTAAAGCCCAAAAGGGTAATGACGCTATATGGGTCACAGTTGACCGTCTGACCAAAATGGCTCATTTTATTCCGACCAAAACAACCGTTAGAGCTCCAGAGTTAGCGAGGTTGTTTGTAGACGGGCTATTTAAATTGTACGGTCTACCTTCCGGCATAGTCAGCGACCCACTTGGGAAAGAGGCAACGTCCTTCGCAAGATTTTTCCAGACTTTGTCTTGGAGGACCAAGACGGTTCTTAAGGGGGAGGGAGTGTTACGAGCACGTGACCAGTGCCGAACCCTAGAGAACACAGAAGGTTAGATACCACAGTCAGGGTCGTGTCCAGCGTACACGACCAACAGACAGTGTGAGTAGTGTGCCCCAGCACGGTCCATAGCCATGGTGGGCCTAACACAGTCTAGGGATCCTATCAGCAGGACCGGGCCCCCAGTTGGGTCCCGACGTGCAGTCGGCCACGTCAGTGCCACGTGGCCGACACTTGGCAGTATGCATGCTACCAGTCCTCACACTGGGCTAGGAGGGGCTTACTCTATATCAGGGAGTAGGCAAGGTTGGGTGGATCAGTTAGTGTTTGCCCTACTGTGGTGTTAGGATCTATTACAGTAAGTGTAAGAAGATACGACCTCCAAGGGTTGCCCATCAAGGATGAGTTCCTGGCGCTGCATAAAAGCTCTCGATGTGTTGAAAACCATAACTTTGGTTTTCAATATGTTAACCCCCAATCCCCATCTACTGCAGAAGATATGAAGACTTTCTAGCTGTCGCTGTAATCCCTCTCTGGAAGAAGATAGGAGGACCGCGTCATCTACATATAAAAGTATAGCAACCAAGATGCTCCCAAGCCTGCAACCTGTGCCACCGCATCCCTCAATAACTCTCTCAAGCTCGTCAATATATAGTCCAAACAGGGTTGGGGATAGAGAACAACCCTGTTTCACGCCAATAGTGCTCCAGATGTGATCTTAGATGCTGGCATCACTCCGAAAACAACCAAGGACTCTCTCATATAGTGGCATCAGTGCCAAGATCGTGTCAGTAGAGAAACCAAGATCACGCAGACGCTGAATGAGAAGGGATCGTGGAACAGAGTCGAAGGCTTTCCTGAAGTCAACAAAACAACAGTAGACCCACTCTCTTCTGTGTCTAGCCTCCTCAATAATGGCCCGAAGGGTGAAGATATGATCTGTGGTGGAGTAGTGTGCTCTGAAACCTACCTGGCCCAATTCATGTAATCTCCTAGACTTTGCCTCAGAACTGACTGCTGACTGGAGGATGGTGCCATATAACTTAGCAATGATATGTCCAATCATAATGGTGCGATAGTTACTAGGGTCCATGGGGTCACCAGTTTTATGAATGGGGTGGATGATGTTGGTGCACTAGGAGGAAGGGAAGCCGGAGACAACTGCTCGATTAAGCAAAGTGGCTAGGGTCGGTGAAAGTGTATCTGCAGCATGGATTAATAGTTCGGATTCAAGGTCGTCAATATCACGGGTGCGACGGGTTTTCAGTCTTTTGATGGCGGTCAGGACCATGTCCGGGGTGAAGAAAGTGAGAGTAGTCGGTCGGGGAGAAATGGAGATGGGTGTGTCCGTGGGTGCAATATATAAGGTAGTGACGTATGTAGTCCAGGTATGGAGGTCAGTGAGGGGAGGAGGTGGGGTACGGGGGATGAATTCTCTCCAGAAGGCACCGAAGGAGGAACTGCAAAGGGAATCGACTAAGCTTTTCCCTTTTTGAGTTTCATACGTCCGTTTCTTCCGTCGGAGGGCATAATGGAAAGATCGACGAGCTGTAGGAAGAAGGTGTGTATTATGCAATCTAGCTTGGGTGACTTGGAGATGGAGATACGACACTCGGCGTCAAACCAAGGAGGTCGGATAGGGTGTGACGAAGTGGGTGGGCGTCGATGTGGTTTGGAGGGAAAGGAAAATGATGTTGCGGTATGTAGTGAAGTGGTAAGGAAGATAGCTTGTGTTTCCAACGACGTGTGGTGGGGAAAATGACAAAGAAATGAACTGACGGCATCCTGGTATGTCTTGATGTGAGAGCGATCAAAAGTGTATTTGGGTGCACGAGAGATGGATGGAATAATGAGTGGTTGGGAAGTCGGGATGGAGCCCATACTGAAAGATAGGAAGGAGTGATCGGAAAGGGTAGTGGGAAGAATGTGGAAATCAGATATAAGTGGGATAAAAGCTGGTGACCCCATGAGATAGTCGACAACACTGTGCCAACAAGCCAAGCCATTGTAAATGGCCAACTCGTGAGCCTCACCCATCTGTAGAAGGTACTCTCCATAACTCGTGATAGGGCCCATCATATCCTCTGAGCTCCTAGTGATGCCAATGTCCTCACAATCAATAGCTCGTGTACGTAATATGTCATCAGTGTCGTGGAAATCCACCTGTCTGGTAGCAGTCTTGGCATTAAAGTCGCCAGTGAGAAGGACATAACCCCGATCTGTAAATCTGACATTGTTTGCGGAGAGATCAGTATAAGGAGAGCCTGATCCGTCTGCAAAGGAGGACTCTGGAGGGAAGTAGCAGGCAACAATGAAGAGATCCCTATCCAAACCGATAGCTCGCCCAATGATATGAGCCCATATGTATCGTGCCTGTGCATCATGTCGGAGAAACTCTATAGCTGGTTGTAGTGACTCTCGATAAAGACATGCAACTTCACCCGAACCTCTGCCGCTCGCTGATCGAGTCTCTGTCCTATAAACTGAATCCCATCTGTAACCTGCAAATGTGGGTAGTCCTCTCTTTGGGCTCTCGTGTGTCTCCATAAAAAATAATATATCTCTGTCTGTGATGAAGTCGGTAAGATCTCTAGCCGCGGATGATGAGTGTATGCCATTACAGTTCCATATTCCAAGATGTAGGTGGTGTGGAGGGGGTTCCGGGATGCTCCCATGCCCGGGGACCCCAATCTCCTATAGGTTGTTTCCGGATTCAGTACCATCGAGGAACCGAACAACTCCATCACGATAGATCACTCGTCTTCCGGTCGCTTTGGCGGTTTGGAGTGCTTGGCGTCTCTGTTCAACTTGGATATAGGTAAGGTCATCATCCATGAAGATTTTGGTGTCTCTCAATTTGGTTCTTTTCCGCAAGGTTGCCGTACGATATGTATGTGACGTGAAGCGGAGGATCAAGGTAGCAGTGTCTTCTCTAGTACGCCATGCTGTATCCAAACCATCTGCATTGTGTCCTAGGGTAGTGCATAAAAATCTTTTTGCTTCGTCAATGGCAATTTGGGTGTCCACGATGCCTCGTACCCTAATATTGAGAGCCTTGGAATCTCGAAGTTTCTCTTCCGTAAGAGTAGCGGAAATGAATGATGAAAAGGGGGGAGACTGACTTCTGCCATCGGTTGTCCAAGGTGGGCTGGTAGCTTTGTTCTTGGTGATGATAGAAGCCCATGTTTTGGTCGATTCTTTGTGCTGGTTCAGTCGCTGTTCCAGATCTTGAATCTTCATCTTTGTCTCTTCTTCTGGCTGGGAAGCATATTTATTTTCCATTTCTGTCCGGAGCTGTTGGTTCTCTGTGCGTAGGTGGATGATTTCCAGTTTCAGAGTTTGCACATCTGCCTTCAGTTCTTTCAGTTGGTAGGCTAGGAAATTCTCGAAGGATTTGGAGGTGGTGTAGTCGGCATGGGACAAGAAGGGGGTGTCTGGAGCAGCGCTGGTAGAGATGGGAGTCGAAGGGACAGGGGATGAGGGAGGGCTCGAGTGGGATTGCTGTTGCACAGCAGTGGGGGCAAGTGTCTGTTGTGCAGCAGGAGGGACCTGTTGCTTAGTAGCAGGATGGACTGTGGAGGGGGAGTGGAGAGGAGGGGCAGCAGGTGGGCAGGGCAGGAGAGAGAGAGAGAGAGAGAGAGAGAGAGAGAGAGAGAGAGAGAGAGAGAGAGAGAGAGAGAGAGAGAGAGAGAGAATTGAGTTGAATTGAATTGTATTAATGTCTATAAAATACCCTTGGGTATATGGGACAAATAAAAAGTACATCAGTAAGGAGCATTGTCCATAAAAACCGGACTTATTCTAACTGCTACAAACAGAAATAAACCAAAAGAAAAAGAAAAACCAATGCTTAACCTCAGCTATGGTGAGGGTACAAAAAGCAGTAGCTTAACCACCAACTACGTGGAGGAGAAAACCGACTAACTGAGAGAGAAAAATTGTGTGATCTGGCGGGAGGCACAAGCTGGCCTTTGGTGGCGAGTTCGAGAAGGTCGAAGGGGGCGCTGGAGCTTCGGTCGTCGAGCTGGGATGTCAATCTCATCATCTGATAAATCATCTCTACCTCTTTTTGGAAAGAAACGTGTAATATGCGGCTGGCTATGGTCAACACCAACTGAAAGAAGAGAGGATCTGAGAGAAAGCATCTCTCGTAGTAGCAAACCCAGACATCTCGTATCAGGATAAGCAAAGGAGGAACCAAGTGTGAGTGGAATGTCCCGATATAGACAATGGTATCTGCCTCTGATCTCATGGTAAGCTGGACATCTGAAAATAAAGTGGAACTCATCCTCAACCTCCTGTAATGAACAACACTGACAGATCCGTAAGGGACGTGGCGTGTCTGTGTATCTGCTTGTCTCACTACTGAGCTGATGAGAAGAAACCCCAAGCTGACCAATGCGGTCTCGTAGGCCAAATGACAACACCTGAGAGAGATAATCTAGTCTAATGGGAAGCCCTGATGCATCAAGCCGAAGAAAATGAGCGTGATAGATCTGGAGCTTAACCCATGATGGATGAGACCAAACAGTGTGTATTTATGCTCTGTAGATCTGCCTACGGATGAACGCAGGTGTCTTGTTCGGGAGGTCCGACATAGATAATCCCCAGCTATGTAGAAAATTCGAGGCACACTGAAACCATGATTTGACCTGCTGCCCCGCCAAAGTGCGAGAAGACGTATAAGCCGCTATCACGTATCTAGAAGAATCAAGCTCTGAGGCCCTATGAATAAATGAGATGATCCTGAAAATAGCCTCTACAAGCAGTGGAGGGGAAGCAAACTTTACTAAAATAATCTCGTGAGGAATTGATTGCTTTGCCCGAATCATCCGGCTGAGCATGAGAATCTGTAAACGTGAGATATCACTCCAAGTGTCTCGGGATAAGCTTGGACACCAAGTCTCTGCAGAATATAGTGCAACTGGAGAAACAATCGAGGAAAAAAGGCGACAGCGCGTATCAGGATCATACACGTAGTAAGTAGAAGAAAACCTCTCCATTTGAACAAGAGCAGAGCGCCCCTTGCAGAGCCTAGCTAGTGCCGCTGGTCTAAAGGAGAGTAAAGGCCCGGAGAAGAGAACACCCAGATAAGTGTAAGACGTCACTATCTCTAGTGGCTGTCTGTTATGGCCATATTCGGTGAAGGACCTGGAATAGTCCTAATATGGTAGACCGGCCCTCCAGTACTCAAGATTATTGGTCGCGCCGTGATTTAATTCCATGTCAAGGCCTGTTTGTGACTAATTACCTTGAGAGGACCCAGACACTCTAATTGAGACATGTGGAGTATTGCATGCCTGTGTGACGGATATAGGCAGGAGGACTGCATGAAGAGATGTGATCTATTTATAGTTGACCTGCATGGGGGTTGCATGGTTTCATGCACAGGACTCTACTCTTTATATAATGAGGTGGGGATTTTCCCGTCGACATATTGGGTTTAGGTCACCAGTTTCTCTCTTCTCCTCTTGCTTCACATGGCATGGCTTGGGGGCTAGATCCAGTTTTGATCTAGCTTTGGTTGGGCGGTTTGGCTCCATAGTCTCTTCTATTGTGTTCCCCTATCCTCATCTTAGGGGTAATCCTTTGGGGTCACTGCACTGTCCATCATAATAGAACACAATGTCTCTCATATGCTGTCTATTGGTGTTAAACACCAACCTTTGTCTTACCAATGTTCACCATCAACCCCCATATCTGACAGAAGGTATATAGGGCATCCAGATGTTGCTGAAGTCCAGTAGCCGAACTAGAAATAGAGCCACGTCATCTGCATAGATTAGAATAGGGATAATAATATCTGCTAGAGGACAGCCGTCTCCACCTTCTTCCCGAATGATCCTCTCAAGGTCGTCAATGTATAGGGCAAAAAGGGTGGGTGATAGAGGACGCCCCTGTTTTACTTCGACCGTACTATGAATATATGAGGACCATCCCTCACCATCATGAAAACATGCCAAAACTCTCTCATATAATGTAGTGATAGCAGCAATAACCTCATGTGAAAAGCCAAGAGAAACCAAGTGCTGAAGCAACAAATGTCTTGGAATTGAATCAAATGCTTTGCGGAAGTCTACAAAGCAACAATATACTCGCTGTTTCCTAGATTTCGCCTCCTCTATGATACATCTCAGGATGAAAACCTGGTCAGCCATGGAGTAGCCTGCTCTAAAACCTCCCTGTCCCATAGCATACAATCCCTCTGTCTCAGCCAGGGAGTTGATGATAGACTGCATAACTGAGCCATAGAGCTTAGCCATTGTGTGGCTGATCATAATAGTGCGATAATTGTCTACATTCAACGGATCACCGGCCTTAAGTATAGGGTGTAAAAGGTTAGTGCACCAAGAAGTGGGAAGGCCAAAAATAACAGATTGGTTAAAAATGTGGGAGATGTATGGAGCAATAATATGAGCGATAGGTTTGAGAAAGTCCATACTTAGTGAGTCAACATCAATGGCTTTATGGGTCTGACCAGTTTTGATGGCATTTTCAATCATGGATGGAGTGAAAAGGCTGAACTCGGATGGCCTCGGTGACAGAGAGATAGAAGGAGAATCAACTGTATAAAGTTTTGCAGCATAGTCAATCCAGGATTCGATGGCAATAGGAGCTGGCTTACATGGGTTTTTGGAGAATATCCTCCAGAATTCATGTGGAAGAAGAGGAGTCAAAAGCATCAATGAGTTTCTGAGCAAGGGATTGAAAGTATGTGGTCTTTTTCCTCAGAGTCACTTTATGGTACTCCTTTTGTTTCAGTGCTAAAGTATCAGGAGAGTGGTATCGAGCGTGGACAACTTCTTGTGTAGAGAAAGGCACTCTGCATCGTACCATCTATTGTAAGTGCACTTATGAGAGGAGAAAGTTTTCGGTGGAAAAGCAGTATTAGTTGAGTGGAGAAGGGACTGAGATAAAAAGGCTGCTTGTTGATCGATTGAAGAAGAGAAGGGGAAGTCGTGGAGCAATGTGGTTAAAGAGGAAATGTATGTAGGAATGCTAAGTGGAGAGAAAGAGGGACGATGACGACGGGTGGAATGATGTACAGAAATAGAATCAGGTGTGGCATGGCCAAGGGAAACCAACAAAAGAGAGTGATCAGAGATGGTAGGTTGCATAATATGAAAGATATGAAGAAACGGAATTAAGGCCAGTGCGCCACTGAAGTAGTCAACAACACTATGTCCACCTCCGTGTGGATGACAAGTAAAGCATGCAGATGATGGCCATCGAGATAGGCCATTTAGAATGGCTACAGAGTGAGCCTCTGCTAGTCCAATCAACTGATCTCCAAAATGTGTAGCCGGGGTATCTGCATCCTGAGAGGTCCTGTCCAAGCCTACATCCAAAGCATGAATCTGTAGGAAGTCATCCTCTGCATGAAAATCAGCCTGATGTGTGCTGGTGCGAGCATTAAAATCTCCTGCTAGAAGAATAAGGCCCTGCTGTGCAAAGCACACTATGTCATCTGAGAGAGCCTGGAAAGGGTCACCACCATAGTTTGCAAAGGCAGATGACTGAGGTGCAAAATAACAGACCGCAAGAAACAGATCTTGAGGTAATCCTAGGTTGTGACCAAAAAATTGTAGCCAAATAAATCTCGCATAAGGATCACTTTTAAGCAGCTTAAAGTGAGTACTATGGATATCCCTGGGAAGACAAGCGACACCACCAGAACCTCGCGTGGTTTTCTCGCAAGAAAGGCCTGTAAGCTGAATGCCATGAGTAGTCTTGAATAACTAGAAGAGGTCGGTACAATGATTCATGGGTCTCTGCCAGTAATAAAACATCACATAACTGCAAAAAAGAGTGGAAATCGCCCGCTGAAGAAGAAGAAAGTACACCATTACAGTTCCAAAAACCGATTTGTAATGACTTAGGGGAGCTCGGGCTGCTTTTTTGCCTGGGAGCCCCAAATCCCTATTGTGAAACCCTATCATAGAACTTTGGCTTGCCTTCAATGAAAACAACCCGCTGATTTTGTGAATTTGCCTCTTGAATAATTTGTTTCCTAGCTTGCCATTGTGTGTGTGTGAGGTCTTCATCCATAAAAATGAAAGATCCTTTTAATTCGGATCTAAATTCGTAAAGCTGCATTGCGGTAATCCAAGGAGCAGAATTTAATAAACAAGACATTGGAATCAAACTTACTTCTTCAGGCTGTATCAAAACCTTCGGTGCTGTGTGAAAGCTTGTTTAAGAGTAAAGCTTTTGCCTCCTCAATGGGCTTTTCTCCATTAGGAATCCCTCTAACTCGCAGATTGAAGGCTTGTTTAGCCCTTCTTTCTTGCTCAGAGAAGACATTTCCAATCTGCGCTGAGAGAGAGAGAGAGAGAGAGAGAGAGAGAGAGAGAGAGAGAGAGAGAGAGAGAGAGAGAGTTATTAATGTCTTTTCCATGCCAAAAGGCATATAAGACTAATGAAGTACATGTCAAGTATGTAATAACCATGGGAGCGTATAAAACGTCTCCAAAACTGTAATAAAGAAAACGTCTAGTACAAACTAAAATAGACATGTATGCGAGAGGATGTGTGCATAATATCCTATGTATCCATGTCAAGATGTCAAGACTGTGCTGATGCTGCTGCTGCTGTGCTGCTGCTGTAGAAAGATGTATTGCGAGTCGCAACATGAGAAAGCACTGGAGCCTGCTGGTGTCGTCTATGAGCATGAGCATGTCTAGTAGTAGTACGTCTCTGTGTATGATGTCTGGTGATCTTGGTGGCAACGTGATGATGGGAAGTACACTGTCTCTGATCTCTATGAGCATGTAAGTGGCTATCATCCTTATCGTCGTCAAAATCCTCATCCTCAGGCACTAAATCACGCGATCTCCACCTAGTAAAGAAGGATATAATCAATGACTATGAGGTAAAATGCTGGGATATCCCGTATAAATATCTCCGCAATATGAACATCTCGCGTACCATTAGAGCAACACATCGTGGGTCCTCATAGGCTATGAGAGAGCGTAGTGGTAGGCCTGTCTCGAAACAAGCAGTGATATCGCCCATACAGGGCATCTAAAGATAAAATGCTCCTCAGACTCCATCTCATGCCAAAACAAATGCTTCTTTCGCCAACAAGAGCAACCACTGTTGATTTAAGCTGGAAAATCTCTTGCTTCATAGCCTGAAACTCCAAATGTAATTGTTCAACCTGCCAAGAAGCATACAGTTTGGTGGCCTTGGATGGAGCGCAGACCGGATCCAATAACTTAAGGATAGGTTGCTGGGGCGATAGGAGTGGTAAGAAGAGTAGGCAATGTTGGAGGCACATCAGGAACAAGAAGTGCTGCCACATCAGTAGTTGCATCAGGACCCGCAACTGCCATGTTAGCATGGATGAGCGTGTTTGTTTGGAGAGGGGGGGGGGCGCATGGCGGATGGTGGAGAGAAAGAAAGAAAGAAAGCTTTATTAATGTCTTTTCCATGCCAAAGGCATATAAGATGAATAAGTACATGTCAAGTATGTGGAACAAATGGGAGCATATGATAACGTCTCCAAAACTGTAAGGAAAAAAGCATGTAATGTAAATCTAAGTACAAAAACTAATTATCAAGGAACCATAAATGTGTACACAAGAAATAAGTATGCATGATCATGTCCTGACATGGTGGAAATGTAGCTACTGTTGTTGCTGAAAAAGGATGTAATTTGAGCTGCAGTAGGAGGTAAGGTAGGATGCCGACGTCGAATGTGACTCCTCAAGCTAAGATGAGTAGGTCTGGCTGTACGGTAATGCTGGGAGGTGCGCTGTTTCTGAGCTCTTTGAGAAGTCAGATCATCAGTTTTCACATCATCCTCTGAATCTGGATCTAGTCGTGAGTGCCGTCTGGAGAAGAAAGAGGTGATATGAAGCTGTGTGTTTGGAATAACGTGAGAAGAAGGCTGGAGATCTCGTCGTAGTAGAAGCATTTCTCATATCATAAGTGCAACCTGGTATACTCCCAATACCGAGCTCCCCAATTCCCCCAATTTCATGGAATCTTTAGACGCATTGTCAATGTATTGGATTCGACCATCCTTGTAAATAACCTGTCTATCTGTGGCTTTAGCTTCTTGGAAGGCCTTATGCCTCTCTTTCACCTGTATGTATGTGAGATCATCATCCATATAAATTTGTGAACCTCGTAGTTTGGCCTTACTACGTAAAGCATCCCGATGGCTTTCTAGGTATTGAAAGCCGATAATCAGGGTAGCATTATCCCACGTTGTTCTCCAAGCTGAATCAAGATCATGCTAGAGATGATGCTCAATTGTAGTATCAAGGAAATTTTTGGCTTCTTCATGGGCATTTTGGGTATCCGCAATGCCTCTTACTCTAATATTAAGTGGTTTTTGCTCCCTAGATTTCTGTTTTGAAAGAGTGGCTGAAATAACTGAAGAAACAGGGGCACTTGTTTTATTACCTTTTTTGAGAATTATCAGCCATGAAAGAGTCTCTTCCTTCTGCTTCTCAAGTTTGTCCTCCAATTCTTTGAGTTTGAGCGATGGTTCCGGCGTAGGAAGGAGAGGTTGGGACTTGAATCCTTGTCTGGCTACTAGTTTAATAGTCAATGACAAGCTTGGAGAGGCCTATTTATGACGTGACTTCATCAATGAAAGGAACTCGTTGGCAGGGTCTTGCTTCCATCATTTTCACTTCTTTATAGTTTCGTGTTCTGAAAATCTTCAGGTTGATTATGGTTAAAGCCATGTGTCTAATTAATAAGGACAGTACTGACTGTTCAATATCTCTCGAGCATTTTATGTGCCTACCAATTTATACCCTCGCCAAGACATGAGCTTCTTTGTTTTGTTGACAAATGCAAGATTGGTTACTCACGATCTTTTGATTGCAGTGTTCTACATATTTCGTAAATGCATATTTTACTTCTCAATTCTAACAGTCAGTCAGCTTGTAAAAATGTCTTTGCTGCATTTCAAACATTCTAGTACATGAATGACTATTCTCGTTGTAGCATGTTTTGTAATTTTCCTTAGCGATTTCCTTTCTGGATAAGTTTAGGGTTTTTCGTTTTTTTACAATTAAAACTCCAGAGATGCCTTATATTTGGCATGATTTGCTTGCACAACTTTGATGAAGTTCCATTTGGAGGGGGAACCTCAATCACACATGATAAAAGGGTAACATACTAGAGCATGTTCAAAAAACGTGAACATTACTACTCTCCAGAGACATTTTTTTATTGAAACTTTTATTACTCCTAAAATCTCAAAAGAAAATATTTGCTAATTGTCTCATGAAATATTCCATGCACCTAGAGGAGTTAGACACATGTCACATGAGGTGAAATTGCATACAGAAGCTGTTTTAATGTCTTGAAGATCGCCATCTTTTGATCTCTTGCATGAACCTTTTCATGTCAGCATCTTACTATGGTCTCTGCATCTTTCTAAGATACTATGAAGCATTGTTTTGTTAAGTCTGAAATTTTTAAGAGTCATATGATGCAGGGGAACTATTGAAGAGCACGGATTAAACAAATCAGTGCTGAAATTGCTTGCTGACTGCATTGGAGCCAGAGGCAGTGAAGTGGAGGTACGTATCTTCACATTATTCATGCTATGAGAACCCAAGGCATTTGTCAACAATATAGAGCTCAATGAGCTTGGAAAAAGTATGTAAACCTCACAACTATTACTTCCTCCTTTTTAATGCTCTTTTTTTCCTGAAGACGAAGGATTGCTTTTCAGTCAGTCAGCTTATGCTTTGGCTTTGATGGGATTACTCCTTATGATATAGTGACTGGGGAGAAATATCTCTTTCCAACTTTGAAAATAGCTGTGGGCTTTCATGTTGAAGAATGGGGCTAAGAACTGCACTCCTAGATAGATTTATGATGATACCACCTCCAGAAGTTGGTCTTTAAGGTATGGCCTTAGTGAATTCATAGAAGAACGAGAAGTATTGAAGCTCATTGTCTTTTATCTTTGAATAATTCACCTGGAATTTTTTTAGGTCACAGAAGTGCCGCTGTGTGCATGTGGTCCCTCTTGAGAGGATGAAACAACATCCACCTTATTTACCTATAAAAGAATGGAAAGAAGAATACCTTCTAAGCTACATAACATCTTGTGAATATAAAGATCAAAATGCTTGGTGACTGGGCATTCTTGCTTCATCCCTATAGTATGCCTCCTTTGAAATTCCTGTGATTCGAAGCTTTGTATCATCCTCTCATCTAGTGCCATTATCTCAAGAATGGTTTCCATTGGAAGATCCAATTCTTACAGTCATTGTATCAAGCCACTGAATGGAATGGAATAGAATTGAAAGCTCTTCTGAAGTCAATATCTCAGCAATGAAGGTGTCCCCTCCCTGTCTAGCCTTCTAAATCATAACATGTCATTGTGAAGATATGATGTACTGCGGGATGAACCTGCTTGACCCAATGAACACAGGGCCTGTATACCTAAAGCATGCAGGTCCTGTATATCAGCAGCCCAAACTTAATTGGGTCTCCATGAGGTGTTGTATAACTTGGCAAGATTTACCCTACCACATAATGTGGTAATTCTCTGGTCTTGGGAGAGCATACTACTCCTGGACCTAGGTGTCTAGTGATATTGTGTGGCATATGACAAAACTGGCTTTTATGTATAGCGTGATGCAAAACTGACAATTGTGTTGCCATGCCAGTGTATGCATAAGGTAAAGATGCTTGATACTCCAACGTTGAACAACCAATGGAGACAGGAGACATACTGAACCATGGATGCAGATGGAGGGGAAAAAAGTGAAGGTAGGAGGGCGTTCCATTTATGGGAACAGTCTCCAATACGAGAGATGATGAGGTGGGAACTGCATAGAGTGTAAGAGGAGAAATAATACCATCAAAGCATGCTTTGTAACGTGCATCCATTATATCCAACCTCTTTACTGTTGGCTACTATGGTAGCCAAAGAGGTAACAGTGTTGCTAAGACAGAAGGCCTTAACATCTGTATGCATGATGTACAATGGAAACTGAAACATACTACTGCAAAGAGCAAGTGCCAGTGACATTATGCAGCAACGATGAGTTGGCCTCTAATAATCGGAAGGGCTCACATATGCAGCGATACGAACATGCTTTTTGCTTTAGAAAGTCAAACAACTTGTCAAGTAAAAAGTACCATATTGGAAACGTGTTTAATCACCAAACAAGCAGTAAAGTGGGAGCTAAGTACATGAGTGGGGGTGTTGTAGCACATAGGCCATGGTATGCGTGATCCTCTAGGGCTTCACCAGTGGATTCTATAAAGGTAGGGAGATGGCACGTCTTTTGATGTTCTTTTTTACAGCTTTGAACAAATCTCTAGGTTTGCTGTTTCCAGATCTTATTAATCTGTGACCCTTTTTTTGGCTTTCAATGTAAACATATAGAAAATGTTTTTAAAATTTGATTGTGTGCTTTTTTGATGTTTGAGATATCTTAGTTGCACTAAGTTGGAAATTTTTGTATTTTCATTGATGGAGCTCCTTATATAGTTGCACAGAATCTGTTTGTCGTCCACACTGATATTCAATTTACCTTTTGAAACATTTGATTGAGTGCCTTTCTGACGCTTGAGATATCTTAGTAGCACAAAATTGGAAATTTTTGTGTCTTCATTGATGGAGTTCTTTATATAGTTGCACAGAATCTGTTTGCCGTCCATACTGATAATTTGCCTTTTGAAAAGCTTTTTAAGTGATTATAAAGCTCTACAGGGTTTTGATATTATGATGGTAAACCCTTGTGACCATGAATCTGTAGATTGATGCTGTTCTCTTATTTTCAGACATGTGAGCTTGTTTGCATGTTCTGCCAGATCTGACCCTCAAGTTATCTATACAACAGGCAAGGTATGAAGTACTAAGAAGGGAATTTGAAGGCACGACACAAGCAGTACTGCAAGAAAAGACAGGGACTCCAAAGTCTAGCATCAGCCAATCCTCATCACCTCCGAGTGAATTTAGGACTAAAAACGATCCTGATATACTGGAGTCCCCTGATACTCACAGGGCAGCTTGCATGGATGATGATAAATTCCTTGCAAAAGACTTGTCCTCTGCAATGGATTCCTTTGATAAACTCTTTTGCCGTCGCTGCTTGGTACAACTTCATATCTTCATGTGCATCTTCTTGTCAACTTGAATTGTGCTTTGTAAGCTGGTTTCCTCTC
Organism: Diphasiastrum complanatum; assembly: GCA_029204225.1. Taxonomy (NCBI): domain Eukaryota; kingdom Viridiplantae; phylum Streptophyta; class Lycopodiopsida; order Lycopodiales; family Lycopodiaceae; genus Diphasiastrum; species Diphasiastrum complanatum. Next base: position 25,884,842 of record CM055103.1, on the reverse strand, counting down.
TCTGGTGCCCAGATTCTGGACTTTCAGCCATTCGTACCTGCCAGATTTCTATTTTGAGTAGAGATGTTAGGCAGATAGCTTTCTTTTGGAAATTGATTAAATTAGGAACATGTTGCAAGTGCAACTACTACCTTCTACTCCTATCTGGCGTTGCATCTCTGAGGTTGCAGAGGCATTTCTTATACCGATGATTGCTATCAGCAAATTGAAACATCGATTCTAAATTTTCTGATTTTCAGGTATTTGACTGCCGTTTACACGGTTGTTCTCAGCCCGTTGTTTTGCCTGTAAGGTTCATTCTTTATGCTTGTTCTTTCAAAACATATATGGTGATATATTTCTCTTCTGAACGGTGTTATGATTGTCAATAATTATCCTTGAAGATGTTAAGTGCACATCTTTACTTTCTGATTTTATATGTCCGGCTGATGCAGAGTGACAGACAACCAGCCTGGAGTAACCCTGAGCCAGATATGGCTACTCCTTGTGGACCTCAGTGTTGGCTCCTTGTAAACTGTCTATCCTTTCTGTTGTTCAGTCAAGGTTGAATGAAGTATTTCTCATGAATTGGCTTTTACCGTCATACTTAACTTTTGTCCCAAACAAAGAAAAGCTTTTTCTAGTCTATTTTGTGCTTAGTTTAAATAATTGGAGCTATCTGTTTTCTGTGAGAGACTTGCAAGCCTTCTGGGTAACAATAACTAGCTTCTTACTTGCCCAAGACCATTATTTTTTTGATGGATCTGTTTTATGTCATGACTCATGAGATGCCCCATAGAAGCTTTCTATTTAGGCTTGATCATGAATTTTTCTTCATTTTTGTCACTAGACATGCGAGTGTGTGCTACCCTTTCATGCAGAAAACTTGTGTTTCTGGGTAAGTTAGCCTTAGTACTGCACAACATGCAGTAGGTAGTATATGTTGATCAAGTAGTAAGTAGATCTTGCTAGTTATCTTACTACAAAAAGGCGTTTTCGAATCTGATGGGAAGTTCTGTGGGTTTTACTAGATGAAAATGGAAATTCAAGGGAAAGAACATGAAAGTACAAGTATAGGTGCAGATGCATTCTGTAAAGGTCGGGGTCATTCTGCTTCCTCCAAAAGGAGCTTGAAGTCTCATTCTGATCCAGGAAAACTTAGTAATGCAGGGAGAAATGAATGTGTTCCTTATTCAGCAACCACATCAACAAAAGGCCCAGCAGAACTTGCAGCTGGGCGACCATCACCAAAGCAGAGAGATTTACCTAGAAAAGGGATAAAGGACAAAAGACTCACCGTTTTGAGAAGACTTCTCAAAAGAAATGTAGATAAAACAAACCGTGGAGAAACAAAAGACCTCTGCCAAGTCAAGCATACCGATAAAACTTCAGAAACATTATATGTCGAAACAGCTGATACCACACCAAAGAAGAGTGGCAGTACCGGTTTTCAAGAACCCTCTAGCCTGGATTCTGAGGTAGTATCATCCTCCAAGCAAATTCATAAGTCAAGAGCTGCATCAAGGAGAGGTGATCGTATGCTCGACGATAAGCCATCAAGGAAGCGTCTGTCGTCAATAGGGGAAAGCAGAGCGAAACGGGGAGAGGTAACTGGTGTTTCATTTAAAGTGGAAGAATGGAGCCCTAAATTATCTCCAGAATCAAAGTCACGTAAAAATTCTCCTGGAAAAGATTGTTTTGGGGGAACTTTCAAGCCTAGTAAGGCTAGCAGCTGGAGTCCTCTGGAAAGAGGCTTGTTTGAAAAGGGCATACAAATATTTGGAAGAAATAGGTAAGCTGTTTTTGACCTGTTAAAGTCCTGATTGGAAGACTTCCTTTTCTTTCAAAATCTGCTTAAGTTTGGTTGCTTCTAGGTTTGAAACTTGTTCATCTGCTTGCTGCAATTTTCCAGATGAAAGTTTCATGATTTCAAAGTTTCATTTTTCTAGAGCTGGAGACAGAAATTACAATTGTTATATATTGTACTTAGACTTGGTATAGATGACTATCCAAGTGTGATCACTTGCCTTATTACAACACAACACCTTGGACACACTCTTACCTACCTGAATCGAAGGTAAGTTCGCCAGAAATGTAAACATAATTGTCTATGAACTGAAATGCCCAGAAGACCTAATGCATGAACTCATAAATCAGGACAGGGGTGAGTTCCCCATGATCAACCAGGCAATAGACATATATATCGGCTATAAATCATGCTAGCTCCACCAAATGAGTCTTCCCAGTAGCAGTAGCTTGGAACTAACGCCTGTCTGGTTCTCATCTATGCCACTTAATGAAAGGGCTGAGAGCCATCCAATGTAGCTTTGCTTACAAGTAGAAATTAGCATTAGCACAAGAAAATGGTCAAAAAGCATGATGATCTATGCATAAGAGGAAGTAAGGAATAGCTTTAAGGGTTTCCTGATTTTGTAAATTATGTGATAACCCACATTGGGATCCGGACTAAGCCTCAAAATTTCACAAAATACCCATAACAATGTACCAATGGTCTTCTCTTTCCCATATCGCGACTAGGTACTAAAATAGGCCATTGATAATCAGATCTTTACAATCCTAGAATTTGCTTTGCAAAATTACTGATGTCCCATACCACCAGCTCTTCCTTCCAGAAAATCCTTAACCGCCTTATCCAATATTCTAGAGATCCAAAGAATCAATCTAGAATCCTTATACCGTAGTTGCACAGAAACGCGTTTCTGATATCGCGCGCGTTTCTGATATCGCGTTTCTCAGGAACACGTTTCTGATGTAGAAACGTGGTTAATTTTCTTTTTTTTAATGTTTTTTTTTTTTTGGGAAACATAGCTTATGGCTGAAATTTTTTGTAGGGGAGCAATGGTCAAACCAGCGTTTTGCCTCTCAGAAGTGTAGTAGATAGGGCACAAACAGATCTTATTTTTAGTAGCTATGTGGTTGTTATTTGCTTTGGTTCTTAGTAAATGTTAATGCTACAGTTTGCGCTATCAACTCTATGGATGATGATCACTTTTGCAATCATTTCACTGGAGATGTGAGTGCAATGGGCATACAGTTGGGGGCATAAATATTGGGCCCTTACCAGCGCGCATTTGGACCCCCATGTGCAGGGTGGGCAGCGCCCCCCGAAGCAAAAAGCGAGGTACAATTGCTCTACAGTTTTCTGTCTCTGTCCCATTGGAACCATCTGTGATCGTAATGAACAGGCTAGAGGTTAGTTTTGAATTTTTATCCTTGACAGAACCCAACATGGATTAATGCACCTAAACTGGACCATTCTGTACCCGAAACATTCGGCAAACTATACAGATGTAATGCTCTTAATTAGAGCTTTTATTTGATACCCATATTGACCACAAAAAGATCCAAAAAAAAAAAACACATTTCTGAGAAACGCTACCAAAATCGAGAAACGCGTTTCTGAACCGTGTTTCCAGAAACGCAGTGGAACTATGCCTTATACCATGTATAGGCACATATCAGACACAACCAAAACACTGGAGAATCCATAAATTTAGTGTCGGTGAGATGACAATGGGAGAAACGGTATCAATAGTATACAGGTGATTCGACAAGAAGACTCTTACACATGGTTGACACACTGTCAACCTCCTGTGGTTAGTAATAAGCTTTATTAATCCCTCCATCAGAGAGCACGACCTCTAAGGGAAACTTTTTTTTTTTCAGTAGTAATAGGTTAAATAAGATCCATGTGTTCACTAACTTCTTTTCCATCCAAATCATATCAAAATTTACGGTCATTCTCATGGTCATATATGATATCACATATGAATTCAATTAGAAGAATTCCCATTAACAATTTTATTATGAAATTTGCTCCATAACTGGTATTATGCAAGTCCCCTTCAAAAATTAAAACAAACTCATTATCTAACCCAGATGTCCATTTCACTTCCTCCCTTAGATTTTTCGGTCCGCCAAAAATTTTTATCAGCTAAGGTACTAGAAATTTCCTTAGACACATAGTAAATGATAAGCCGTTTTTTCCTTTTCATTTTTACTGGCTTTAGCATTACTTCGTTAAAGTCGACTAATCATATTGCAACTAATGAAAATATAAAAATGGAAAATCCACAAAATTTGGATTTTGGTACTTCTTTTATTGTATTCCACAAAAACCCATGTGTCGAATAAAGAATTACCTCCATTTATTAGCAACACTTGTTTCATTAGTTCAATTGAATTTCAACTTCAACAAGTATCTTACTGAAAGCTTTTGGTTGCCAATCTTAATGACCGAAATCATTAAGAATGCAATAGCAAAACCATCGATGTTTTCAAGACCGAAAAGGAAAACAAAATATGTGTAGTATATAAAAAAAAAAAATCCTCGAACACAATTTTGAGAGAATTTTTACTCCAAAGTTAAATTGCTATCTAGCATAGTACTAGGAAATCCAATTTCCGTTTACCAGGTACCAATTGGAAAAGACTCCGAAAATAATTTGCCGTAACCCTAAATCCATGATCCCAGTTCACAGACTGCCAGTCAGGATAGCAAAATTATGTCTTCACACCCTTCCCTGGTTATGGCCTGGAGAATTGATAATTCCAACTCTCAACCGTTGGATTAGGTAGATTTTCCGATATCTTCCTCCTGAATCAATCATAGGTTTCACCCATGGTTACCAACTATTAGGTCTAGCTGTTTTCCATGCAATTACTGGAAGAGTCAATTTAGAGTAGCCAGTGAAAGAATATCCAGTCTCATGCATAAATATCCTCTCACATGAAAAACTAGACAAGGCCGACCAAAACCCTATAAGGGCTTGCTTAGGTAACACACACAAAGATTCATGCATAACATGCAAACCGTTAGGCCACAACCTTCTTGGAAATAGAGGCCATTCAAAAAACCCTAATCTTAACTTTCAAAGAGAAAGCATACATGAGGAATTAGGTCGTGATCATTTTGTCTTCTGGTCGCTACAGTCCTATGGCTGCAGCCGCCCGTTTTTGCCTCATTGCTGCCACAGGGAAATGATACTATACCCTGCTTCATTGAGTCTACACTATCAAGCATTTCATTGATCCATCATGCGGCCTCAAAGCTCAAAGCATTTGCCAACAGCCTTCGCTGCCAGAGCCGCAAATCAGGGCTTCCAAACGCGTTCCAGCTTCCAACATCTGGCACCTCCTCATAGTGGCCTTCACTGGGAAAAGCAGATTTGTTTCCATGCTGCTCAAGGACTGGGCCATTGCTGGATCAACACTTATCTTTCCCACTCAGCAATGTCCAATGCTCAAGTAATAAGATCATGCTCTTTCATGCAAACATCTGGATGAAGAAAGATTTAGCATTCATAGGTTTCCACACTCCGTTCCACGGGTTTTCAAAACGAAAAATACTATCAATGGAAAGCAAAAGTTTGAAAACAGCCTACAAGGTCGCCTTCCAATCCTTAGCAAGCTATAAGCAATTGTCTATCAGTTCAATAGCAATCAAGAAATCAAATTGTGTTCTTTTTTCTTACTTGCTATGTCTGTGAATTGGAGTACAGAATGACCTAAAGTCCAATGAGGTTAAACTCAGGTCTCTTCCTCTTCTTCACTTTGAGGAAAACATAGACATTCCTACAATGCTACTCACAAAGCATGAAAAATCAAGCAAATTAGCATTCTAGCACTACACATTCTAACCTCAAACCAAGGAGGAGCACATCATGATAAGAATGAAAAGGCTCCTCTCTCCATGCCCTTCTCCCTATTTTATAGATTCTTGCCTTGATGCATGGTGATGGATAGGATATGGCATGCATGTGGCAAGCGACGACATGGATATGGAAACAATAATTTTTAAGGATCGATCTTTTGATATTCAAACAAATTGCTAGATAGTTAGATCATTCATTTAACTTAGCAGAATATCTTACGTAGGTGTCGTAGACAACCATGAAGAGTGCGAATAATTTAGGCGCCTGTGACAGCCATGCATTCTGCGTCAGATATTCTACGTTAATCTATGGAATAAGAGTATCAGATAAAGAGAGAAGGAACATGAGAGCATTCGACTAATACATAGATAACAGTTCCTCATCAGGTTCGTTCTGGAAGAAGTTCCTTCCACGATCACCTCCACCACGGATTACAGACCTCAACACTTGGGTCACATATGCCACATCACTGTACACCATCCCAGATATCCCTCTTCTTCCCACCTCTTGTGTCACGGATACTTTTGCCATATTTACTAACGACCTTATAGAGAAGGCCATCACATGACTCCATTCTCATAAAGCCAAAGACATTGATGAGCTAGAAGCTGAATCTCTAAAGTATGCTCCTGACATCCTCTCACCCTTCCTCTCCATTCTTTTCAATCGAGTTGTCACCTCTGATTTTCCATCTCCATGGTCCACCAACCTCATTCACCCTATCCATAAAGGCGGGGACCCCGTGAAAGTTGACAACTACCGCACCATTATGATCAGCCACCTCTTCGCCAAAGTCTATGGTTCTATCCTACAGTTAGAGATTAGTACAAAGATGGATGCCAAATCACTTTATGCCATTGGACAGGCGGGTTTCAAACCGAGATATACTACATCGGATCATATCTTTACTTTGAGGTCCATTATTGAGGACGCTAAGGCCAAGAGGGAACGTGTATACTATTGCTTCGTGGATTTTTGCAAGGCCTTTGATTCTGTGCCTAGGCATCTATTGATACTGAGACTTCACGATCGGGGCTTTTAGGAGGATACTATACAGGCAGTAGTAGCATTGTATAGGCGTGTGGTTGGCAGGGTCCGACTATCAGGAGTTATTTCACTGGAGGTGGTTAGTACTATTGGGGTCAAACAAGGATGTCCACTCTCTCCTACACTTTTTGGTCTTTACATTGACGAGCTGGAGCATGTTATACAGAGAGATGGAGGGGAGGGATGTACATTGGGCGACCTCATTATTGCTATCCTCCTGTATGCTGCTGATGTGGTTTTGCTTTCACGGACGAGAGAGGGTTTGCAACGACACTTAGACGCTTTTCTTTCTTTTTGCACAGGGTGGGGTTTGTCAGTGAATGTGGCCAAGACTAAGGTCTTGATGTTCAACACCTCTAGGTCTTTCATGATGCGCCAACAGCTTGTATGGGATGGTCATCCACTGGAGGTTGTTGATTCATATACATATCTAGGGGTACTATTCTCGGGGCCCATGTTCAGCATGAGAAATGCAGTTATTTTTCGGGTATGGAAGGGCTATGCCTCGCTGGTAGATTTGGAGAGACTTTGCTTCACTTCACACATCAGAGATGCGACCAGTAAGTGCCGACTCTTTGACACTATGGTTGTGCCCTCAACTATGTTTGCTTCCGAGATATGGAGTACTGGCCTGACAGCTACTGATTGGACATATATCTTCCGGCTCTAGATTCGTTTGCTCTCCGGTATGATACGGGCTAAGCCCTCAGTTCCACACCAGATTATACTGGCGGAGTTCGCAGTCCCCCCCATTCAGATTTAGGCCTTCTGCAATATTGTGACTTTTATACAGAGGCTGGATTATCTTCAAGACGAGGGTACACACTATGCTGTTGCGGCCCTATCCTCATCCAGCGCCTACACTCAAAGGGACACCTTTTCTCATGGTATTCTCAGGCTTGTCGTCTCCTCTCCACATTGGGTATCCAGATCACTGACCTACCCGCGGGCACTCATTAGTACATCAGAGGCCTCCTCTACAGATCATATCTTCATATCACCTGGCAGGGTTCATTGGGGACCAAGAGTGATTTTTATCGTACACACTTTCTATCTCTTGATCCAGCTTACCGTAGAGGTCTCTGTGACATATTCAGACTCAATAGAGGGCAAAAAGTGCATTTTTGCTTTCGAATGTTCCATGAAATGGGTCCTCCTGCAAGAAAGCACAAGTAGCCAGAAGTGGATTTCCCGGTATCCACGTCTCTATCCCAATGAGTTTGAATAAGCTTTTCAGGATTAGTGCATCCTTTAAATTTCCATCATAACACAAAGCACAATGCTTTGAGGCTTGTATGTACCTCAGTTCTCTCTACAGAGCTTTCCAGGGTGGTTGGCTTGGATTCGACATGTATTGAGACTGTGCTGATTATGAAGGCAAGATCAGGTCGTGTGCAGATCAATACGTCTAGATTTTCCTCTTAAGTTGTAATCTAGAATAACTTAAGATTTACCGGAACTTCATTACGTGAAGTTCTAACTTTTGGCAACCCACAACTATCCAACTCTCTTGAGTCTTCCGAGATAGCATTTCATCAATTCCAAACAGGAAAAGATAAGGCCAAAAAGTTCTCGTGTATTCTATGCACACACATCTGCTAACGAATCCAAAATGACTCATAGACATTGTGACTTATAAGCAATACATCTCAACAATAATATCCATAATTAAGATTATATTGTTGATTTCCAACAACTAACACAGAAGTAGCGCTTCTGACACAGTTAGTTGTATCAGACTTAGAAAATATTTAAATGTCTCGGTGTGGTACCAAAACATCACATTTAATCTGATTCTAAATCAATTCTAGGTCAATAAGCAATTCTCAATGAGAAATTACTATAACCCAGCGAGAAATTGTCTCAAACACAATTCTCATCAATATGCCTATGTACCAACAACTGGTTAAATAAACTTAGTTCATGGAATACTTTGTAGATCCACAGGATTAAAAGTTTGTACATAAGGTTTTAATGATCCCACAAGATTCACTACATAGCATATCTCTGTAGATAACTCATGATCTGTACTTAACACTTTCATAACCAAGAATCCTATAAACTTGGTTATTCTCTAAGAGAGAATATTTCTCAAAGAGTGTTATTTCACATCCAAAATCTCAACCTGAGATTCACTCAAAAGAATATATTGTTAGCATGAACTTTCGTCCTTGCATCAACCCACGGATTTCAATCCAAACTAAGATCAAGTTGACTATATCCAGCAAGGAACAGTTTTCAACAAACTCCCATCTTGTAATAGAATTCCAAGTTCTGACACAAATCAATCGGACTTGTAATCAGCCACTTTTCTACCGCAAGAGTACTTTCTAAATTTCCCCCCTTTAAATCTTCAAACCAGATATCTACTATAATCCATAAAGGATTTCTATAATATCTGATGATACTATCATTTCTGATTTATAATACAGGTCCATTATCTATAACAGATTCCTCCTGGAATCTCTTACAAATGCTTCTCCTTGATAACTCTCTTTTCTTCCTACTTCTCCCCCTTTTTAACAGGAAACGACACGAGTTTCCAAGGGGTGCAGATCATTTGAGATTTGCCCAGGAGAAGTCTTGAAAACCAAAAAAATGTTGCAGCGTTGTTAGTAAATACCAATGATGTCCCAACATAGTGATTTAGAAAAAGATTTTCTTTATTACCAAACTGGAGAATTGACCTGTAAATCAGAAAAGGATTTCTTGAAGATATAAGTAAGAAAAACTGTTTAGTAAGAATCGTCATTAACCATTTTTGTGATGTTATCCAAGGTCAACGAGTGAACATAATTACCTTCCAAGGAATCACAAAAAAGCGAGTTAATACATGTGTTAAGAAATTCACCAATATATCTTTTATAAAGAAATAGCTTACCGGGTTTCCGGTTTTGTAAATTTGAGGTATCCAAGAAAGGGGTCATGACCAATATCTCAAATTTCCGACAAAACACCCGTTTTATGATCGATAGTATTTGGCATCACCAAGACTTACGGCCATACCATGGTCAACTGATCCAGTCAGTTTCAGATCTTCATTTTGGAATTGCCTGCGTTCCATACCACAGGTTCTTCCGCCACGAAGGCCCTCCACTTCCTGATCAAAGTGTTAGAAAATATTACCATGGTCAACTGATCCAGTCAGTTTCAGATCTTCATTTTGGAATTGCCTGCGTTCCATACCACAGGTTCTTCCGCCACGAAGGCCCTCCACTTCCTGATCAAAGTGTTAGAAAATATTACAAGTATATGAAGTTCGCAAGAATTTATAAAAAATTCCAACATCTCAAACAAACATTCTTTTGCCCCTTTTCACAATCTTTACAGTCATCGTAAGGTTCACAGTGACAGATTTAGAGATGGGGAAGAATGACCGACTTTTTCTTGTTCAAAACAACAGAGAGTGATGGTACGCATCAGCTTAAAGTACATCAAGAAAACAACTTTTTCGTTCCATTTTAGTCTTTCCATCTTAGGCTTCTGGGCCGTTTTTAGCCGTGTCTCTTCCGAAAAAACGACACCTTGGTCAAAAAAGGCAAATGAAAATTCACCCGGCATCACTCAACCGTGATGGCCCCCTGTAATATTAAAACACATGGTTGCAAATTTTGGACCACGATGTGTAGGAATTTCATTAGTGCAATGAATAGAAAAAAACCGAATGCAAAATCTATTCAATTATTAGCCATTATGTTATACAACTTGGGCTAACAACCGGAAATTTTTCCAGCAATTGAAAGCTCCAAAGTTGTTAATGACTGGATAAATCGTTGGCCAAGCAACGTCCCAGAATAAAAAAAAAGTGAATTTTGTCGGTTTTTGTTTTGGGTAAGGCCTCCTTGTGCTGGAGGACGCAACCCATAGAACTGTGATTGGGCTGAGCCCCAAGTCCCTATAGTGAGCGCTCATAGTATCGTGGTTTGCCGTCAATAAACACCACCCGTTGCCCTTTTTCCTTAGCTTCTTGTATGATTTTTTTCCTTGCTAGCCATTGCGTATGAGTTACATCATCGTCCATAAAAATAAAAGTCCCTTTCAGCTTGGCTCGAAGTTTCAAGGCAGCGTTACGATGTACAAGAGACCGGAATTTAATAAATAGAACATTCTCATCATACTTGCCTCTCCAAGCAGTTTCAAATCCCTCAGTTGAGTGTGAGAGTTTATTGCAAAGTAAATCCTTGGCTTCCTCAAGAGGTTTTCCAGCATTTGGGATGCCTCTCACTCTAATATTAAGGGCTTTTTTGGCTCTTTTCTCTTGCTCCGAAAACATACTTTCTAATCTTGAGTCAATTGAAATATTCGTAGGCAATCTATAATACCACTATCTTTTTTAAACAGTGCTGCCCAAGATTTCGTCTCTTCTACTTGTTTCTCAAGGCTGGAAATCTTGTTAGAAGTTTCTGCAAGATCCGTAGTAGATGATGGTAATAGAGTTCGCAGCTGGCTGATCTCATCTCGCAATTTTTGAACCTCCAATTTGAGTGCTGCATTTTCTCTTGTACCTCTGAAAATAGTGCATACAACTGCCCAACATGATAATGAACGTCTTCCGGTATCTAGGGCAGAGATCGCTCCGTTGTCCACTCAAAGATTCGTTCTAGGATAGAGATCCGCCCCTGAGAGAGAGAGAGAGAGAGAGAGAGAGAGAGAGAGAGAGAGAGAGAGAGAGAGAGAGAGAGAGAGAGAGAAAAGAAAGCTTTATTAATGTCTTTTCCATGCCAAAAGGCATATAAGACCAAAAAGGAGTACATGTCAAGTATGTGAAAACCATGGGAGCGTATATAAACGTCTCCAAGAAAAAACTATGCATAACAGAAAAATGAATAATGTAACTGTAAACTACAAACTGCCAACTGTCCATAAGTGGGAGCAAGAATAGCTGCCATGAGTAGAGTAGAGTAGAGTAGAGTTAGAGTAGAGTAGTATCAGATACTGCTGTTGCTGAAAAAAGACGTAATACGAGCTGTATCAGGAGGCCGTCGCTGACGTCGTCTAGGAGGGTGAAAATCGTGTACTCTCGTAACAAGGCGAGAAGTGTGAACTGCTGCATGACTATGAGTGATACACTGTCTCTGACATCGGTGAGGTGGTATGTCGTCGTCATCGTCGTCGGGCCGAGTCCGTCTCCTGGTGAAGAAAGTGGTAATCTGAGCCTGAGAGCTAGGATGTGGCTGGTGAGCTGTCTGGTACATATCCTGGCGCAGCAAGACCATCTCTCGTAGCATAAGTGCAACACAGCGAGAGTCCTCATATCCCATCAGTGCTCTAAGTGTAGTATGTCACGGAATAAACAATGATATGTCCCTCTAATCTCATAATATATGGGGCATCTGAAGATGAAATGCTCCTCGGATTCTATCTCATGTAGGGGACACAACAGGCATAGTCTCTCCTCTCGTGGTGTACCCTGGAATCTGCCTGTCTCAATAGCCAACTGATGTGAGGAGACTCTGAACTGTCCCAAAGTGAAACGGAGACCGTGTGATAGTCCAGAAGACAAATAGCGATGTAAAACTGGAAGACCAGTGGCATCCTGTACTAGAAAGTGAGTCCGGTAGTAGTCAGGCTTAACCCCCAGCTGGGGACGCCAGGTACGGTCTAGAGAGAGAGAGAGAGAGAGAGAGAGAGAGAGAGAGAGAGAGAGAGAGAGAGAGAGAGAGAGAGAGAGAGAGAGAGAGAAAGCTTTATTAATGTCTTTTCCATGCCAAAAGGCATATAAGACTAAGGAAATACATGTCAAGTATGTGGTAACCGTGGAGCGTATAAACGCCTCCAAAAACGGTAATAAATAAAAAAAAGGAAACATCTAGTACAAGTTAAGATGACTACATAAATGATAATCTCTGTGCATGGTAGTCAAATGTGACCATGTCAAGATGCCAGGTCTGTACTGGCGCTGTAGAAGGATGTAATGAGAGCTGTAGCATGAGGAAGTGCAAGAGAGAGAGAGAGAGAGAGAGAGAGAGAGAGAGAGAGAGAGAGAGAGAGAGAGAGAGAGAGAGAGAGAGAGAGAGAGAGAGAGAGAGAGAGTCACTATCGCATACTGAAAGGCAGCAACGATGATGCACTGAAGGACACTGAAGGACAACGATGATGGTAGCAGCGATACACTGAAGCACCCAGGAATGCGTGTTGCATTCTACAAAAATCAGTCATCGATCGTTGTCTCAGCGGCTCAACACATTGCCTTCTTTACTGCTCCAATCTTCACGGACCCTCTGAGCGAGAAAAATGACAGAAACCGGCGATGATTTGTGTGCTGCCAAGATGATCCAAGATGATTTGTGTACTGAAGGAGAAGGTCCGAGGGATGGTGGCGCACCATCCCTTCCCAATTAGCTGTGCTATTCAATCCTGCAGGTAGACAACAGGAGGGCGCACTGTATGCTGCAGGAGGAGCGGAGTTCTGGAGCATTTTCCCACCGTTTTTTGATGTTTCCAACCCAACAAAGAACCTAACTCAGTTTCTGCACATGCACAAAGTTTTTCATGCATTCCATCTGCTGTTATTGCAGATTAGAAACATCCCGGGCGGTTTTTTACAACTTCTTTCATATAAAGTCCTCAATCCAAGGATCCTATTCTAAGCATGCCAATCACAAGCAACACAAGGGAACCTGATGCTGGACAAACCAACCCAACCAAACCTAGATCGAACGGATCTAGCTCCCAAGCTATAGATCAATCACTCAAAGAGGAATGAGGCATCACACCAGCAGCATCCTGCCACCGGTCATGCTATCAAGCATACACTAGTGAGAGCCCAATAGGAATACTTATACCCTCCAAGGCGCATGCACCACTAATAGTGCACTGTGACACCTCACTGGACACCTCTGCAGCCTATCTGGGCCACGTCATCCAGTTCCCCAATGACTCACTGATAGACCCATACCAATCCACCATCAAGTGTTTAGGCCTACAACCATTAATTATGACCATGTACACATAAGGGCCCCAATTCCCTTATAGTCACAATTAACTTACGGGTTGTTGGTCTACCGGTCCCTAGCGTGGACACGCTACCCGAGACCAGTCATGGGCATGACACTTGTGAAGTACATCGATTAGATATCTTTGCTGGCTCATAGTGATTCTTTTGCTCGTTTCGTCTCTTGTGGTCTCTATGCCAAATAGGCAGTGTACTGGGCCCGAATCAGTCATTTCGAATTCCTTCCATAGTAATGCTTTAGTCTCAAGCTGATTCGAATTGCTGATGATTAGCAAACCATCGACATAAAGTTCTAATAAGACATAGCTTGAGCCTTCGTATTGTAGATACACATTAGAGTCTGCAGAACTAGAAGTAAATGGGGTTGCAACAAGAATATATTTATTCTTTCAAACCAGGCTCTTGGAATTGGAGCTTGCTTTAACCCGCAAAGGACCTTTTGCAATTTGCAGACTTTATGCTCTTGACCTTGAAGGACGTAACCTTCTGGTTGATACATATACATGTCTTATTGTATGTATCCGTTAAGGAATGTCGAAATGAATGTCCAGAGATTTTGCAGCTGTGATAGCCAGTAATGTTCAAATAGATTGATGCTTTACGACCGGACTGAAAGTCTCGGTGTAATCTATTCCATACAATTTTTCGTAGCCTTTCACCACTAGTCGAGCTTTCCATTTGGATATAGATCTGTCTGGGTTAAGCTTCAACTTGAATATCCACTTAGTGTGGATGATTTTCGCATTCGCAGGAGGGTCGACAAGACTCCAGGTGTTGTTCTTCATGAATGTATTATACTCATCTTCCATGGCCATACGCCAATTGTCTGCATCCGAGTTCGACAAGGCTTCTGCAATTGAGGCTGGTTCATCCCAAATCATGAATGCTTGAGGGATGAATCGATCAGGCTCTTGTCTGATTCGTGTAGATCTTTGAACTATCATTGTTTGTTGGGTAGGTAGCTCTCCTTGTTGCGTGACTGGGATATCTTCGATAGGTCTAATAACATTCGCAGGTCGAGGCCTATCGATGGAAAATGGAGTTGTTGGAACAAATTCTTGTATTGGTTGCTTTTGCTTGAAATCATAGAAGTTGTCTTGTAAGAAGACTACATCTCAACTGACTGAGATTCGTCCTGAATCTATGTCGTAGATTTTGTAGCCTTTGTGGAAAGTCAAATATCCGATGAAGATATTCTTGTAGTTGACAAGATCAACCTTCTTTCTCAAGTCAAAGGGAATTTGTACATAGCATAGACATTCCAACACTCGAAGATGCGTCAGACTCGGCTTGTACCCATAATAGGCTTGCCCTTCAGGAAATCTTGATCTAGGTTGTTTTCCTTAGTAACCACAACATGTTTAGTGTCGGTGGAGACAACATCGAAGCTCATATCCTTGACCATATGATTATGATGCATGTGAGCCTTCCATGAAGCGTTTTGTGCATGCATTGTGTTGCTTGCATGCATTTCTGTGTGTTCTCTCCTTTCATAAGCTACCCTTATCCAAATATTCAAGGTTTATAATCCTCCATGCAGCTCATAGTTGGCCCTTTCCCTGATATTTGTTGCATAAACCGGTGGAATGACTAACACTGCTTCGTTATGTTTTTCTCGAATATACTTATCCTTGCTACAGAAGCAGGGAGATAATTTTTGCATTGTTAGCAACAGGAGCTTAAATCAAAATTTTATTGTTCACCTTCCTCGAACAATCTTGATCATTAACTCCTTGAGGTAGGTATAAATCATCAAGTAACGTCAATTGCTCCCTTGAAGGTTGAGAGCTATTCTGTGGGTAAAATTACATCTATTTCCCACTATCTAGTCAAGAATCTGTTTCTGCTTCTTCACATCACAATCAGGTGAGGTATCACATTTGTGCTTCACTTGCTACGCTGCACATCCTGGGCTAGCATAGGAATGATGTCAAGAGACTTAGATTGCTAGTTGCCACACCTCCAGTCCCCTCAATTCATTGCTACAAACCTCTCTTTCCATCAGTTAAGAATCAACACTTTTGAGCACATTCAGGAAAATCATTTGTGCATCTCTGTGTTTTTGTGGTGGTTACGCTCTAGATGCATTTTTTAGTGATCCAAACATTTTAGATTTATTGACTTCATCACATATGGTGCTGTACAACATAGAGCTAAAAGAAGTGTCATTTTTTAGTTCCTCCTACCACACATACAAAGTTCAGTTATGAATTTGGTGCATAAATTTTGTAGTGATAAACTTGGAAATTGAAATCACCTACCAACATACCGATTTTGTTCGGCCAATGTCTCCCACCTTTCTTGATCTCTTCAAAAATCGGACGAATCGGTTTTCAAGGCAGATCAGAATCTGGTCATCCAGTGAAGAACGTAGAATCAGATTTAGGGTTTTTTTAAATATCTAATTTTCTACCAGGCACAAGAAAATTGACTACAGATAGATTTCTTTATTCACAGTTAATTCCAGTCATTTAGAATGAGATTAATGGGCTTTAAGATGATGTAGGTATTAATTTTTTATCTATCGGTCTAAAGTGCAAATTTAATTTGAATAAGATGAACTGGTCAAAGTGGGATCATAGTTCGAATTTTGATGAATCAGAGAATCTAAAAACATTTTGCAGGCTCCTTTCCCCATTGTTCTTGCTGGTGTACCCTGTATACTCAGACGCTACTGGTGTACCCTGTATACTCAGATGCTATTCATGCATACAGGCATCATGCACCATGTAGTCTATTTTTTTCTTTCTTTTGATGTGTTAAAATCCAGGAAAATGGCTGGAAGGATGTTACTTGAAAGCACATTTTTCTTATTGTTAGGTTTTCATCCAGTATGGTCTGTTAAACTTCTTCTTGTGTATTCACTTTGCTCATGGAAGATGTTTAAAACAGAATGTGGCCATGATCAATTACAATTCTTTGTGCTTGTTTGAAGCTTGGTTTACACCATCTTGCTTCTTCTCACTTCTGTTCACACAGTTGCTTGATTGCAAGGAACCTCTTGAAAGGATTGAAGTCCTGCGCTGAGGTTGGTCAGTTAATGAACGAATATGATACCACTACTCACAAAGGATTGGCCGATGGTTCAAAGCCACATGTAGATGGGAATGGAAAATGGACTCTCAGCAATAGCATGGTTTGTAATTCTTATGCCACCCAGGGTGGTCTTTGATCAGAATGTGTTCAGAAGATGCCCAACATTTCAGAAAACTAGATGCCAGATGTTAGATAACTTCTCGTTCAACTGTCTTCAGGATGCAGGCCCTAGATCAAGGCTGTACAATGGAAGGAGGAAAGGAAGGGTTCGCAAGCTCAAATACACATGGAAATCAGCAGGCCGTCCAGCTATTAAGAAAAGAATTGCAGATGGCAAGGATCAGCCTTGCAGGCAGTACACTCCTTGTTCTTGTCTTTTTACTTGTGGAAAGCAGTGTTCGTGCATGCGAAACGGTACATGCTGTGAGAAATACTGTGGGTAAGTGGCTACTGCCCACATTATGTGAAGATGTCTTGATTTAATCTGGCTTGGATAAATGCAGTGTGATGTTTAAATGCAGCTACATTGTCTGTTGAGGTCATAGTTTGCAGAGGTTTGGAAAGATATGCCTAGACCTATAATTTAGAAAAATATCTTAGCAGAGGAGAGCTTTATACTCTCTCAGATGGTAGGCTCTAGCTCCTTGTTGCATTAGTTTTTTGCCTTATTGTGATTCCTTCAACACATTTATGCAGCCCTCTTTTCTTTTTTCTTTTAGGTTTTCTCAAGCAGCTATTACAATGCACAATCTCTCACCTGATAGAATCTGAGTGATTCTGAAACTAGGAGTAGACTAATCTTATCAGTACTCACAAAACACCAAACACGAGAGGAAGAAGATGAATCACAAGAGCAATTAACAGAACTGATATGTATTGAATAAATAATGAAGGAGGGCGACCATCTGCTCTTATAGAGACTTGACTAAAAAGCTATTTGCCTAGAATACTTTTTGGCAAATGCAATTATGCTAATTACTAAAATCTCAGAAACAGCAATCCATGTTAGCATAAATATAAAATAGTATTCTATACTATTCTAGCAAAATTGGTACTAACTTAGGTACCTATACTAAAAATAGATAGTTCCTATACTAAAAATAGAAATAAGCCTTCTAGCACGCAGGCTGGCCTCTACAATTAATTAATCTGAGTTGCAGCGGATCGCGATCCACTGCAAAAACGAACCGGATCGCGCGATCCGCGACCCAGATCGCTTTTTTGTTTGTTATTTTTTTGGATAAAGGAGTAATGGCCAATTTTTTTTTTGAATAATGGACATGCTTTTCCAATAGATATCAGAAATCAGTTTTGAAATGGTGTTCTGATGCCAATGGTTTGCAGATCTTCTGATTCCGTTTTCTGTTAGAAAACGATAGAAAGAGTTAGAAGCAGCCTTCCTTAGACTGGCAGGAATTGTATACTTCTTATGGAATGGCTAAAACCATGTATCACAACAAGGAAGCTTTTGATGCATTATCAAAATAGACAACTAGCAAGCATACATCACAATTTTTACACATACGTAGAAGAGAACCAAAGATGAGATGATAGTATTGCTCATCAAAAATCTTCCACAAATGGAAATGAACAATGGTTCTACGTTCTCCACGTTTTACTAGCTATTCATACTGAAAGTGTTGACTCTCTCTCCTCTCTCTAGATTCATTTGCCCTAACTTAGCCACTTGGCCAAAACTAGCTATATTGGCTAAATTTGCCAAGTAACTCTAAGAAAGTGACCAAATGAACTTGGAGTCAACTAAAAATAATCATGTACTTTGATTTCACTTGTTTGAAAAAACCATGTGAACCTTATACACAAGTTTGGCCTCCATTAGGCCTCAAATAAGCAAAATACCCAAATACTAGTTTACAACTTTCACACTAGGCATCTAAACGAGAAGTGATTTTTAGATTCCAACTCGGATAAGGAACACATCTGGCGAATCCTTTCCTCCCTCAGGGTACCCTCCTGAAAGCATCTAGTCTCAATCTCAAGTTGATGTGATGAGACTTGGAGCTGTTTCAATATGAATCTCAGACCATGAGATAATAGAGAGAGAAGAGAAGAGAATCTCTATTAACGTCTTTTCTGTTAGAAATAATAAATGATAATGTTAGTTTCCCATAGGTTACTTTGACCCAAAAGGTTGAGACTTGTGTAACTTATTATTTAGACCATGTTAAGTCAGTTTTAGTTAAGTTGGACCCAATTTTGGTCTAGTAGTAACTCGTGGGTCCAAGCATAGTTGCACAGAATCGCGATTCTGGGACTGGACGTTTCAGAAATCTCAGAAACGCGATTCTCCCCCCAGAATCGCATAAAAAAAATTCAATAAATTAAAAATAACAATTTCCAGCACCTCTTCACGGCCAGAATCGCGCCAGCCGTGGAGGAGGTAAATTTTTTTGTTTTGAGCTGTAGGCGTTGGATCTTGGCGTGTGGATAGTCGACAAGCATCTACTCGGCGATACGGAGGTGGTGTGCATGGTGCCAGGGGGATCTGAGCTTCGCGCAGATCGAAACGATCAGTTTTCGATTTTTGGTAAGTGTAGGCTTGTTTTTTTGCAAGTGTTGACATTGAGCTGTAGGCAGCCAAATCAAGCATAGTTTGGCTCTAGATCACCTTTCTTCATGCCCACGGTGATTCCTACGGGGTCAGTTTCAACCATTACGGCACGCCTTGCGAGATTTTAACACCACAAATTAAATGCTTGTCTTTTTTTTGCCATTTTCAGAAAATGGCTTTTGGGCAACCGATTCAGGTGATGTCTGAGCCTAGAATGCATTTCCACATGCCCGTAGAGACTCCTGTGACCTCCGTTCTGCCCGTCTACGTCCGTAGCACAAATTTCAATTTTATTGCCCTAATTCCATGTTTTTTAGGGTTTAGGGTTAGAGCATCGTGCAAGCATCTGCCAGTAGCGTGGTCTAGGCCTAAACTGGACTTCTAGACGCCTACAAGGACTCCCATGCTAGCGTCAGTCGCCCGTTTTCGCTCGCACTAGAATTATTCTATCCCTCGCCCTGTCTTGTGTGTTTTTTGGCACTTGCTATGATCTTGCTAGAATCAATGTGACGCGTGCTCGGATGTGTTCAGCTCTGTTTTAGGCTAGTAATGTTTTTCAATGCAGTGTGTTTTCTTCTACTGAACGGTTGTTTGCTTGTTTTTGTTCGCAGGTTTGATCTCGTGTGGACACGATGCCGGTGTAGGGCCGAGGCCTTTGGGGCAAGGTTGAGCTTACTGAGGGGGATGTGGCTACACACCATGGCTCGGGAGTCCGTAGATGGAGATGCTTGCATTGTGGTGGTCTCTTCACAGGATCACTTACCAGGGTTAGGGCTCACAAACTGAGGGTCAGAGGGCCGGGTGGGCGGGCATTGGGCATATCTGATTGCCCCAGGATTTCCGATGAGGAGAGAGAGAGGTTGTCTATTATGTACGGGCACGGTGCTGCTGCATCACAGGTTTCTGGACAGGGACAGGGACAGGGGGCAGGAGCAGCTGCAGTTTCACAGGTAGGGGTCACAGGTATGCAGGCACGGCCTACTACGGGTGCAGAGCCTAGTACATCACGTTCTGGGCAGGGTTTAGGTGCAGTGCATGGTCCAGGCGGTGCCACTCCAGTTCCACCCGCAACAGTAGGGCTTACTTCAGAGGGGAGAGCGTCACATGAGCAGGTTAGATCAGCAGCAGCGGTTCCTTCTCGTCCCTCCTCTTCTTCGGCGGCAGTTGTAGCACATGGTTCGACAGGTCCTCCCCAGAGAGAGTGATACACCCACAGATTAGCCATCCGGTTCGTGTGTTAGACCACGAGCGCCATGTGCACAGCAGAGAGAGGTTAGGCCCAGACAGTAGACCCTTGATCGATGCGGGTGGCAGAGAGCAGCATGCCTGATGCACTCGACTTGCTGGCCAGTTCTTTTACGAGTGCGGCATTTCTTTTGCTGTTGCTGACACTTGGGTGTTCAGAGAGTTTTGCGCACAGACGGCAGCCGTGGATGCTACATGGACGCCTCCCAGACGAGAGGCATTGCGAGGTAGGGTGCTTCGTCAGGAGGAGGAGACCATTACGCGGGAGCTGAGTTCCATTCGCTCAGCTTGGCAGATGTAAGTACTTTGTTTCCATAAACCCATTGCATGCGTTTAGGGTTGACTCGTGGCGCAATTTTTGCATTTGGCTAATGGGTGTTTTGTGGCAGGTATGGATGCACAATATTGGGTGATGGATGGACCGACATTCGTTGGCGATCCGTCATCAATGTCTTGGTTTCTTGCCCGCTTGGCACAGTATTCCTACGTGGCGTGGATGCCACTCGAGGTGGTGACGCCATCACAGCCGATTTCATATGGGAGGTTATCAGAGATGTTATTGTTGACATTGGAGTAGAGCATGTGGTTCAGGTTGTCACGGACAACGCTTCAAACTGCAAGCAGATGGGAGAGATTATGACGAGGGAGCACCCCAGCATTGTGTGGACACCTTGCGCTGCGCATTGCATAGACTTGCTCGTCCATGACCTGTGTGCACTTCCATAGATCAGAGAGGTATTGGTTTCTCCATTTGCTATGCTATCTTGATTGACGCCTGCTCCATGCTGCTAAACACATCTCAACTACTGTCTAAATTTTTTACTGGATGTCTGTGTTGCAGGTCACTTCTACGGCCATGCGCCTGGTCACTTTCGTTACCAAGAAGAGGCGTGTGCTGGCCCTATTCCGCACCTTCTCGCACCTGAACCTGAAGAAGCCAGCACCCACACGCTTTGCCTTTTACTTTTTGGTGCTAGAGCGATTAGTATTAGTGAAGGACGCATTGCGGCGGATGGTTTCCAGCGAGTCCTTCCGAGAGTTCATGGACGTCCCACATGCGGCGTTTTTCCGGTCCACTGTGTTCGGTGAGCAGTTCTGGGCAGATGCTGAGGAGATTACTGGGGTCCTTACTGAGGAGATGCTGCGCCTGGTAGACCGTGAGGGGTGCACTCTCGGCCTCATTTACGAGTTCATGGACCGCATCGGCGAGGGGATTCAGACGTCAGCCTTGGTCGAGCACAAGTATGACTCTTCAGTGTCTAGTTTGTTGTTTCTCACTCAAGTCTGATTCGTTTCTTTTATGCTATGGCAGCTATGGTTACATGATTGTTGTGATTTGCCTGCTGCAGGAGGCGCGAGATCTCACGTATCTGGGAGGCCAGATGGGACTACTTCCACCGACCCATCCACGCCGTAGCCCACATATTGCACCCCTTGTGGCGCGAGACTCGGGATCGGGACGATCGGGAGCTGCACCGGGGATGGGTGGAGTACACGGAGCGCTACACGGAGCGCGTATGGCCTGGACCAGGTACGTGTGATAAATTGCTTGGTAGGCTAAGTACTGCAGTAGTGACTGTAGTGTGCTCATTGCTAGTGTGTGAATTCAAGAGGACTTACACGAGCCATGTTTTTTCTTCTGCCAACAGGTCCGATGCTCACTAACATTGCATACCAGTTGTTGATCTTTGAGCGCTACCAGTTTCCTTTCGATGGAGAGCAGAGTCGGCGGAGGGAGGATATGTTGAGGCCTGTTTCATGGTGGGGCTACCA
Source organism: Diphasiastrum complanatum (assembly GCA_029204225.1). NCBI lineage: Eukaryota > Viridiplantae > Streptophyta > Lycopodiopsida > Lycopodiales > Lycopodiaceae > Diphasiastrum > Diphasiastrum complanatum. The sequence continues at coordinate 25,862,560 of CM055103.1, read as the reverse complement.
TGGGCGCGACAAAGGTGACCTGCGACGACTGGCCGAGAGAGTCCTTGCACAAGACTGTTCAGCAGGAGCTTGCGAGCGAAATTGGAGCACCTGGGCCTTGTATCACACGCAGAAGAGGAACAGGTTGTCCATTGAGCAGTGTAGGCGGTTGGTGTTTGTGAACACCAACGGTCGTATGTTGAGGCGCACACGAGGAGGGGGACAGATGCTCGAGGTGAGTCACATCATCACCCCCTGTTTCTTGCTATGCTTGACGAACTGAATTGCTTTCGAATTATGCAATGAATTGCTGACAACAATGTATTGTTTCTGGTTGCAGGTGAACCCTGACACTCGCTTGGTGGATTCGGCAGCTGCTGCTCCTCGGGCACCACCCACGCAGGAGGAGATGGATGATGAGATCTATAGAGAGTTATATAGATAGGCGCAGGCTGACGGACGGGCTCTATGACGTTCGAGGAGGGCAGACAGGCAGAGGGCTAGGGCTGAGGAGGGGGATGATGAGGGCTTGGAGGGTGGAGGGGAGCTCGGGGCTGACTATCAGGAGGAGGAGGAGTGGGTTGAGGGGGATACGGAGGAGGATGAGGAGATGGGGGCAGAGGCACAGGGGGATGACCTGGCTGACTTGCTGGTGGACCCTGATGCGGAGACAGAGGAGGAGCCAGCCATTCCTACACGTAGGCCTAGGGGGAGACCTAGAGGTTTTGGGAGGGAAGGGCTGAGTTCGCTTTCTATAGACAGGAGTGGAGCATCACAGGCAGCCGTCGGCCAGGCATCATCACAGTGGGTAGGGCCATCCCAGGGCGTTGGATCACAACCACCTGACACACAGACACGCAGGGGTAGCCACAGGGGTGGGGGCAGGCAGAGGCGGGGAGAGAGGCAGAGGCAGGGGGAGGATCTAGAGCCAGAGCACGCAGCAGAGAGATAGAGCACGCGGCAGAGCCAGGGCCACACCACGGCATATGGCTCCCTCCAGTTCTGATTCATCTACAGACCCTTGGGATCTGCAGTCAGGCACAGATTCAGATGATGGTTCCTACCATGACTCTGATGAGCCTTAGTTGTGTAGTTTTCATTATGTTCATTGAACATCATTGTACTCCATTCTGGTGCCATGTGGCCCGATATTATATATTACGTCTCTGCGTAAGATATGTGTGCCATAGAAGGTAAGCTTGACTCTCTCATGGTCAGGATGATCCAATACTATGTGACAATATCTCCGATACAGCTGCTGTCTGATGAATGTATGAGTTCCCTGTGGGACATCCAGCATCGAGAAGCCCCATGACTGAAAGAAAGCCACCACATCACCATACCAAGAAGACCTAGCCTGCTGTCCAACTATAGTCTGAGAAGAAGTAAGCGTTGCCCTCACATATCTGTGAGTACCCATGGTCTCAAGTCGATGTAGAAAGGTAACAATCTGAAACATAGCCTCTACCACCATGGGGAGTGAGGCGAACTCCGCTAAAAGAATCTCATGAGGAACTGACGGCTTCACACGAATCATCCTCCCTAACATGGTGATCTGCAGACGAGTGATGTCTCGCAAGTACTCTGAGATATCCCTGGGCACCAGACCTTCACCGAGTGCATAGCCACAGGTGAGACTACTGTAGAGAAAAGGTGGTCTCTGGTAGTAGGATCATGAATATGGTAAGTAGTACACACTCTCTCCATATGTACCAAGGCAGCATGCCCCTTACGCAGGCGATATAGAGCAGTAGAGCGAAAAGTGAGTAAGGGGCCAGTGAATAATACACCTAGATAGGTTTATGATGTAACAATCTCTAGCTGCTGTGCATCATAATAAAAAGCGTCATCTCTCATATGCTGCCGATTTGTGTTAAACACCATAACTTTGGTCTTAGCAATATTCACCGTCAAGCCCCACACTAAGCAAAAACCATATAGAGCATCAAGATGTCGCTGTAATCCAGAGGCTGTAGAGGATATCAATGCCACGTCATCCGCATACAGTAGGATAGGAATAATAACATCAGCAAGAGGACATCCATCACCCCCCTCCTCCTTGATGATCCGCTCTAGATCATCAATGTACAATGCAAAAAAAGTGGGAGAGAGTGGACATCCCTGCTTGACTCCAACTGTGCTCTGGATAGAAGGCTACCAGTTGCTGCCATCTCTGAAACGTGCTAAAACCCTCTCATATAAGGCGCTGACAGCCATAATGATATCCTGTGAGAAGCCAAGTGAAGATAAGCGCTGAAGTAGCAGGTGCCGCGGAACTGAGTCAAAGGCCTTGCGGAAATCCACAAAGCAGTAGTATACCCTCTGTCTCCGATGTCGAGCCTCCTCTATGATGCAGCGTAGGACAAATGCATGATCAACGGTAGAGTATCCGGGTCTAAAGTCAGCCTATCCAAGAGCAAATAACTCATCTGATTCCGCCTGGGATCCAACCATAGACTGCAGAACTGAGCCATAAAGCTTCGCCATCGTGTGACTGATCATGAGAGTGCGATAGTTATCCATGTTCATTGGATCACTAGCCTTGAGAATGGGATGGAGAAGGTTCGTGCACCAGTTGGTGGGGAAGCCCGAGGTAACAGCCAAGTTAAAAGTGTGGGCAATGTAAGGAGAGAGAAGCTGGGAGACAGGTTTGAGGAAGTCTGTGTTAAGAGAGTCGACGTCCTTCGCTTTATGAGATTGGGCGTTACTAATCGCGAATTCAATTTGGTCAGAGGTAAAAAGAGAGAATGTAGTGGGTCGAGTGATAGGGATAGGCGGAGCATCTGTAGTGTATAAGCAAGTAGCATACTTCACCCAAGAGTCAATAGCAATAGGTGAAAGTAAGGAAGATTTCTTAGAAAAGATTTTCCAGAAATGAGAGGAGGAAGAGAAAAAGGAGTCTATAAGTTTCTGACCATCTTTTGTTAGAGAGTCTCTTTTCTTTTTATTAACTACATGACGATATTGCTTTTGTACGTGTACTAAAAGATTAGGAGAGTGATGCATGGCGTATACCACTTGCTTATGTAAGGTGTGGCAATCATGGTCATACCATCGGTTATAGGTCTTTCGATGAGTGGGATATGTCTTAGGGGGAAAGGCCTGGGTGGCGGCTTGTATAAGGGAGAGTGACAAGAAGCTGGCCTGTTGCTCAATAAGAGAGGAGAAGGGAAAATCTTGCAAAAGAGAGTTGAGCCCGACTATTTAGCGTGGGATGAGATGTGTACGAAAAGAAAAGTGAGGTGTAGTGGTCTTGGGTGGAATGATTGGAAGGGGAGAGGTCTGGCCAACAGAGAGTAAGAGCAGTGAGTGATCAGCAAGGGTAGGAGAGAGTATAGTAAAGCTTTGAATGAGAGGAATCAAGGCTGGTGAGCCAATGAAGTAATCCGCCACACTATGTCCGCCACTATGTGGATGACAAGTGAATGCTGCTGAATCTGGCCACTGTGATAAACCGTTCAGAATGACCAAGGAATGTGCCTCGGAAATCCTGAGTAGCTGCTCACCAAATGTAGTAGAAGGGGTAGCCTCATCATGTGATGTCCGCACAAGACCTGTATCCAAAGCATGAAGCTGGAGATAATCCGTCATCCCATGAAATTCCGTCTGTCTGGTGGCCGTGCGTGCGTTAAAGTCACCTGCCAAAAGTACATATCCCTGGGGAGAAAAGATAGAAATGTCCTCTGATAAAACCTGAAAAGGGTCCCCACCATAGTCTGCAAATGTCGACCTCTGAGGAGCAATGTAACATGTTGCCAGGAAGGTATCTCTAGCCAAGCCTAGGGAATGCCCAACCAACTGTAACCATATAAAACGAGCGTACGGATCTTTCTTAACCAGCTTAACAGTATGACTATACTGGTCGCTGTATAAGCATGCCACCCCACCTGAGCCTCTGGAGGTTGTCCCTTGTAGGAATGGTCTAAAAACTGAGTGCCAAGAGATTCATGAGTCTCTGCTAGCAGTAAAATATCTGTACGAGCAAGATAGGACTGCAAGTCACCTGCAGTAGAGGAAGAGTGGAAGCCATTACAATTCCAAAAGCCAATACAAAGCGACATAGGGGATCTCGGGCTGCTCCCATGCCCGGGAGCCCCAAGTCCCTATAGTGAGCGCTCATAGTATCGTGGTTTGCCGTCAATAAACACCACCCGTTTCCCTTTTTCCTTAGCTTCTTCTAGCCATTGCGTATGAGTTAAATCATCGTCCATAAAAATAAAAGTCCCTTTCAGCTTGGCTCGAAGTTTCAAGGCAGCGTTACGATGTACAAGAGACCGGAATTTAATAAATAGAACATTCTCATCATACTTGCCTCTCCAAGCAGTTTCAAATCCCTCAGTTGAGTGTGAGAGTTTATTGCAAAGTAAATCCTTGGCTTCCTCAAGAGGTTTTCCAGCATTTGGGATGCCTCTCACTCTAATATTAAGGGCTTTTTTTGGCTCTTTTCTCTTGCTCCGAAAACATACTTTCTAATCTTGAGTCAATTGAAATATTCGTAGGCAAATCTATTATACCACTATCTTTTTTAAACAGTGCTGCCCAAGATTTCGTCTCTTCTACTTGTTTCTCAAGGATGGAAATCTTGTTAGAAGTTTCTGCAAGATCCGTAGTAGATGATGGTAATAGAGTTCGCAGCTGGCTGATCTCATCTCGCAATTTTTGAACCTCCAATTTGAGTGCTGCATTTTCTCCTTGTACCTCTGAAAATAGTGCATACAACTGCCCAACATGATAATGAACGTCTTCCGGTAGAATAGAGCGAGGGATAGTTGGAGGTGAGACCTTAGATAGCACAAATGGAGGAGGAGTAGAAGGATTAGGAGGGAGAGCAAAGGGAGGCGTAGCTGGTTCCATATCCAAGCAGGGACAAGGTCATGTATGACAAGGAAGGGCCAACTCGTTAGAGCTTTGGAGCTGCTCTGATGGTTCTTCCTCTAATTCTGAGCAATTACTCCTTCCGTGATTGCTCTTCTAAGCAATATCTGAGCGTTGGCTTTCAACTAGTTCTATGCACTGTGTGAGCATCACCTCATCGCTGCTCCCATCGATGAGAGAGAGAGAGAGAGAGGTCCACGCTCCAGGTGTGAGAGAGAGAGGTCCGCTCCAGGACAGAGGTCCATTCCAGGACAGAGATCCGCCCCTCAGAGATCGCTCCTCAAAGATCCGTTCCAGGACAGAGATCCGCCCCTGAGAGAGAGAGAGAGAGAGAGAGAGAGAGAGAGAGAGAGAGAGAGAGAGAGAGAGAGAGAGAGAGAGAGAGAGAGAGAGAGAGAGAGAGAGAGAGAGAGAGAGAGAGAGAGAGAGAGAGAATTTAGAATTAGAATTATTATTATTAACGTCTTTTGGTGCCCAGGGGCACATAAGACAAAAGAGAGTACAAAATGTGAGAAGCATTGTCCGCATAAGGACTTATTTACCAATGAAAAGACAGTAAAACTAAAACTAAAATATCGATCTCTCTGTCTCTAAGAGAAAAAGTATCCAAGCTTGACCACCAGCTGGTGAGGGTACAAAGCAAGAGCTTAACCACCTGCTCCGCGGAGGAAACTAGCTACGAGCAAGCCGAAAGTAATGAGTGATGGTAGTAGTGGGTCGTGATGTAGGCTGGTGGGAGGCGTATGAAGATCTAGTAGCACTGGATCGAGCCGAAACTCTCTGTGTCTTCGATCTTCGGACGGGGACGTCAAAATCCGCAACCGAAATATCCACTCTGTCTCGCTTCTGGAAGAACTGAGTAATGTGAGCCTGACTGGAATCCATATCTGAGAGCGTAGGTAGAAGTGAAGCTCGTAAAATATACATCTCTCTCAAAAGAAGACCCACACATCTAGCATCTGGATACTCGAGGAAGGAGCTCAACGTGAGGGGAATATCTCGGTATAAACAATGGTATCGTCCTCTAATCTCATAGTATACTGGGCAGCGAAAGATGAAATGAAACTCATCTTCCACCTCCTGAAGAGAACAAAGCTGACATATCCGCTGCAATCTGGGAGTGTCTGTGTATCTACCTGTCTCGATAGCAAGCTGATGAGAAGAGACTCGAAGCTGTCCTATACGATATCTCAGACCAAAAGATAGCGTCTGTGTAAGATAAACTGGAAGAATAGGCAAGCCCGAAACGTCCAGCCGTAAAAGATGTGTGCCATAATAATGTAGCTTGACCCTATCTGGATCAGGATGTGACCATATAGTGCGTATGTAGCTCCGGTAGATCTGCTGTCTGATATAAGCATGGGTTCCATTCGGAAGATCAAGTGCGGATAAACCCCAAGTCTGAAGAAGGGCTGAGACACTGCGATACCAAGAGTGCTTGGCTCCCTGATCTGCAATGGTACAAGATGAAGTGAGAGCAGCAACAATGTATCTGGAGGTATCTAGATCTGATACCCTGTGAAGAAAGGTGATGATCTGAAACATAGCACCAACAACTAATGGAGGAGAAGCAAACTCGGCTAGTATGATATCATGTGGTACTGAGGGCTTAGCCCGGATTATCCTACTGAGCATGAGAATCTGGATACGAGTAAGATCTCTCCATGTATCGCGTGATAAATCAGGGCACCAAGTCTCAGCCGAATATAGCACAACTGGGGAGACAGTAGCAGAAAATAGTAGGCATCTGGTAGCAGGATCCTGCACATAATAAGTAGAGCAAAATCTCTCCATATGCACAAGAGCGGTATGCCCCTTGCGGAGCCTGGCGGTGGCTGCTGGTCGAAAAGTGAGTAGCGGACCAGAGAAAAGAACTCCCAAATAGGTGTAGGAGGTCACGATCTCAATCGGTAGCCCGTCATAATAGAAAATCACATCTCTCATATGCTGTCTGTTGGTGTTAAACACCATAATCTTAGTCTTCTTAAGGTTAACCGTCAATCCCCAACGCTGGCAAAAGTGATGTAAAGTAGAAAGGTGACTCTGTAAACCAGCTGCAGAGGATGAGAGGAGAACCACATCATCAGCGTACAAGAGAATGGGGATAATAATGTCTGCTAGGGGACAGCCCTCTCCACCTTCCTCGCGAATAATCCGCTCGAGGTCATCTATATATAGTGCAAAAAGAGTGGGTGATAAGGGGCAACCCTGCTTCACCCCAATGGTAGAATGTATCTGTGAGGACCAGCCACTACCATCTCTGAAACGTGCCAAGACTCGCTCATATAAAGTAATGATCGCAGCAATAGTATCCTCTGAAAAGCCAAGTGAAGACAGTCTCTGGAAAAGAAGATGTCGTGGAACAGAGTCAAAAGCTTTGCGAAAATCCACAAAGCAACAGTAAATTCTCTGTTTCCGATGTCGAGCCTCCTCAATAATGCATCTCAAAATGAAGATCTGGTCTGAAGTAGAATATCCCGGTCTGAAACCAGCTTGACCCATAGCGTGTAAACCCTCAGTTTCAGCAAAAGATCCAGTGACTGTCTGTAGTATAGAGCCATATATCTTAGCTAGAGTGTGGCCAATCATAATGGTGCGGTAGTTTCCTACATTCATGGGATCACCTGCCTTGAGGATGGGGTGAAGGATATTAGTACACCAAGCCGTAGGAAAACCAGAAGTAACAGCTGTGTTAAAAACATGAGCAATGTAAGGGGAGATGAGATGTGCTACGGGCTTTAGGAAGTCTACACTTAAGGAGTCATAGTCAGTGGCTTTATTTAGTTTGGCATGTTTAATGGCGTTTTCAACCATGTCAGGGGTGAAAAGTGAGCAGTGGTCAGGTCTCGGTGAGAGTGAGGTAGGAGGAGAGTCCGTGGTATATAACTCCGTGGCATACTCGATCCAGGATTCGATGGCTATGGGGGCCAATGTTGAAGAGTGTCTGGTGAAATGTTTCCAGAAAAAAGAGGAGGGTGAATCTAAAGAGTTGATCATTTTTTGGCAGAGTGATTGTAGGTACTTGATCTTCTTTGTTCTGGTGGTTCTATGATATTCTTTCTGGCATTGTTTGAGTGTGGCAGGGGAGTGTGACCTGGCATATGTCACATGATTGTGAAGAGAGCGGCATTCTGCATCATACCATCTGTTGTGAACACTTCTGTGAGATGATGTCGTTTTGGTGGGGAAGGATGAGGAAGCAGCAGCTAAGAGGGATGTAGAGAGAAAAGTGGCTTGCTGGTCAATTGGTGCCATGAACGGGAAGTTAGAGAGTAGTTGGGATAAGATTGTGGTGTAATTAGTGAATCCAGATTGGGTGAAAGGAATACGTTTATGAGTGGGAAGAGAGCAAGAAATTTGCAAAGAAGAGGTTATGTGACCAAGTGAGATGTGTAAGAGTGAGTGATCGGAAATGGTAGGGGGTGTGATGGAGAAATCAGAAATGTGAGAGATCAAAGCAGGTGATCCAATGAAGTAGTCGACCACACTATGTCCTCCACCATGAGGATAGCATGTATATGCTGATGAGGAAGGCCACTGTGTGAGGCCATTCAAAATGGCAAGAGCGTGTGTCTCTGCTAGAGTGATCAACTGCTCCCCGAAAGATGTAGCTGGAGTGTCTGCATCCTGTGATACCCGGTCTAGCCCCATATCCAAAGGGTAAAGCCTGAGAAGATCCGTAGCTGCATGAAATTCGGTTTGTCTAGAGCTTGTGCGGGCGTTGAAATCACCTGCTAGTAAAATGGAACCCTGCTGAGAAAAGATAGCAATATCATCTGAGAGAGCCTGAAAAGGGTCCCCGCCAAACTCAGCAAACACTGAGGTCTGTGGAGCAAAATAGCATACAGCTATATAGATGTCCTGAGGTAATCCCAATAGTGAGCCAATAATGTGTAACCAAATATAGCGAGCGTATGGATCTTGTTTAACCATCTGAACTGTGGTGTCTCTGTATAAACAAGCTACTCCTCCAGATCCTCGACAAGTTTTTCCCCTAACAAATGGACGAAAAGCAGAATGCCAAGAGTACTCCTGTATATTTGGAAGAGGATGATATAAGGACTCATGAGTTTCAGCCAACAACAAAATGTCGCATTTTCTAATAAAATCAGCAAAGTCTCCGGCTGATGACGAAGATAAAAAACCATTACAATTCCAGAAGCCAAGTCTCAAATTGGTAGGGGATCTCGGGTAGCTTCTATATCCGGGGGCCCCTAGTTCCTATTGTGGAAGGTCGAAAAATCTCGGTTTCCCGTCAATAAAAACAACCCTTTGCCCTTTCTCTTTCGCTTCAAGGATAATCTTTTTTCTTGCCAACCATTGAGTATTTGTTAAGTCATCATCCATATAAATGAAAGTACCTTTAAGCTTTGCCCTAAGCCGAAGGGCAGCATTGCGTTGTGAAAGCGAGCGGAACTTGATAAACAAAACATTGTCATCAAATTTACTGCGCCAAGCAGTATCAAAACCGTCAGCCACATGAGATAACTTGGAAATGAGCAAATCCGTAGCTTCTTCCAACGGTTTTCCACCATTGGCAATGCCTCTTACTCTAATGTTAAAGGCTTTTTTGGCCCTTCTGGCTTGTTCACCCAAAACTGTCTCCAAATCGTTTTCCTTTGGAAAAGATGAAATCTGAGAGTGATTACCTTGCTTAAGGATCGATGTCGTTTCTTCAACCTGTTTTGCGAGTGATGAGAGTTTGCTGCCCATATCATCCGGTTTGAAGAGTGCTGCCCACGTTTTCGTCTCCTCGACTTGTTTCTCCAAGCTATTGATCTTGTTGGAAGTCTCCTCCAAGGCACTTTTTTCTGCAATTCGTTGCTTAAGATATATATTTTCTTGCTCAAGCTGCTCCACACGTTCCGTGACACCAAAAAGATCCTTAGCTAACTTGCTATTTTCAGCTTCAAAGAGGTGTAGTTGTTTCTTAAGTCCAAGAATTTCTTGCCGGATAAAACTAAGATCATAAGCAAAAAGACTTTCGGTAGGTTTGGAAGGAGTGTAGTCAATGGCAGCCATGTTAATAGTTTCTGTCACCGAAGACGGCTCCTCCATCACTACCGGTGATGGGGGGGTGTCCAACAGGGAGGGGGGTGTAAGAACACCCTCCTTTTTCTTAGGTGCCATAGGAGGCGGTAAGCAGATGGAGGACCAGCGCAGGGCAGCGTAGGGCAGGTGCGAAGGTCAGCACTGCAGCGCCAGCAGGGCGGACAGCAGCGCCAGCAGGGCGGGTGGGCGCGCAAGAGAGAGAGAGGGCAGCAGCGCTAGCAGGGCGGGCAGCGCACCAGTAGGGCGGGCAGCGCACCAGCAGGCGGGCAGCGCACCAGCAGAGCGGCGAGAGAGAGAGAGAGGGGCAGGGGTAGCGAGGGCGGGCAGCGCACTGGCAGGCGGGCAGCGCACCAGCAGGCGGGCAGCGCACCAGCAGGCGGATAGCGCACCAGCAGAGCGAGCGAGAGAGCGAGAGAGAGAGAGAGAGAGAGAGAGAGAGAGGAGTCACTATCGCATACTGAAAGGCAGCAACGATGATGCACTGAAGGACACTGAAGGACAACGATGATGGTAGCAGCGATACACTGAAGCACCCAGGAATGCGTGTTGCACTACAAATATCAGTCATCCATCGTTGTCTCAGCGGCTCAACACATTGCCTTCTTTACTGCTCCAATCTTCACGGACCCTCTGAGCGAGAAAAATGATAGAAACCGGCGATGATTTGTGTGCTGCCAAGATGATCCTAATAACATTGTCAACAAAAATTGGACGACCATCACGAAATAAAACTTTCTGACCTTTGACTCTAGCTTCTGACATAAGTTTTTCCCGCACTTCCCACTGAAGAGGGGTAAGATCTTCTTCTAGGTATTGATCGGTGCCTCTAAGGCAGCCTCGTCGGCGAAGAACTGTCCATCTAGAGAGAGAGAGAGAGAGAGAGAGAGAGAGAGAGAGAGAGAGAGAGAGAGAGAGAGAGAGAGAACTTTATTAATGTCTTTTCCGTTCCCACTGAAGAGGGGTAAGATCTTCTTCTAGGTATTGATCGGTGCCTCTAAGGCAGCCTCGTCGGCGAAGAACTGTCCATCTAGAGAGAGAGAGAGAGAGAGAGAGAGAGAGAGAGAGAGAGAGAGAGAACTTTATTAATGTCTTTTCCGTGCTAAAGGCATATTATACTGAATAGTACATCAAAAACAGATGGAAACCACATAGAACGTTGTCGTCAAACAAAACAAAAAAGATCTAACTAAGAAGAGAATCGTAGATATCAAACTTTTATAAACTATAGGCTTACAATCTACAATTTGATAGTACCATCACGGTAGATGAGTCGCTTGCCAGTAGATAGAGCTCTTGTCTTGCTTTCTTGTGTTCTTGGCTTTGGGATGAAGGTCAAATCTTTGTCCAAAAAGATTTTGGTATTCTGCAATTTAGATATTTTCCCCAGAACTTCACGTTGGTAAGACATTGAGGTGAAGCAAATAACAAGAGTATCCAAGTCCTTAGGCCACCATGCAGTTTCTATACATGTGTTATGGTGCTGAAGGTCCTCAACCAAAAACTTCTTTGCATCTTCAACAACATTTTGGGAGTTCATGATACCTCTGACACGATAGGGGCGTTGTGGCCTTGTAGATGGCTCTTGGTGAACATGGTTGAGATAAACGAGGTGAAGGTGGAGGTGGAGAGACTATATTACCGCTAAGCACATCTGCCCAAGATTGGACAGCGGTATGGTGTTGTTTCACTTGATTTTCAAGCTGCTGGAGCTTGGTTGAGGTAGCTATTTGAGAAGACTCGTCGCTTTTGATAATTGCAACTTCGGTCTTGAGTGCTTCGATGGAGATTTCTAACTTCTTGACGTGAGCACAACTAGAAGCAGAAAATTGTGAGAAAGTAGTCTTTTTTGTGATTGTTGAAATTTTCGAACATTTGGAGTCGACCTTCATGAAGAAGAGCAAATGCAACAATGGAAGACAGAATCTGCTGGGGAAGATGGAGTCAAGGGGAGGGCTATGATAGCTTTTCTATTCAGAATAGGATTTGATGGTGAAAAAATGGGGGTTGCAATAGGCATAGAAGGAGAAGGAAAAGACGGATCTGGCTGCGAGGAAGACGTGGAAGCAATACTGGAAATGGAAGATGGCATAGGGGCATTAGCCCCTTTACGATAAGGCATTTCGGATATGAGGAAAGCCTAAAAAGAGATGGAGTTGCAACAAAAGCTGCAAAGATAGAGGATGATCACTTTTCCACAAGCAGTTACCACTGAGGATCCGCGAGCACCCTCAGCAGCGATGTAGCCTCAGCGAGAGAGGGTGCCATTGCGTAGAGAGAGAGAGAGAGAGAGAGAGAGAGAGAGAGAGAGAGAGAGAGAGAGAGAGAGAGAGAGAGATTCAGATGATAGATTGTCTCTAGGAGATCCATTGGATTCCATTTGACACAACAAAATTCTATGATCATCCATATTAAGGCACAACTCTACATAGCAGCTCAAGCTCAAAATGTAGGAGACTGCAGAAATATACCAAAGCCAAACAAGCTATATAGAGAACGCTGTTTTTATCATGGTCTATCTTGCGCTATTATGGAATTTTCTAATAGCTTGTTCCTTTCTGACAATTTTTTTTTTCAAAGGTATCAATCATGTTTGGTGGTTGCTCAAAAAGATTACATAAAGTCATAGGTTGCAATTGAAGGACATTAAATTTATCTCATCAATTTCACAAGATTTACAAAGATTTATATTCATATCATTCTCAGATCTAGGGTTTCGGTTTACCCTTCAACCATATGTGACCTACAATGAAACCATGGTCTAAAAGTTGGCCAACAGTAAGCAAATTCTTAGTGATGCTAGGAATGAAGAGAACACCATCTATCTTAGTCTTTTTAGGAGATCCTAAACATAAGGGAATAGACCCCACACCTTCAACTTTACATTGATGATCATTTGCTGTAAAAGTGGACTTTATAGGTCCTACATAAGGTGTGAGTTGAGAGAAATACTCCCTTCTACCCGACATGTGGGAGCTAGCCCCACTATCTATCCACCAAGGATCTTTAGCTTTAACACTTGATGATGAAAAAGTTGGCATCATGAGTGAGTCCTCATGAGAACTCTCGTCCTCCTCTTTTCCAATGTTGGCTTGACTTTGAGCTTGCTTCCTCTTGAAGCATTCCGAGGCATAGTGTTAGGGACCCAACTCCCTTGGGTCCTAAACCCAAACTTGAGACTGGACGATGACTAGGCATGTTGACTTGCCTGGTGACTCGTGAACCTGCATGGCAATGTTGATGGAAAATCTTGATTTTTCATCATTAATTTCACAAGGTTTACAAAGATATATATACATATCCTTCTTAGATCTAGGGTTTTGGTTTACCCTTCAACCATATGTGACCTAACCCTAGAATCATAACCCTAAGATGACCCTTTAGCCCTAATGTTGACCTCATGAGAGTGAGATCTCTCAACAATGCAAAAATTGCTATTTTTGGCCCTATATTCTCTCGAAGGCTAAAATGGCCTTTTGTTCTCTAATGCTACAAGACCTCAAATGAGGAATATTAACATTGTGAACTTTGCCTAAGCATCTATCCACGTAGCCAATGCCACATCATCACATACAATTGGAATTACAACAAACTAGTCCTACATTCTCTCTACAATGTTAATGGACATTTTGTACTCATTAGTAAAGATGCCTATTGACCTCGTGTGAGGAATTTACATGATTAGGCATAGGAATAAGCATCTATACACGTGGCATGTGCCACATCATCACCTACAATTGGAATTTCATTAAACTATACAAGCTAGAATTGTGAAATTTCAATATGGCTTTGTACCAATACACTGAGCTTTCTTGGTTCTGCCCTTAAGTCAGTGACCCACCCTCCAGTTCTCTCTTGGGGTCCCTCCTACCCACCCTTGATTTCTCTAGTTCGTTGCTGCGTGCTTCTCTTCCTGGTGGCGTCAGCAACTTAGTGAGATGAGTAAGCTCCATCTACCTAGTTCATGCAATGCACCAGCTTTACTTTTTGATGAAAGGAATGGCTACTATGTGCATACTTACAATTAGATGTGAATGAAGATTCTAAATTCTTTGAAAGATTTAAATTGGGTAAAATATCAAAAGAACCAATTCCGTTAAAAAAAGAGCAAGGATTATGTATTTTTAACATAGATTGTAATAAAGAGACCTTAAAGCTACCTCAAATAACCTAGCCTTCAAAGTTTATCATATGAAATGCTAAGTTTTGAAACTTAACAAGTTTAAAATTTTGGGCAGGAGCAAAAAGAGATTCAATCCTTGCATTAATTTAAAAGATTTGAAATCTTATGTTGAGCACCTCTCAAACATGGTAGATTCTGTCAACCTTTTCCAGCTCTTTTCTAAAAAAAATGTATTGACATATCAAATATGAATTATTTTGGGAGGATTCCAGATTTTTGTCAAAATTTTCTGAAACAGCTCTTTCCTAACACTATGGAGCAATGAAATCACATGTATTGCACTTCAGAGGGAGTGTGTTTGTGGTATTTTGATATTTTTGTTGGCTGGTGGCATTGAAGAAAGGTCAAGTTTTGAAAAACTTGGCATCTTTTGGCACTCAATATTAGCCTAAAAATGTATAGATTTGGCCTCTCAACAAAAACATTTGGATTATGAAAAGCTTCAGATTCTATTTACGAATTTATGCTTTTTTTTGCTTGTGAATTCAGGTGCTCAAAGGTATGCAAGAATCGTTTCAGAGGTTGTCATTGTGCAAAAAGCCAGTGCTGTAGCCGACAATGCCCTTGCTTTGCTGCTGGTCGTGAGTGTGATCCAGATGTGTGTAGGAATTGTTGGATTGGGTATGTTGTAAGTAGCATATCACTTTTTGGAGCATTTATCTTCATTGAGATCTGAAACCTAATTGTCATCTAAGTTGAAAAATTACCGTGCCTTTTTCTCAAGTAGATATACTAGTTTTGTTTGGTTTCAAGCATTCATTGAGTTTCATTCACAATGTGATTAAGTGGTAGTCAAAGTTTTGGAGTTTCTTACTGTCTTCAGCAAATAATTTATCATTGATTCCTAGTTTGCAATTTCGGCTATTTTATGCTGAAGTACTTGGGGATTGGACTTTTTGAATCTGCTTATTATTTGCATAGAGGTTTTGATTGCTATAATGTTAAGAACAAGATTTTCATAGAAGTTTATGTTTCTGCACCTCATTTGCTCTGGTGTAATATTAGTTGGGGGTTTTTCTTTTAATGTGTTGCTACTCCATTTTTCTTATTTTTTAAGGCAGCATAGTCCTTATGGCTAATCTTATTCTGGTTCCTAGTGTGCCAAGAAAACTTACTTGCAAGTTTGCACAGGGCATGCTTCAATAGCTATCTACAGCTTTGCGCAACTTTATGTTGTATGCTAGTTTACTGGTACAATGTTGGTAGCATAGTTGCACTGGCGATTCACAAATCACGAACAGGATCAAGGTCTGAATCGCGATTCGCGAATCGCTGGCCCAAAAAACCAGCGATTCGCTGGTTTTCCAGCAAAACCTGTTTTTTTCCTCAAAAAAATACATGCAATAGGGGTATCAGTAGGAAGAGAAAAAACAGACGATTAGGATTCCAGTACTTTCAGGTCCAATTCCAGGCAGTTAGGTGAAATGAGGAATCTTAGCGGCTACCTTTAAGGTGTTCATCAGTACTGCAAGTTTTGCTCTATATTCTCGAAACATTTCTAAACTCAGACTGTCATAAGAACAATTTCAGATCCAAATTTTTTTTTGGAAAGTAAATTTATTTATTTATTTTGGCGATTTGCTGCAGCGAATCGCGAATCGCGATAGCCTCAGAATCGCGATTCGATGCAACTATGGTTGGTAGATAGGTAGTTATCAAATAAATAGCTGCATACATACTTGCTTATTTGTGCAACTTTGTTTTATCAGCCAAAGTATCTTGTAAATAGTTGCTTTAGTGTGCTGTTTCAAATCCTCAGAGTTATGCACCCTCGATTCTGCCTTTTCTACGTGCCTTATGCACCTTGATTGATGTTCAACGGTCGGATTCTTTTTCACAATAAAAGTGGATATGTAGTTGTGGAGATGGGACTTCAGGAGGACCTGCTCAGCGGGGGGATAACTACGAATGTCACAACATGAAGCTTCTTTTGAAACAGCAACAAAGGGTACCATCATCTGCTTCCATTCTTCTGTTTATTTACCTCTTTTGTACTGGTAGCAAAATCTGTTTGCTTGGTTCTAGAGATTCATTTTCGAGAACTTAAAAAACTTCAGGGCAAGGAGGATGCGTAGTTGTAAGTACTTGGTTTTAATTGCATTACGAATAATAGAAAAGTAAAATTAGGTCAATTCTGTGGGATATGATTGATACTAGAAATAGTGTGAACCATCGGCACCTGTCCGAACCTCTTGGTTTTAGGGTGCCAAAAACTAACGTTCAAAGTTGAAATTACCAAATCTGGATCACTGACAAATATTGAATCCATAGATGCAGCGCGATTCTGATTCGCGATCAAAATCGCGATCCCAAAACGCAATTCGGGATTTTCCCAGAATCGTGTAGAATCGGTTTTTTTTTTTTTGAAATTTTTTTAGGCAATATGGGTATCAGATGAAAGCTCTGATCGAGAGGATTATGACTGTGTAATTTGCCGACTGTTTCAGGTGCAGAATGGTCCCTTTTAGGTGTATTAACTCCTAGGTTTACTGAACATAGCAGGAATCTCCCTTTCTCTGATTCTCCCTCTATCTCTCTCTCTCTGATCACAACAAACGGAACTAAAACCATGCTGAACAAAAACCCAGCTGAATCATTCTGAACTTTAGCCTTAAATGAAACAATTTTTGACAAAACAACCATACTCTCTCTCTCTCTCTCTCTCTCTCTCTCTCTCTCTCTCTCTCTCTCTCTACAACCATAAATCATAAACCATAAAAAACCGAAGTTACTGAACTAAAACCACAAAGAACAATATTGAATCACGACAATGCTGTGAATAGGATCATCATAATATATAATATCGGGCCACATGGCACCAAAAAGGGGTACAATGATGTTCCATGAACATAATGAAAACATACAACTAAGGCTCGTCAGAGTCATGGTAGGATAAATCATCCGAATATGTGCCTGACTGCAGGTCCCAAGGGTCCGCAGATGAATCATAACTGGAGGGAACCATATGCCGTGGTGTGGCCCTGACTCTGCTGCGTGCTCTGGCTCTGGACACACACCCCCCCCCCCCGCCTCTACCTCTGCCTCTGCCTCTGCCTCTCTCCCCTCCTTTGGCCCCCATCTGGCTTCCCCCAGCCCTGTGTCTACTCCGTCGTGCCTGTGTGTCAGGTGGCTGTGACCCTACGCCCTGGGATGGCCCTACCTGCTGTGATGATGCCTGGCCGACGACTGCCTGTGATGCTCCACTCCTGTCTACAAAAAGAGTACTCAGCACCCCCTCCCAGAACCTCTAGGTCTCCCCCTAGGCCTACGTGCAGGAATGGCTGGCTCCTCCTCTGTCTCCGCATCAGGTTCCACCAGCAGGTCAGCCAGTTCATCCCCCTGTGCCTCCGCCCACATCTCCTCGTCCTCCTCCGTATCCCCCTCAACCCACTCCTCCTCCTCCACATAGTCTGCCCTGTGCATCTCTCCACCCTCTGAGCCCTCATCATCTCCCTCCTCAGCCCTCTCCCTCTGCCTCTCTGTCCTCCTCTGCCGCCGTAAAGCCCGTGCGTCAGCCTGTGCCTGTCTGTAGAACTCTCTATGGATCTCATCATCCATCTCCTCCTGCATGGGTGGTGCCCGAGGAGCAGCAACTATCGAATCCACCAAGCAAGTGTCAGGGTTCACCTGCAACCAAAAACAATACATTGTTGTCAGGCAGGTATTGTGCAACTCACTGCATATTTTGAAAGCAAATCAATTCATCAAAGCATAGATGTGACTCACCTCAAGCATCTGACCCTCTCCTCGTGTGCGCCTCAGCATACGGCCGTTGGTGTTCACAAACACCAACCGCCTGCACTGCTCGATGGATAACCTGTTCCTCTTTTGCATGTGATACAAGGCCCAGGTGCTCCAGTTCGGCTCGCAAGCTCCTGCTGAACAGTGCAAAGACTCTCTCAGCCAATCGCCTCAGGTCAACTGTGCTGCGCCCGTGGATGCACCACCATGTAACGGGCCTCAGCTAATCCTCCCTCCGCCGACTCTGCTCTCCATCGAAAGGAAACTGGAAGCGCTCAAATGCGAGCAACTGGCTTGCAATGTTGGCTAGAATCGGACCTGTTGGTAGAAGAAAAAACATGGCACATGTAAGACCCCTCGAATTCACACACTACCAATGAGTACAATACTGCAGTAACATTGCTACCAACCGATTTCTCACACGTACTTGGTCCAGGCCATACGCGCTCCGTGTACTCCACCCATCCCCGGTGCAGCTCCGGATCGTCCCTCTCTCGGGTAGAGCGCCACAAGGGGTGCAACATGTGGGCTACGACGTGGATGGGTCGGTGGAAGTAGTCCCATCTGGCCTCCCAGATACGTGAGAGCTCGCGCCTCCTGCAGCAGACAAATTACAACAATCATAGAACCAAAGTATAAAAGAAACGCATCAAACTTAAGTGAGAAACAACAAACTAGACACTGAAGAGTCATACCTGTGCTCGTCCAAGGATGACTTCAGAATCCCCTCGCCGATGCGGTCCATGAACTCGTAAATGAGACCAAGGGTGCACCCCTCACGGTCTACCAGGCGCAGCACTCTGAAAATGGGTAGAAGGATCCTAGTAATCTCCTCAGCAGCTCTCCAGAACTCATCGCCGTACACAGTGGACTGGAAAAATGCCGAATGTGGGAGGTCTGTAAAGTCCCTGAAGGCCTCGCTAAAAACCATCCGCCGCAATGCGACCTTCACCACCACCAATCGCTCTAGCACCAAGAAGTAAAATGCAAAGCGTGTGGGTGCGGGCTTCTTTAGGTTTAGGGTGGGGAAGGTGCGGAACAAGGCCAACACACGCCTCTTCTTGGTGACAAAAGTGACCAGGCGCATGGTTGTAGAAGTGATCTACAACACAAACATCCAGTAAAAAAGTTTAGACAGTAGTTGAGATGTGGTTAGCTGCATCGAAGGAAGAATTCATAGCAAATAGAACAAACTATACCTCTTTGATCCATGGAAGTGCACACAGGTCATGGATGAGCAAGTCTATGCAATGTGCAGCCAGGGTATCCACACAATGCTGGGGTGCTCCCTCATCATAATCTCGCCCATCTGCTTGTAGTTCGAGGTGTTGTCGGTGACAACCTGAACCACGTGCTCAACCTCGATGTCAGCAATAACATCTCTAATGACCTCCCATATGAAATCGGCTGTGATGGCGTCACCACCTCGAGTGGCATCCACGCCACGTAGGAATACTGCGCCAAGCGGGCAAGAAACCAACATTGATGACGGATCGCCGACGAATGTCGGTCCATCCATCACTCAATATCGTGCATCCATACTTGCCGCAAAACACCCATTAGCTACATGCAAAAATTGCTCCACCAATAAATCCTAAACACATGCAAAGAGATAATAAAGACAAGGAAGCTGAGCGAATGGAACTCAACTTCCGCGTGATCGTCTCCTCCTCCTGATGAAGCAACCTGCCTCGCAGTGCCTCTCGCCTGGGAGGTGTCCATGTAGCATCCACGGCCGCCATCTGTGCACAGAACTCCCTGAACACCCAAGTGTCAGCAACGACAAAAGGAATGCCGCACTCGTAAAAGAACTGGCCACACAGTCTAGTGCAACGGGCCTGCTGCTCTCTTTGCCAGCCACATCGATCAAGGGTCTGCTGCCTGGGCCTAACCCCTCTCTGCTGTATATATGGTGCTCGTGGTCTAGCATGCCCAACGGATGGCTAATCTGTGGGTGTGTCACTCTCTCTAGCAACATCTGCCGAAGCATGTGGTGCATCTGCTGTCGAGGAGGAGGGACGAGAAGCACCCGCTGCCGCTGAACCAACATGCTCATCTGATGGTCGTGCTGCTGCTGCGGATGGAACTGAAGGTGCTGTACTAGGCCCTTCACCTGAACCATGCTCTGCCCGTGATGTACTGGGCCCTGCACCTGTACCATGCTCTGCCCGTGATGTACTAGGCACAGCACCTGTACCATGCCCAGCCCGTGATGTACTATGCCCTGCCCGTGATGTACTGGGCCCAATACTCGTGGTAGGCCCTGCCTGCCTGCCTGTGAGCCCTCCTGCATGCCTGCCTGTAGCTGCTCCTGCTACCTATCCCTGCCCAATGTCCGCCCATCTGGCCCTCTGACCCACAGCAAGTGAGCCCTAACCTTGGTGAGTGATCCTGTGAAGTGACCACCGTAATGCAAGCATCTCCATCTGCGGGTGCCTGAGCCATGGTGTGTGGCCACATCCCCATCAGTAAGCTCAACATCGGCCCAAAGGCCTCGGTCCCGCACTGGCATCGTATCAACACGACCCCAAACCTGCAAAAACAAATAATCAAGCAAACGTTTAGTAGAAAAAAAATACATTGCATTGAACAACATTATTGAGCTCAAATAGAGCTCAAAATACCAGAGCATACATCAGAATGATTCCAATTCACACATCATATCAAGTGCCAAAAAAGAACATGAGATTAGAGCGTGGGATAGAATAATTTCAGTATGAGGGATAACAGGTGACTGATGTTAGCGTGGGAGTCCGTGCAGGCGTAAAGGAGTGCAGTGTCGGCCTAAACCGCGCCCCTAGCAAATAAAGTAAATGAGATTATTTTGCAAAGCCAATCAGATTGGAATTGAACATTGAATGCCAATAACTAACAATAGCTTTTGACAAGGCATACCCTAAAAGCAAAAGATGATCCAAGTTAGGCCACTTATTTCAAAAAATTCTACAATTTTTAGTTATATATTTAATTTTTGACAAAAATGCATTTTGAACATTCTTTTTAAGGTGACATTCCGTTTCGGTGTGATTCTCTATGTTGTGAATTTGCATTTATTACTTGAAAAGTTCTATGAATTCTATTTGTTTTCTAGTGAACATGCTATTTTCACCTGATTTTAAGTAGCTTCATTGGTTATTAAAGTTCAATGTTCTGGTAAATTATAGAACATAGCATTAGAGATTGTTTTGGAATGCCATCGTCTCTATGCAGGACAAATGTGGTTGGATGCCATTAAAAATGAAAAGCTATGCTTCATAGTTTAGATTTTCTGTACTCTTTTTTAAAAATCTCAAACAGAACTTTGGGTGGGGTACCTAGTTACTATCCATGCGTGCACTATGCATGAAACACCTACAGTCTGCAAGGTATTTTTGGGAATGCTAGCTTGTTCTGGAGCACATTCTAAATGTTTTATGCTTGAAGCTTGTTTTTCTTCTATTTTTTCTTTGAGTTTGAACAAAAGAATGCCACTAATCAAGGTTTCAAGAAACAATTTTTGCATGGCAAACAATGTTGTTGACAATCAAATTTTTAAACTAATATGCCAATCTGGAAGGTTTAGAAATTCATGCTATTTGGGATGTGAAAGAAATTTGACATTTTGAAATGAAAGCAAGGCTTGTCACTAACAATGTTGTTTGACATCAGAGGCTAGGACATCTTAATTTTCAGAGTATGGGAAGAATGTTCAACAATAACTTAGTTTTGGATCTTTCAAATGATCAATCTTCTCAAACTTGTGAAAGTTGTGTTGTGGGCAAACGTAATAGGCTGCCATTTAGATCTTATCATATTCACAAAGCTAGGGAACGTTTGGAGTTGGTACATTGTGACCTATCTGGTCCAATATAGATTGTTGTTTCAAGGGGAATAAGGTATTTCATCTCACTTTTATTGATGATTACCCCATGCTTTCCCTTCCCTCATGTGTAAATTTCCTAATATGGAGGTTTTACTATTGGCGTTTGGCCTCATGTAAGAGATGGGGGGAGAAGGTATGGGCATGCACAACGTTGAGATGAAGTTGTTGGCATTCCTCATTATGGTAGGGGTTTAGGGCATGACTTGGCTTTACCTTGAGTTTATGGGGTTTAGATAGACAAGCGAGGGAGGCGGCTATGTGGAGGGATGTAGCAAAGATGGCTTAGTTGTCCAGTGGGTCATTGTGTGGGAGACAACGGAGCATAGACATGAGTGATTTCTGGTATAGAGGGGGGTAGGAAGGATTGAAAGTGTAGTGTGGGTCATAAGGAATGAGAGCGGAGGATGAGGACGTATGATGTGCAACTGTGCCAAGATGAAATGATAGAAAAAGATTGTCATGTACTTATATTCTTGCCTCAGTGTGAACATGTCGGACTTGTAAATGTAAATATTGAAATGGCTCACACTGGCCTGTGGTGTTTTGTAAGAAAATGTAAATAGCAGGTTTTTGTTAACTTGCTGACCTGCTTGTATTTGGTATAAGGTACTGGGTCATAATTTAGAGGCCGCTAGACTGACCTCCTAAAAAATAGGAGTTGACCGGTCAACAAGGACCCGTGCATATGCTCATTGAGACACTTGGTCCAGTACATGAGTGACACGAGTCGGACGGTCATCCTACTCGCTTGCCAGTGTGTCAGGGTACTGCCAAGTGGCAAGTGTCGATTGTGCATGGGGCTCGCCATGTGTCGATGTTAGAAAAGGGGCAGGGTTAAGTGGGTGCTTGAGGATTATGCATAAGTGAGCCTAGAGAGAGGCATTCCTCATGATAGTCTATGCAGTAGGTGGTTGAGAGGAGACTTAGCAGCAATGCTCTTGTGTGTTTATGCTTGTAATTTGATTTGTACTTGTAGGAGAAATCAATTTAGTTTGGTGCCTACTTTGGTGTGCTTTGGGTTTGATTTATATAGCTTTGTGAGATTTGGTATCAGAGTAGTTCGTTTCTAGGATTGTGTGGGGTTTGGCATCACTTTCACCTTGAGTTAGGGTTTTTTGGGAGATAGGTGGGCCAACACCCTACTACAGGTTTAATTTTGAGCATTTTGGGAGCCCTGAAGCTTACAAATTGGAGCCCTATGGTGGATTGCTGGTCTTTGGGCAGCCTTTGAGCATCTGCTACTATCTAGCTTGTTTTTTTTTCTCTTTGCTTGTGTAAATATCAACCTTCCTTAGATTTGCATAAGTGTTTTTAACTTTTTCAATTTTCTTTTGGATCTGACAATTGCAATGGGTTTCTAGTGGTAGGTCGTTGGTGGAGTGGAGCCTATTACTTTCCTAATCAGTGATTTCCTCTTTATTTTGTAGATTGTCAGTTTCAAACTCTTGTTTGCTGGTTTTTGAAGGAAAAGAGTTTGTAGGTTGCTAGAATTCGGCTGTAGAAGATCTATGCTATCCAGCTCTCTTAGGACTTCAGGGTAGTCCCTCTGTGTAGTTGGTTTGGGGTGAAAGAAGCTTATTTGTGCTTTGTTTTTTAAGTGCTTTTGTTGCTGGTTTATGCACAATTTTGCAAGTTGCTTCGCTTTTTCTTGGCTAGTTTTTGCTATGGCATCTTCTAGTGATATTACACATGATTCTTAGAGGATCGATGCACTTTTTGCCAAAGTTGATGGCATGGAGTTATGTTATAGCAGATTTTAGAGCAATTGAAGCCTGGTCATGCACCTAAAAGAGTTAGTGGTAGAGGGAATTTAGGTGGTGAGCTTGGTTCATCTTGGCAGATAGTGCAAAATGTTGTCCTTTAAGGACTTGAAACCTCGAAAGTTTACAAGTGCAATAGCTGTAAGAATCACAGATGAAATGGAAAACTGGTTGCAGAAATGGGAAAAGGCTTTTGGAATGTGTGGCATGACTGATGATTCAAAGATGATTGCTGAAGCTACCTATTGGTTATAGGAATTGGCACAACGATGGTGGAGGGAAGTTGAAAAAGATGGCCTTGTACCGGATTCCTAGGAGGCATTTCGACAGATGTTTGTACAAAACTGGGTGCCTCTTGATGAAAAGAATTGAGCCATGCAACAGTGGACATGCCTCAAGCAAGGCAATTGGTCGGTTCAAGAATATGATGATCAATATAGAGAGGCATTGCTGAGAATCCCTGAGGAAGTGCCTATGTATCTACAAGTGTTTCATTTTATTGAAGGACTTAGGGAGAGTTTGCAGCCGTTTGGAACTTTGTGCGAAAGGAGCAAACACATACTCTCCAGAATGCCATTCAGATGGCTATTCACTATGAAGATGGGAAGAAGTCCCATGAACCAGTTGCGAGAACCTTAGGTGGTCAAGCCCAAGGGGGCCAAATGCCTTGGGGTAAGCACAGATTCAAGAAGTTCAAAGGCCAATGGCATGGGCTGAAGAAACAAAATGTTTCGAGCCACAGAGCTTTGCTAGCTTTTGAATTCGAGCCTGCGGAAATACAAGGGAGCTGCCCACAGGTGAAGACCGTCCCAGTCCATAACCGCCACATAATGGTTTCAACTGAAAGACACTTGAAGGCGAAGGCTAGAGTTCGACGACTGAAAGACACTCGAAGGTCGAGGACAGAAGGAGCTCAAAGGGGAAGGCGAAGCCCGAACAAGACACATAGCCAAACAACTCCCGAAGACCGAAAGGCGGCGGATCTTCATGCTCCAAGTACAAGGGAAATCAAGAAAGTACCAGGAGGACGTCCCCCTCTACGGATGATGTTGAAGGCAATCTGAATATCGTTGGAACGTGCTTAATCAGCCGTTAGATTAAACCCTTTCTCTCTCCATCTATATAATCAGATTGAAGATGAGAGAATCGGTTGAACATCAAGTTGGTTGAATACCAATGTAAGCTAGGCATAGAAGAGCTAGCCGATGTCCCAAAAGTCCGCTAGTAAGCGAGACGATCTGATATAGTTCGTGAGAGACATAGTATCTCTCACACCGACGCGCTGTGTGGGTTTGTCACAACATCGCTCTCAAGAAAGAGGATCATTGACTATATAGTAGCTGTAATGCACATGTTGAATGATCTCGAATGATTTGATGTTTGATTGTTTTTCTATTCGTAATCATCTGTCTTGTTGAATGCTTAAACAATTAAAAGTAGGTCAGCTGTGTCTGTCTACACTCTAGAGGATTGTAGATCTGTTCCAGTAGGCAGTAGCCGGCAGACAGAACCGAATTCCATCCGGGTTTCTCAACAGTGGTATCAGAGCGACCGAAATTCGTGTCACATCGAACCGTTCTGTCCTTTCAATAGTGGTATCAGAGCCGCAGAGGTTAATCAGAGCCTCTTGCTCCTATTTGAGCTTCTGATATAGTTTCAGAGCTATCAAATCCAGGAGATCGAACATTCAGAGCAGGATCGAGACCAGCAGATGGAAGGAGGCACCAAAGGCAAATGGAAGAACAAAGGCAAGCCAACACAGTAGAACAACGAAAAGAAGACGTGCGTGAGATGCAAACGGGAAGGACACATAGTCGATTCGTGTTGGCTGAACCCGAAGATCGAATGCATTCATTTCTAGAAGAAAGGTCATGGAGCCATGGACTGTTACCAGAATCCGAGGAACAAACAACCTCAAGGTATACGGGAGAACCACAACAGTTCATCCTACGTCGAAGAGCCCAAAAGCTCGAAAATGGGCGAAGAAAGGTCGAACAATGGTAATTTCGAAAGCCTACTGTGTATAGATGTGTGTACAGCCTCGACATTTGATACGCAAGAGGTCATCCTCGATTCAGGAGCAACCTCTCACTTCATTACATCCAGACGAATAATGTCTGACTTCCGAAGTACAGATCCATCCAGATACATAGTTCTTGGAGACGGATCAAGACATCAAGTGAACGACATTGGTTCGCTATGGCACAACACAAACGACAAAGACCGACGATTAGACGATGTTCTATTCGTGCCCACACTGCAGCAAGACTTGCTCTCAGTTGCAAGAATAGCAGACGCTGGGATGCGTTTTCAAACGAAACATGCAATGTCGTTGATGCCAGCACCAGCACGCTGATTACACAAGGAAGACGAAAAGGCAACTTGTATCATTTGAAGGTACGCCTACCAGCAGATCAAGCACACCAAGCTCACGAATCTACAGATGTTCTATGGCACAGAAGGCTATGCTACATGAACTCAATGGCATTGTATCAGGCAAGCCAGCATGGAGCTATCACAAGAGTGCAACGAACTTGACAACCTGTGATGCATGCATGAAAGGGAAGATGTCCTAAACTCCCTTCACCAAGGAGTCCTTCAGAACGACAAAGATTCTGGAGCTGGTACATTCGGACATCTGCGGACCTTTCGACGTGATTTCAGTAGGTGGCTCGAAATATTACATCACCTTCATTGACGACTACAACAAGTTCGCTAGAGTCTACTTCATTCATAACAAATTGGAAGCACTCGACAAGTTCACAGAATACGTGAACTGGGCAGAAAGATGCACATGAAGCAAAGTGAAGCAGATCAGAATTGATCGTGGTGGAGAATACATCTCGAACCACTTCGCTGACTTCTGCAATGATCGAGGAATCCTTCACAGAAGGACTGCATCCTATACACCACAACACAATGGTGTTGCTGAAAGAAAGAACAAGGTGGAAGCCGCAAGGTGCATGATCGCCTACTCGAAGGCATCAAGAGTGCTATGGGCTGAAGCAGTAGCTACAACCACCTATATCCAGAACAGGATAGGAAAATTAGGTGTTCCTCACATGACACCACACGAACTATGGTGGGGTAGAAAGCCCAATCTGACTCATGTTCGGATCTTTGGTTGTGCAGCTTATGCACAAGTTCCAGACAAGCTTCGAAAGAAGCTCGATGAGAAAGTCGAACAAGGATACCTTGTAGGGTATGACAACCATTCGTCATACTATAGGATCTACATGCCTAGAGGCGAAGACAGTCAGAGACGTCAAGTTCGACGAGACCAGAACAATGGCCGATGATGATTCAGCCAGCTATGAAGTCTTAGGAAAGCAGTACTACAACCTGCCAACCATGACAGAGGGAGTAGAACCCGAACACTCAGACGAAGATGTTCGAACCCCACATCAGCTGAGCAACGAATCAGACGAAGAAAGGACAACAAGCCTGCCTGCAGCTAGAATAGGCGTAAACCGAAATGGTTCCGGACCTAGCCGAAAAGACAAAGGCAAGGACATTGCAGTACCCGAAGAATCTCCCAGGAGATCAACAAGAGAACGAAGAGCGCCAGCCAGATTCGTGCCAGGCAGCTCAGCTTCGACATCCGAAGTGTTCGAATCCATGAAGAAGAATGAGGTATGGACACTGCAGCTAGTACTAGACAAGTGGAAGACAGTGCAATGCAAATGGGTATACAGGCTGAAGTACAGACCGAAAAGAAATGTTTCGAGTTACAAAGCCAGACTTGTAGCGAAGGGTTTCTCTCCGAAGCACGACATCGACTACACAGACCTTTTCTCTAGTGGCGAAACATGCGTCCTTATGCCTACTGTTTGCATATGCGGCTGCTTATGACCTCAGGATTCACATAGTCGATGAGAAGACAACATTCTTAATCGCGAATTAGACGAAGAAGTCTACATGGACCAACCTCTGGGTTACATCTGCGAATCACTTCCCACCTATGCCTGCCGAATGCACAGAAGTATCTAAGGATTTGAAGCAATCCGCGCGACAATGGTACAAGAAAAAGGATCATGCCCTACAATCCTTAGGCTTTGAACCACTGATGGCCGATTCCAATGTTTATATAAGGATCACAGATGGGGAGATCATCATTGTTGCCGTGTATGTGGACGACACACTGATACTTTGCAGAAGCGAAGAGCCATTTGCCGAAGTGAAGAGCGACATCTCGAAACATTCGAAATAACAAACCTAGGAGAAGCCAGATGTTATCTAGGCTTGCAAATCGACCGCGACTATGACGAGGGAAAGCTATACCTTTATCAGTCCAGGTACATCCAGAAGATCCTAGATGATTTCGGGATGACAGATTGCAAAGGGGCAAACACCTCAATGCTTGCAGGAACAATTTTGACAAACGAAGATTGTTCGAAGACTGACGAAGAAAGGAAATAATGCAGCACATGCCTTACAGGAGGCTAATTGGATCACTGATGTATCTAGCAGATAACACACGCCTCGACATTGCTTATGCTGTGTTTAGGATGAGCCAGTTCAACACGAACCTAGACTGGACACACTGGAAGATTGCCAAGCGAATCCTACAGTACCTTCAGAAGACGAAGGATTTCGGGCTGTGTTACTCTCGCGATGCCGGATTCCAGATGCACTCCTACAGCGATGCAAGTTGGGCATCACTCAAGGACGACTGCAAAAGTGTCTCAGGAGGGTGCACCATTGCAGCAAATGCAGCAATTCTTTGGGTCAGCAAGAAGCAGACCATCACAGCTCAGTCATCCTGCGAAGCAGAATATGTTGCAGCCGCGAAGATGGCCAACGAAATCACATGGCTCAGACAATTTCTCGACGGACTGGGTAAAACCACCAAAGAGCCTCTAATCTTGCAGATGGACAATACTTTTGCCATACACTTGATGAAGGATCTCGTGTTTCATTCAAGAACGAAACATAATGCAATCAAATATCATTTGATAAGGGACCTAGTCGCAAGAAACGTGTTGAATACCAGCTTCATTGGAACAAGGTGGATGGTAGCGGACATCTTTACAAAACTTTTAGACAAGGGGATGTTCGAGAAGCAGAGACAAGTCTAGGAATCGTAAAGCTACCACGCTTTGAGAGGGAGCTGAAGAAACAAAATGTTTCGAGCCACAAAGCTTTGCTAGCTTTCAAATTCGAGCCTGCGGAAATACAAGGGAGTTGCCCACAGGCGAAGACCGTCCCAGTCCATAACTGCTACATAACGGTTTCAATTGAAAGACACTCGAAGGCGAAGACCAGATGTTCTCGACGACTGAAAGACACTCGAAGGCGACGGTCAAATGTTCGAGGACCGAAGGAGCTCAAAGGGGAAGGCGAAGCCCGAACAAGACACACAGCCGAACAACTCCCGAAGACCGAAAGGCGGCGGATCTTCACGCTCCAAGTACAAGGGAAATCAAGAAAGTACCAGGAGGACGTCCCCCTCTATGGATGATGCTGAAGGCAATCTGAATACCGTTGGAATGTGTTTAATCAGCCGTTCTTGTAATCAAAGATTAGATTAAACCCTTTCTCTCTCCATCTATATAATCAGATCGAAGATGAGAAAATCGGTTGAACATCAAGTTGGTTGAATACCAATGTAAGCTAGGCATAGAAGAGCTAGCGGATGTCCCAGAAGTCCGCTGGTAAACGAGACGATCTGATATAGTTCGTGAGAGACATAGTATCTCTCACGCCGACGCGTTGTGTGGGTTTGTCACAACAGCGCTTTCAAGAAAGAGGATCATTGATAATATAATGCACATGTTGAATGATCTCGAATGCTTTGATGTCTGATTGTTGTCTATTCGTAATCAACTGTTTATTCATCATTCCGCATACTGGTTCATCTTGTTGAATGCTTAAACAATTAAAAGTAGGTCAGCAGTGTCTGTCTACACTCTGGAGGATTGTAGATCTCTTCCAGCAGGCAGTAGCCGGCAGACAGAACTGAATTCCATCCGGGCTTCTCAACAGTGGTATTAGAGCGACCGAAATTCGTGTCGCATCGAACCGTTCTATCCTTTCAACATGGGCAAGGACCCTTAAGGGCAAGCTCCAGGTGGCCAAAAAGGTGAAGGGGTTGGTGCTCCGAAACACAAAGGGTTCTATGGGCGGCCTAATGCCCAAGGGGGGTCAATGCTCTATGTTGTCACCACAGGACCAAGAGAGGGCAAAAAGAGAGAATTTATGCTTTGGATGTTGGTGACAACATCGGTGAAAGGAATGTCCACGTAACCAAATGAGAACCACTTATAATCTTCAAACAGAGCAGCAACAGCCAATGGAAGTGGAAGAGATCTCGCAAGAAGCTACTCTTGATGTTCTGCGATTGATGAATGTTTATGTGGTGCGGAAGGTGGACATGGCTCCTCCGGTGACGTTATCAGAAGCGGCGCAATATGGGTTTCAATTTCCTGACACTTCCTCGATGTTATGCATGGACAACTTTGTGGTAGAAGTGGAATTGCACTTTTTTGCAAAATATGTGTCATTTTCTCACAAATTGGAAGATTTACAAAGATCTTTGTGTGAAGATTATGCAAATAATAGCTTGATAATTTCACATTTTCATGTACATATGTCAATCACACGTGTGGAGCATGTTCCCACGTGTGAATAGTCTTAGATGCATTAGTTCATTTATGTCATAAAATAGCTTTTTTTTGGAATAAATTTTTAATCCATTAACTTAGAGCTTTGGATTTTACAGTTCCAATGCCCACATATATGAATTAATGAAATATATGTATTTCGACAGGAGATGATCAACATTTTTCTCACACATGCAAGGTCGTGCCCGCCTCCAACATCAAATGAGGAACAATACCTTGTTGGATTTTGCTTTTAGAGAATACATAAGTACCTATTTGATGGAGATGTAAAAAGTATAGATATGGAAATATACTTTAAATTTTTGTATAATAACGCCTTGTGAATACAAAATGGCTTTATAGAAACTCACAAATACCTGGAAACATTTCCATATACATGTACTCTTAAAAAGAGATTTACATTGATATTTGAAAAGAATTGTACATCTTCCGGGTCCTCACATAAAACCATTAATTCAACTCTTGTTAAGAAGTTAAAAGTGAGCACACAACCGTCCAAGTACAGTACACAGTCGAGATGGCTGATGGAAAGGGTACATATATTTGGGACACAAGGGTTTTGAGTGTGCCTTTAACTATTCAGAGTTATTCTAAAGAGTTGGATTTTGAGATAACTCGTTTGGCACGCTTTGATGTCGTTCTGGGGATGTGTTGGCACACGATGCAGAAGCCTTACATAGCCTAGGATACTCATGTGTATGAGTTTCAGCATTCCATCCATGGTGAGCGAGATGTGCCTCGAGGACCACTGGTCTTAGCTACGCAGTGGTGTAAGGTAAGCTGTGAAAGTATGTATGTAT
This sequence comes from Diphasiastrum complanatum, assembly GCA_029204225.1. Classification (NCBI taxonomy): domain Eukaryota; kingdom Viridiplantae; phylum Streptophyta; class Lycopodiopsida; order Lycopodiales; family Lycopodiaceae; genus Diphasiastrum; species Diphasiastrum complanatum. Next base: position 25,831,688 of record CM055103.1, on the reverse strand, counting down.
GTTTTCTGCTGGATATGACTCTCCAACGACTGTCTTACGGGCAGTTGGTCCATATCAGTTCGTTTTTAGTGAGAGTAGCATGTGGCAGGTGCAAGACAATACTTCAGCTAACCTAGACCGTGAAATTAGGAGTGCGTTTGTAGATATGTTTACTGATGATTTGCCATCTGCATTACCTCCTAGTAGAAATGTTGAACATAAGATTGAGCTTATAATAGACCACCTTCTCGATCATCGCGAAAATTGTGGTAAGGACTCCCTATGAAGGTATGCAGCCCCACTTGATCCTCTAGAACTAACAGATTTAGTCTTAGTACGATACACGAAAATTCAAGTGAAGCTTGGAAATACAAATAGCCACCTCTCTTGACTCTCATGAGTCTCCATAAAAAACAACACATCCCCACAATCAGTGAGATCTATCAGGTTTGTGCTATTGCTCCACTGATATCATGACAACTCCCAAAACCTATCCACAATTGATGTGGCTAGGTCCTTGGGGGTGCTCCCTTGCATGGTGGCCCCAACATCCTATGCCTGGCCACCAAGAACTGACTTCCTATCCATGAAACATGCTCTACCATTACGGAAGGTGACCCATTTGCTAGTGTCTTTGGCTTTTTGGAAAGCCTTGCAGCGTTTCGCACCTTGTACACTTACAGGTCATTGTCCATAGAAATGTGAGTCAGGTCACTGTCCATAGAAATGTGTGTGCCTTGCAGCTTAGGCCTTGTCTAAGGACCTCTCGATGGCTCTCCATGGATGTGAATCTAATTATTAGTGCGGCATTATCTTTCTTTATCCTCCAATGTCTCCATACTTGAACTTTGGTGGTTAAGAACAATCACAAGAAAATGGTTGCCTTCACTTATTGCATCCTGCGTATTTGGATTGCCACATACATGAATGTGATGTGCTTTACCTTCCCTCACTTTATCCTTTGAGAGTGTTAGTAAGATTGTTGCCATAGGTGTCTTCTCCATATCTAAGTGATTCTTCACTATGGCTGCCTAAGATTTGGTCTCTTCTTTGTGCATGGCAAGCTTTGTCTTGAGGTCGTGGATCTTTGTGGATGTGTTTTCTTGCCTAAGTTCCATGTTTCTCTGTTTCTTGCAAGTATGCTTCCGTCTTGAGATTCTCGATCTCCTTCTCCATAGTGTCTACATGTGATTCAGTCATCCAGTTACTAGGTTTCCAAGGCAATTGACATTTCATCGAACAATAGAGACTCGACTGCAAACACTCCAATAATCTTCTTGTTTTTTTATTTCCCAAGAACTTACTTGATTCTCTTTACTTCGAGCTCAAATGCTATCTAAATTGATGCACTTGAAGCAATAGGTTGCTCTGTCCTACATGTTAGCTTAGTACATAGTTCTTTTGTGTCCAAGTTGATGCACCATAGCTTCGAACATATCGTAAGTGATAGCTTTGTTGTCAACCTTCCTGGGTCTTCGAATTCTCTCTCCACAACCTTAAGTCTCAAGCATTGGGAGCACCTTAAAGAATGTTTGAAGCTAGACTTTTGTTCTTGGATCAAAAATTCCATACAATGAAGATGAGCAAGGTGAATCTATGATGGCTTGTTCAATAAGGATGAAGGAGATGTAAATGAAAATAATAATAGCAGTTGATAGTAAAGAGGATGAATTGCTATTATCATGGTAAGCCTGGTCATTTGAGATTTCAGCATCGAATAATGCAATATGCTTGAAGCATGAGAGATAGGGGGAGAGGAATTATTATGAGAAGATTTCGAAATGGGGGAAGACGATTAATTAACAAATATTGCCAAGGACAGGAAACAAAAACAAGAGTATCTACCCATGGCATTTCATTCTATTGATGAGAATAGTAAATAAGAAGGCAAGCCCTAACATAGGTAAGAGATTTGCTAAAAATCTTATACTTAGTTGATGATGATTCATGATAATGATGGTTCGAACGGGCCCCTGATTGTTTGATGGTTCAAACCACGGTTCAATGCAACTATGTGTTTTACTTAAAGACGTTGGTGAAGAAATTAGATATAATCACTATCTTCTTGAATTCATAATGAGATATTTGGGAAGAATATACTTCAATCCATGAAAGAAAAACATGAAACATTTCAAATTTGTGATGTGTGACAACAAATAAAATGTTATGGATGAATCCATAAACGTGGAAGTGATTTTGATATGTTACTTTCCAAGTATGATGTGGATATATGAGAGTGAAATCTTTGATCACGTGGGTGAAGAAATGTTATTGCTTGGTCATCGTGATGTATATGAAGACTAGAGTGACCTTGAAAAGTGTGGAAAACGAGATGACCATATCAGCTTTATCATGTCTTAAGTGAATTTGTCTTTGAGGAGTGTGATAATAAAGAAATTCCTTTGAAGTAGCTAAATTATGGCAGTAGCACTAGATAAAAGATGCAGGGGGGGAAATGCAATGAGACCCCTTTTTTTATATGATTGGAATGATGAAAAGTTTGAGTATGCAATTAAGAAAGCTAGAACAGCAAAGTTGGTTCAAATAGTAGTAGATGATCTAACTATTTGTGAAGCAGCCTTGCAGCAGAAAAGTAGTGGACAGAAAATGACAAAGTGATGAGCTTGGGTATAACAGATGCAGTCAACTAGAGAAGATTTTCCAAATTATATGTAATATTGTTAAGTGAGGCAATTTCTATTTTTGTGAGGTATTGTTACAAAGGGAGAAAATTAATCTATTACAGCTGATTGATAAGTTTATCATGAAGGGGGAAAATTGTTGGACTATTGACCAAATTTTTGCCTTGAACAACTCCCCACTGAATGTTCATTTACTTGGAGTTTTAGTTATGGGGAAACGCATTTCCCCCAACTCTATGTTTTCCCGACTGAGAAAATGCCTCCGGAAATGTTTTGGGAAAACATGTTTCCCCATGATAAAAAGTATCTTATTCTCTGAAGGCCAATTTTTTTCCCCCTTTTTTAGCAATTTCTAAGAGTCTCGTTGACTTTATTTCAACATGATTTCTCTCCCTTGCAAGGTATATCACTTTCTACCTCAATCTCTCCCTCTCTTACTATTGTAATTGCACTAGTTTGCTTTTTGTAGTGACACTGTGTTTCCCGTTTCTCAATCATTGTTTCTTATTTCTTGGGGGCTTTGCATTTCCCAAAAGTATATGGCTTGGACCCAAGTGGCCCATTTATAATGTTGAGGTATATTTCGGATTTCCATTAAGCTTTTTTTTTGGAAGTAGGGTGTGTTTCATACAGGACATACCCTTTCTATAACATGTATCAGCTTTCTCAATTCAATAACGAGAATGAATGTAGGAGAGACTCATGGGGGAGCTGTCATTCTCTTTCTTGTGTGGATGATTCTCTCTCATGGTGAATGCTTGTGATTGGTGATGATTACTTAAGCACTGAATATTCTTTAATGATTGTAGTGGGATCTATAGTCCATGAAAGAAATGGCCAAGTGAGGCTTGCACCTAATGCAAAGGGTCTAGAGAGCTCGCTGAGTTGGATGGCTTGAAATGCCCCAAAAAGCACCAGAAGAAGGTATGTCCAAACTGGATGATATGGAGGATTCTTGCAGCTGCACATATAGGCTTATGATATGTTTGATCCTTGTGTACCTCCACCACTCTCATTTACCAACCTTCAGACGTATTATTTTGTGCTTCTTGACACCAAGTTTGGTAAGGCCCGTCAAGTGTGTCTTCACTTGTGTAAGAATATCTTCACTCATGTGCAAATACTGGAATATCATTATTGTTATGAGCAACAAATATATATATATATATATATATATATATATATATATATATATATATATATATAGCTACAATTATAAAGCCATCAACATGCCAAAAAGAGAAAGGGCACAGAAACTGATATTACCATAAAGCACCTCGAACTAAGCCATAAACATTGCACATGTTTGTGCATGAGGATACCTAATGCATGCAAGAATGAAGAAAGAGGTGATTAAGGTAACCCCTCAAATAATCATACTCTACCAAAAAGTACCCCATGCGCCTCAATGAAGAATGCATATAACCTTAGAGTGGTTGAATGAAGCTCAAAAGGATGAAAAGTTGAGCATGCTACTAAATCTATAACTTAGTGGTAGCGGTTTCTATCTAACCATGTCTGTTTGTCTTGAGTGTAGCGTAGTTTTATCATGAGAGGTTCTGGAAATTGTGGTCTGCTTCCTTTCATCAGTTGCAATTAAGCTTTTGTTCTCCAAAAAGGAGGTCTTGCCTTTGGACTAACAGTCGCATTTGAGTTTGCTTCCTCTTGACAGGTTTTGTTAGGAAAATCCGATGTTGCTGGCTGGGGTGCATTCCTGAAGGTTAGAGCTGCTCAGTTATCTTAAAGCGTTGGTTTATCTACCTCTTCAATCTGATTATTGTAATAAAGGAATCACTGTATGAACTTATTCAATGAAAATGAAATTGCAGAATTCAGTCAGCAAGCATGATTATCTCGGGGAGTACACTGGAGAATTGATTTCGCACCGGGAGGCAGATAAACGTGGTAAAATTTATGATCGAGAAAATTCTTCATTCCTTTTCAATCTCAACGATCAGGTGAGTTCACAAAGTACTCCTTTGAAAGTCAATAACTAGTAATCTCTAAAAGCTCACCTAAGATTGTTTTTCTTGCAAATGCAATTATTGGATGAAAGTATTTAACTCATGTACCAGATTGCTGTCTTTCAAAAAGTAGATTCTGAGCTACCTTAATGGTCACATTAATGACAAAACTTGTAGGAATTTTGAGAGCAAGAAACTACTTGACAAATTTTCAGTTGATAGCACTGAAGTCACCACGTAAGATTTGTCAATGAAACAAATCACTCCTGCAGTGAGGTGCCTCTCTTCTCCATTATTGAAGTTTGCTCAAATGCTGAGAGTACCTTCATTACGTCTTGAAAAATACTACAATTTTCAATATCCTTTTCATAATTGCATGTTACATGCATGGAAACCTTTACACATTGTCACTGCCGTAGAACATTGCGACTTGAGAGCAATATTGAGATTCAAGATGCTGCAATGAGATGTGTTCGGTCTTGGGATCTGGTCATCATCATAGCCATTGGTTCTCTTTTGTTGGAAATTGTCTCATCGTAATTGGCTTGAAAGTACTATTTATTAGTGATAAGTTTCAAACTTTCCTAAAATACACCAGTTTGCCACAAATGGCATAAATAAAGGCACTAACTAGGACTAGCCATTCCTGCATAGGACTCCCTCTTTACTGCATACTTGCACTATATTTCAGTTGTCTACATTATGTGTTCTAGAGTGGTTCTCGAACTCGACATCTCTCCAAAGGGAACGTTGTCCTGACATAACTCAACATTTTCAGAACAAAACATGTCATTGTTGTCACAAATCTGTCTCGAAAATAAAGAGCCATGAAAGAATTCATATGACAATGGTGTCTCAAATACATAAATGGGGGCGGTACTATACTTTCAAGCTTTAGTAATATACTTTTTTAAGCTACAAAAACATTGGAAACCCAACGTGCATTGGTCACGAAACAAAATGGAAGTGTGGTCACTGAAATAGACATCCACAACTCCACTCGAAGAACTGGATGTGCTAGAAATCTTTTTGGAAGTACTGGCCCATAAGCCGCAACACTGACTGAAGTTTCCATCCACAAAACTTCATAAAAAACTTTTGTCCTATGAGGAGCACTGATACTTTAGAAACTAGGGTTCAGTTTAAATGTGTGCATAACGTGTGACCCAATCCTTAGCACTCTAGACATCTTCCTATGCAAGCTGTCTGGAAAACTGTATCCTCTGGCTGTGACGGCAACAGCTGATCTCAACTGAAAGTTATACAACCATAGAAGGGCGGGATGCATTCAAATTCAGGATGCTTATCTATTATGGAAACGGACAACAACAGTTGAAACTACTACACCTTCACTACTAGTAACCAACACATATGCTCCAAGCATACATTTCATAGGCTGATTAATCCCTGAGATTATGGATAATCCTTTAAATTCTCGAAAACACCTGCTAAGAACTATATAGATGTGGAAAGTGGTTTCCAGTCCCATTTGTTCAAGAATGATGAAAATTGTGTCCATAATGGTTGGATAACTCCCTGTCATCTGTTCAAAACTACTGATTGATGAAGTGTAGGTGCTGGTGGTCCGAGACGCCAGTATCTCCTCAGTCCTGTGATCATAGCTCAATGCTAGATATAGACTTGGTAGAGCTAAATAAATATTAGATGGACTTATGCAATTAGATGGTCAATAGGATGGCATAGAACTCGTCTTTGTGGCTGATCCACCATACAGTAGTGTTAAGAATCAAATCACTTGGTACTGGAAGCTTTCTTGAAACATAGCTCAAATAGCTTTGTGGGTTTCACCCTTTTTACGAGCTATGAAAGTATGAAAAAAACATCAGGTAGCTGTAATGTTGCAATTCATCTGGCAAATAAAAAAGGAAATGGTTGTGGCTGTTATTGGTGGTCTAACCGGCCTTTAAGCCTCTTACGTTTCTTGCCAGGGTACTCCATCAACTTTCCTTACCTCAGGGTTGATATTCCAGCAGTTTAGTTGGTATCGACTTTAGAATGACAACTATGATCGACATATTATTTTTTGGCTGTGCAGTATGTTCTTGATGCTTGTCGTAAGGGGGATAAACTAAAATTTGCAAATCATTCTCCAACTCCTAACTGCTATGCTAAGGTATTCAATTTACTTCTTGTTTGCTGCCCTTTTAATTCAATCTAGCACTTTCTGACCATAGTCTGCATTTTTCTGCACGTATCGTCACTTGGTTTCAAGTCTTGCTAGCTTTAAGAATGTATCATTTTAGGTAAGAAGCATGCAGATTTTGAAACATGGTTTCTTACAGAAAAAATGATGTGTTTTATGTTGGGTTTTCTTTCAGGTAATCATGGTTGCTGGAGACCATAGAGTGGGCATTTTTGCAAAAGAGAGGATTGCTGCTGGAGAAGAGCTATTTTATGACTATCGATATGAGCCTGATCGGGCCCCAGTATGGGCTAGAAAACCTGAGGATTTAGGCTTTAAACAAGATGATCTCGCAACTGCCTCTGGACGCTCTCAAAAGAATGCTTGAAAATTTTCGCCTGAGTTAAGCATTCCTTACAAGGTGTCCCATGGTCCATTGGGTCTTCAACACCTGACCAGTTTTATGCTGTGATTAAAACTGTGTTTCAACGCTGCTGATCAGTTTTCAGGGGGGCTTAATTGTAGGTGCATAAAAAAGTTCATGTACTTATTGTTGAACGGTTTCAAAATATGCCGGTATTCTCAAGAATGCTGGCTTTCCTGAAAACCACTGCTGATTCTGTTGATTTTAAAGTTTCAACTAGATGGGAGTTGGAAAGGAGAAGAGAAGGAATCCAAGTTTAGGCTTGATTCTCTTTGCAACTGTCATCTTCGTACTCACAGCAGAGCTCATGACGTTCCAAGTGTGTGGGTCATTTGACAAAGAAATTTCATTTGTTTCTAGCCATGGTGCTAAAGCTGTTGTAGATAATAGGAAATTCGTTTGCAACATGCATTTGTAACCTATATATTTTGATCCAGTTCCATTGCTTTTATTTTGCCAAATTCAATTATTCACAGCTTTGTCAGATGCAAGGGAGCCTTAAATGGTACCTAGCTTTGCTGGTGGTGAGTGGGATTCAGTGTAACAATTGGACTTCCTGGGCAGAGGGGATGCTGATGTACATCTATGAAGTTTTAGAAATGGGATTAATGCTTACGCAAGTCACGGATTTTTTCCCTTGCAATAAGGATACTAGGGGATGGATTATGCTTCACAAACGCCCAAAGATTTTCTGATTTAAGTAGTTTGATCTATTATTGTGTGCTGGGGGTGCTTGTGTGTTGGTCAATCTACACAAAGAGTGGAACTAGTTCAGCTATTTGGCTTCATGAACCATGGTCGATAGATAGAAGAATCAGAAATTGAAATTCATTGAGAAGATCAAAAGCTTACCCAGCTAGAATCTGAAAAGTGTTACGAGCTCGTAACCAGTGCCGAACCCTAGGGAACATAGATAGGTCAGATAACACAGTCAGGGTCGTGTCCAGCGTACATGACCAACAGGGCAAGACAGTGTGAGTAGTGTGCCCCAGCACGGTCCATAGCCATGGCGGGCCTAACACAGCCTAGGGACCCTGTCAGCAGGATAGGGCCCCCAGTTGGGTCCCGACGTGCAGCCGGCCACGTCAGTGCCACGTGGACGACACTTGGCAGTTGCATGCTACCAGTCACACTGGGCTAGGAGGGGCTTACTCTATATCAGGGAGTAGGCAAGGTTGGGTGGATCAGTTAGTGTTTGCCCTACTGTGGTGTTAGGATCTATTACACTTGGTATCAGACATCTATTACACTTATCATGGTAAAAAAGCCTAAAGCAATTTACATCTTCTTTTATTTTATTTATTAAGCCAGTAGTAAGTTCTGAATTCATATAAAAATGCAGCTTGATTGTTGGCTTGATTGAAACGAATTTTTGTCAATGCTAAGTATCTGGGCCTCCATCTTTGTTGACATATGGAATTTCCTTCTGAGTTATTGTAATTCATACCTTATTTTTTCATGTTGCTATGCTAGTGTCTATGCTCAAAAATAATAAAGGATTTTTGGTCGAACAGACATTAGTCCCAAAAGAACATTGAAGTCGTCTTAAAGCATATAGAACATAGCAACTTAGTGGATTGCTTCAATCTAATTTTGTATGGACCCATTCATTTCTTGAAGAAATCGGATTACCATACATCCAATAAACAGACTAGGTATGTACTTTCCTTTGGAGTTATCATGAGTCTTATTTTCATGTGTAGGTTCACTATTGTGAGGCTCTAAATGTGTTCACTCATTAATTAACACTAGTTCTCCTCAGTCTTGTGTTGATTTTATTATGAGTCTTATTTTTCTTATTCATGTGTAACTTTCTATTATAGTGAGGCTCTAGAAGTGTTTACACAATAAATAGCACTAGTTCTCTCAACAGTCTTTTGCTCATTTTGCATTGAGCATTGACAACTAGTTATGGGACCTCCTAAGACTGTTACCTGTTTGAATGATAAAAGCATTAGATTACAGATAATTTAAGAGGTCTAAGTTGGATTCCAACTTGCCAACCCTTTTTCAAAGAGGAAAGAGCAAGCCACTGTGTTTCTCTTCCTAACCCGTGTAAGATAGTGACAGCGATAGTCCTGGAGACTATTGTATGTGAAAAACTTATCAAGAGGAAATAGTTCTTCAATATTGGAAAAGCTTTTAAAATCTTTGTACAATTTGTGCTGGTGTTTTCTGATTTAGATATGATCCTGAGAATAATGTAGATTTGATAAATATGATACACATTGAAGAGTAATTTTCTCTATTTCTATCTTTGACAGGATTGACTGGAAGAAATGGTTCTTTCTAAAATAGTTCGTGTTTTGTCCCACAGCAGCTGAGTTGGACAACAATGTTCCTTTGCAGTGTGGTAACCAGGGTTTGAATCTTGGCTGCAGTGGAGTAGAGACGTATCAAAGAGCTCTGTTCAGAATTGCTGTGCACCTTGTGAACATTGCACACACTAGCTGCTATTGTTTCTGTTGCCAAATAATAACTTCTAGTTAAATTGCTTAATAGCAATATTGTAGTGCAAGAAAAGTTTTGCAAATATATAATTGGACACGTTTTGAATATTTCTTGAATGGTAACTTATTTCATTCGTTACCAGGAAGATGAATTGTGAGCGAAGATTGGGAACAGATGGTCATGTTATTACATCCTTTGAACTGCTAAATCTATTATTGTAATGATTATACGTTAGGCACAAATCTATTTTTGTGATTGCCTTTGATATTTTACACATTCAATTATGAATGTAAGGATAGTATTAGTGAGCTCCCTTGTCTGGACCTATGGTAGAGTTGATCCTCTTACCTTGAAAAGTCATAACCATGTGAAAATGTCAAATTTGGGTGAACCAAATGATAAATTGGACCACGATATTTTTGTAGAGTACCATGTTCTTGGAATAAGATTGGACAACTAGCTCATGGTATTTTCCATTTTACGGACAGGCTATTCTATAGTTCAAAAATGTGTGATAATCTCTTGAAATTAGTAAAAGCCACAACAACATATTAAATGATGCATAATATTATCGAAAGTGAAATTCCTTTTTGTTTCCTAGGAAATGAGGAGCTATCCTCGCACAATAGAGTTATGTAAGAAAGCATTGTAAGTCACAATCAAAGCTTCATTTGGAATTATGTTGCTTTTTTTATAAACCCAATGAGTGCACATAGTTGAAAAAGTCTTGAACATGATTACATGGGTTCTATAAATTTGAAAAAATGTCTATAAGATATATTGTAGTGTGCTGAAAAGTAGATGTGACAGGATCACAAAATAGCCTAGATTCGAGCTTGTATGTTTTTTCCCCCCCCCTGTTTTTATAGCATCACATTCACAAAATTCAATAGACATTGAAAAAGCATATGAAGTTGACGGAACAAATTAGGTTTTAGTTTCCTCAACCCAATTCCTTGGAGTTACTTGGAGCTTAAGACTTTTTTGGGTTTATTAAAGCCATCAAGAATGTAGCCTTTTGATTTAAATTGACATACTTTGAACTTTTTACTGGTTATTTTTTTATTTTGTCATCGACCTGTCAAAGCTTAATTAATGGATCTAAAAGTCTTAGTTGAATCTTTTTAGAAGAGAGAATGTACTACAGAATCATGCAATAACAATGAATTTGAGACCATCTTGAAATGAAATTGTATGATTGTTATGACTATGTTGCGCAAGAAGTGCTCGTAAGGATCTCCCGTCCTCTACTGTTTAGCGTTGGTTGGGTGTGCCCATGTGTGTGTCTTTCTTTCTGTGTAGCTGTGAATGTGAAGAAGCAATCGAGCGCTCTTTTGCTAAAAGGGTGAGAGTTGAGAGTAAAGAAATAAAGATATGACATTATAGCACAAAGGCGTAGTGTCTTTTGGATAGCGTAGTGTCTTTTCAAAGTCCCTTCTCAGCGATCAGGTCAGGAAGAAGCGTGATAAAGAAGACTTGTTTTTTATTGGATCATAAGACTTTGCTGGACCTCTGATTGTGTCAGCCAAACAGGGTTTCTAAAATCCAAAGATCACAAGTACAGGGTTTTTTGTTGCAGAAGAATTGGATTGAAGCGTTGGTACATCAAAGGAGCTCGCAGTTGGATAAAGCTTGACACTGTTGGAAATTTTCAGATTTTGCTACGTTCTAAAAAATCTTTGTGTGGCAGTTCTCAACACAAAAAGTTTAAATCTTACCTTTACTACCAGCAGTTTCGTGACACAACCATATCTTTGTCGTCAGCGATCAGTGCAATTTGATTATCCAAATCTTCTCAATTTTGTGCTGATTTGCAATTGCCTTTTCTCTAGCCTTCCCAAACAATCATTTTCGACAAGTATTAAGGCGCCTTTGGTTGTGGGCAAGCTAGTCATTGGTAGAGGCTACCTTGAGAAGTACTTCCCATCGTATTTTGAAGAATAGGGTGTATCGTATCGACTGCAACTACCTGAAGAAGATCTCCTACTTGGCAGCAAAGGAGCAGCGGTAGAGCTTTCAAAACAATTCCTATCGTTGGTCTTTCAGAGTTTTGGTGGTGCTTTTATTTAGGCAAGATCTCCGGAATCAATTGCAAAAGGTTTACAACGGCCGACGGCTCCATTGAGGTTAACGACATTTGAGGTGAAGAAATATAAAAAATATATAAAAAAGATCTTAGTTCAGTTGGTGAGGTGGTCCATCACAGGGATGCCTTTGTACAGTTGTTCTCATGGCTTCGGACATCTCCCAACTTCGTCCTCTCAGTCTCAAATGATCTGCTTCAACTGTATCTCCCCCTCCAGACTCCCCTCCTCGTTCGCGTCAGGCTGTGCTGGGTTCCACGCTTGCCTCAACACCCTCTGTTCCTCCTTTGCCCACCTCTTCCCATGGCATTGTTGCCCCCTCGCTTGGTTGTGAACCTCCTTCGACCCTTGTTGCATTGCCTTCTCAACCCCCTGAACGGGTTCCTTGTCATGCTTGTGGTCGTTTCTTCTCTCGGGCGACGGTGGCTGGGTCTGCTACATCTCCTCTCTCTTCATTAGCCGACTCACCACCTCTTCACTTTTCTGATCTGCTGCAGTCAGTTGGTAGACTCCCACTGACATCATCATAGTTTATGCACTTTTATTTTTAATGCCAGGATCTAGATTAATCTTAACTTTACTGCAAGCTTCGCTCTTGTTTGAGCTTACTTTTGTTTAAACTTCCCCTTCGGGGTGTATATATCTTTTTCATCAATGTACCTACTACTTTTTCCTATGAATAAATGCACCAGGGTTATATCCTTATTTAAAAGAAGAGTTATAGGTTTTTCACTATTTCAAGTAAACCATTTACAAAAGCAGGTCTTAACTAGCTCGATATTATGCAAGTGAGGTTCTTAGTTCCCTTGACAAAGTGCACTCATGAAAGGAACCTTCCTTCATTGAAATATTTTGAAAGAGTTCTTTTTCGTTTGAAAGATATTTTGTAGAATTCTTTTAGCTTTTGGCCTCCTTAATCATTTTTCCAACTTTTTCAATAATGTTACCCATTTAAACTTTTTAAATTAAGGTACTCAATAATATATATAGTTATTTCCTGAAGTTGAACCCTAGATGGTTGCAATTGTGTAATGCAGCATGTGTTTACTATCACAAGACACCAAATGGAGGAAACTCAAGCTCTCTATTTTTTGAATGAAGAGTGAGGACAAGAAATACAAAGGAACTAAATTTTAGGGCCATTTGAGCAAGTAACTTGACTTCTACAATGATTTGATATTTTAACTATTTGGTCATGCCAGTTTTCTATTGTGCTTCAAGGGCACGTGCATTCAAACACATTATGCATATTTGCAATTGTCTCACTATGTTGTATTTCATTAAAATTGCACTGTTAGGCAGTGTTTGCCTTAGCTATTTACAATATACTATTAAATCGAGGGTGTTGCTCCTCATTTTTATCACAAAATTTTGTATATAGGAGTAGTTGAGAATCTTCCAACAAGATTTGGCTCACATGGACTATGATTAGAGATCAATCATGGTTTTGAATAATAAGATCAAGATAATTAAGAGTGTGGATGGTAGATCTAAAACTGAATCTGATTGTCCAGGATTGATTATTATAGAATAGATTAATCTAAAGTAGTTCCTTCTAGTATTATGTCCATGACAAGTTGTAGTATTCTTGCTAGATGGCTAATTAGATCTTTAACCTACTCCCAATTTTCTTCTAATGATCATTTTCCAAGCATAATTCAAGGATTGGACGTGCAATTTTTAGGTCGAAGTAGACTTCTGATAGATTTTTTTTTTTTTTTTTGGCAAAGGTTAAGTATACTATTAGATTTTCACAAATGTACAAGTACAATAAGGCTGTACACGACATCAAAGGCCATCACAGTAAACCGCCTCCAAAAAGAAGCAAGTAGCTCTAAAAAAAGGACTTCAGCACACCACGCAGGGAGGCTGTCCGTGACTTACTAAACAACAGTAGAAAAATATATAGCAAGCCGCAGACAAGTAGTAGCCAGCAGTGGAGAAGCAGAGCCGTCAAAAACCTACTTGTTACGCGTTAGCCAGATCATCCACAAAACAGAAAGCCTTCAAAGATGCTAGAAAGGAAGTGAGGAACGATGCATTGCAGGTGGATCCCCCAACAATATAATGTCAACCGCAAGTGAAGGCACAATACACCAGCGGTTAAGGAGGCAACAGACTTCCGACCACAAGTCTTGGCGACAATGATAGAACAGGTGCTGAATAGTTTCTTCCTTCAGCTGGCAAAGTGGACAAAGACGGTTAGAAAGAAAGGGCCATTTAGCACAAAGAGGCAAAGAGTTAGTGAGGATGCGATAAGCCAAGCCAACGCAGCTTAGCGATGGGGAAGGAAGAGGCGAGAACGCCAGGAAGCCGGAGAATCAAAACGAGACCATGGAATATTGAAAAAATCGGGGAAGAGTGAAGGGAAACGTCGAAGAAAAGTGGCTCGGTAGTCTAAAGAGGAAGAAGAAAGGACAGGGAGCCACCCATCAATGCCTGCAGAAGGAGGGGCTAAAGAAAGACCAAGGGTAGAAACAGAAGCCAATTGGAGGAGAGAGTGCTCCGTAGAAGAAAGAGATTGAGAAGGAAGAAGGTCATGGAACGACACCTGGCAAATTTGGTCAACAGAGAGGAGGCCTTTGCGAGCAAGGGAAAGAGAAAGATGGGGATGGCGAGTAAAGAGGGAAGGAGAAGCAGGAGGAAAGAGGGAGGAAGTCTAAATGGGCTCATTGGATGGCAACAACAAGGGATCAGTCCAAGAGAGAATAAGCCTAAAGTCAAGGAAAGAAGAGGCCATATCTCGAAGAATAAAAGGGCCTTTGAACTTAAAAGAGCCCCCAAAAGAAAGGAGAGAGCGAAAAGTTAGAGAAGGCTTGAGGAGAAGAGAGAAGGCTCGAGGAGGAGAGAGGCGACAGTGGAAGCAGACAAGTATTGGAGAAGGAGGAAAAGCCAATGTTGAGAAGGAAGCACCAAGGAAGACAAATGTCGGAGGAACAAAGAGGTGTTATTAATATTGCATCATGGATACCAGGCCACCCTCTCAGGTGGGGGCCGAACAAACAGACCAGGAGAGAAGAGGTCGTTTCCCTGCCCAAAGGAAACGTCTAATGAGTTTAGCCAGAGAGGAATGAAGAGAGGTAGAAGCTGAGAAGATGGAAGAGAAAAAGACAGGATAGGCAGCCAAGATGTGTCTAGCAACAAGAACCCTCATAGGGAAAGAAAGAAAGTGAGGATCCCAACTTGAAAGCTTATGGACAAATGAGTGAAGGAACCAATCAGTGCGTTGACGAGGAGTAAGATTAAGACCAAAAGCTGAACCCAGAAGACGAGTAACCACACCATGCGGCACAACAGAAATGCCTAACATATAAATCCAGGCAGGGGTGTGAGCAGCGAGAACATGTAAGAGCAATAACAAAACTCAACAAAAATCTGGAGGAGCTCTAGAACATGGGGCTCAGAAAGGAGAGAGAACAAGGTGACATCGTTAGCAAACAACTGATGAGAGAGAGGGCCTAAGGGAGATTGAACGAGATAGAGATAAGAAAAGCATTGAGCCTTGTGTTCCAAGTTCTAGAAGCTTGTTTCAAACCATACAAGCTCCTCTTGAGATGGCACACCTTGTCTTCCATACCTTGCTTGATGAAGCCCTCGGACAACTTCATGAATATGCCCTCTTCCAAATGACCATTTAAAAATGCATTTGACACATCCATTTGAAACAACAACCAATCTTGAGAATGTTCTTTATGTTCCTAAGTTAACCAAGAATCTGCTTAGTGTTGGCGAATTAATGGATAATGGCCTTGATGTACAATTTAAGCATGGAGTTTGTTCCATCCTTAGAACTGTGCTGGGGCACACTACTCACATTGTCTTGCCATGTTGGACATGTACGCTGGACACGTCCCTGACTGTGGTATCTGATCTCTTGTGTTCTCTAGGGTTCGGCACTGGTTATGTGCTCGTAACACTCCCTCCCCCTTAAGAACCGTCTTGGTCCTCTAAGACAAAGTCTAGAAAAATCTTACGAAGGACGCTGCCTTTTTCCCAAATGGCATTCTCAACAAGATGATCATTCCACTTGATTAGATATTCTCTGTATAGAGTATGATGAGTCTGCGTCTCTCTACGCAGGTTGTTGATTGCATTCAAAAAGTTGTGGACTTGAGTAATGACCACTGACCTCGAAAGAGCTTAGCTTTGCAAATGGCTTGGCCAGGTTGTATATATGTTGTATACAACAAACACTAATTTACAATTTTTTTTTTTTATATCTTTTAGGTTAGAAGACCTTTTTTTGGTTCATTTTTCAATGTGCACCCCAGAGTGCTCGAGTTCTTTGAAATCACAAGGACGGAAGGTTGCCCTCTAAGAGCTCCCAATTCAATTGTATCACTTTCTAGCTGGTCAGGGTATTCTCTGATCCTAGTTCGGATATGCATTTGTCCATGTCTTTCTTTTCATCTAACATGGTCTAGATCACTCGCGTAAGGTTAGTGACTAAACCCAATGCATCACCAAAATCCACGGTTGGTGCAGTAGCAACAGTAGGAGGAGGTAATCCTGATCCAGAAGCTTGAGTGAGGTTGGCTTGAGGTTTTGGTTGTGTATCTTCTTCCTCGAACACATCTTTTTCTTCAAAATTGTCAGGTACAATGGCATCAAATTGCTTTGGTGATTGAACAACATGGGCAATCCTGATGGTATCCGGTGCTTCTTCGGCTCGATCTTGCTGATCCATCTGAAAGGAGGAATAAAGAATGGTAGAACTATCATGGAACTGTTCGAATCCTTTTTCAGGGGATTGGGAATCAAAGGGCCTTGGGCTCTTGGGCATCTCAAAAATTTCATCTGGCCCCAAATTATTGGAATCATCGAACATGTCCATGAAAGTCTGGATGTTTGGTGAGACTGCTCGAGTTTGTGGGGGTGCGGCGGCTTGGGCAGCTATGATTGGAATGGTGGTTCCAATGGTCACAAACTGACTCTGTGAGAAAGCGGAGGCAAGAGAAGCATCGGTGGATTGGGGGATGGATAGTTCAGTGCGAATTACAGCAGTGGTAGCACAGTTGAAGATGTTTGCCTAGTACGACGTTGGGACGCGGGAGGCGAGTCAGGAATGACGACTTCGCTGCGCACACGACGGTGACTATGAGAACTGGAAGCCTGTTGTGAGGACTCGGCAGGCGTGTCTTCATACACGGATAATACGGTGTCAGGAACAAAACCATGGATCCTATTATCAAGGTAGGAGGCAAAAAGGAGGGACAAAAGTGGGCCAGCCACAAATTGTTGTTTGGCATTGTTTTTAATGGCCTGTTTGAGCTCACCAAATACCATCTTGAAGTAGTTATAGGGTTCTAGTGGTCCGGATTCGAGCTTGTAGTTGGATTCTACTATGCGATGTAGGATTTGAGAGGAGATGTGCTCCTTCTTGAGGTTGCCAACCATCAGGAAGTTATTCAATAGCTGTGCAGCGACATGCATAATAGGATCGCGGATGCATTCTAATAAATAGCCATCATTTATCCAATAGTGTTCATTGGTCATATATATGAATGGCTTTATGGTCATCTTTGCATGTTTGTGGTTCGTGATGACTGAGTTTCGGAAGTGATTCTTATGGTTGCAAGGGCGGCCTCAATTATGCACACCTTGTGGGTAGTAGTCTGGTCGGTGATGTAGAACTTGGCCTTGGTCTCGGACCAGGTGCTAAAGGCCATGGCGTTGAATTCCATATTAATTCTTCAGGAGAAGGCACGCTCGTAGAACCCCATTGTAGTGAGCAAAGGCTTAGCAAGGTTCATCCATTGAGCCACCATGCTTGTGCTAGGGAGTATCATGATGTCTGTCTTGGTCGGAACATCACGATAGATGACATATCGCGGAGACTAACTGGTATCAGTAGAAGACACGATGAGAAAAAGTAAAAAACTGAAGAAAATGGCACAAGAGTGTATCAGAAAGCAGTGTAGAAAGTTTGGAAAGTTTTGGTCGCAAAATTTTTTTGCAAGAGTTTTGCTAGCACAAGTGAGAAATGAAATCGAATTTTGCCCTTTTATAGGCTGATTTGGAGGGTCCATTAGACAATGTACTAGTTTGGCTCCTCAGTACTGGGCAAAAATTTGCAGGCATGTACTGTGTAGGTCATAAAAATCTCGATGAAGGTTTCTGAGAGATCGAACTAAACCAGTGAAAGATTTCTAGATATGGCAAAGGTTCATCCTTTGTCTAAGGAGATCATTCGCCTAGGTACTGTAGTTGTTGGAATCTTAGGTTTTAACAGAAGAGTAGAGACATGATCTCGCTATTTGGAATGTCCTACTTTTGCGGATCTATAATGTACCTAGATAGAGTAGAACTCTTAACTATAGCTATTACTGCTAATTAAGATCTTTCCTCTTCTAAGGTGTAGTGATCAGTTCCTGACCTTGTGCTGATTTGATTATAATGAGCCTTTGTGCGGAATAACAAATAAAACAAATAATAGCTGATCTTAGAGGAACATTTGATAGACATAATGCATTCAGGAATTATGTGTCATAGACAAGAGATAAAAAATATATATGTTCAATCAGAGTGATTCCTAGAGCACTATTTGGCATACCGCATAGCGCGTTATCACAAGAGAAACTCTATCTCTTACGGATAGAATAGACGAGGAATGCTTACTAGCAAATACTTCTATCTATATCTCTCTATGTCTAATCTTAGAGTTGTGAGTGATTCAGCTCGTCCACTTACTAGTGAACGACTTTTCATCCTCACATTCAGCATCCAATGATTCAGACTTGTCTGTCTGTAAAATCACTCACTCACTTGTCATGCTCTCCCTCTTTCCTTGCTCCCATCCATCCTATATATATATATATATATATATATGTATATATGTATATGATCATAGGAAGGAGGTGGTCTTTAATGTAGGTGAATGATTACAAGAACTGCTAAACCTACCACGTCCTTGCATTTAGTTTGCTGTCAGCTTCGTCCGTGGTGTCAGATACTTGGTTGATCACGAGTTGTAAAGTGTGCCGACTCTAGGGTCGTGCTTATGCAACCATAGTCGAGGTCATTGTGGTTGGCTTTTGGTCATCGCTCGTGGTCTGCAGGAGTTGTCTTGTGGTTTCCTATGAACGTCTTCATTTGTTTGCTCGAGGTTGTGGTTTGTGGTTTGTTGCAAAACGCGGTGCTGGTCTTCGTCGTCATCATTCGTGTAATCAGTGGTGCGATTGCGGTAGATTGCATTTTTGCGGTTCATAAGCTAACAATGCCTTGTGGGCAGAAACCTTAAGTTTCTTCAGCTCCCTATCAAAGCATGGTAGCTTTATGACTCATAGGAAGTCATTTGATTCATGGGTTTGATGAGCTTGCTCTGTCGGTAGGCATATCTTCAGATGATATAGATTGCCCTTGCATTTGTCTTGTGCGACGAGAGTACTGGTGCTGGCATCAGTCACGTTACATGTTTCATCTGTGAACGTCACATGCATCCTAGCATCTATTATCCTTGCTATAGATAGATGATCCTTTTGCAAGGTAGGTACATATAAGACATCATCAAGTCTTTTATCTCTGTCGTTGGTGTGCAGCCATAATGCGCCAGTTCCATTCACTTGATGTTGTGATCCATCTCCCGGTATGATGTATCTGTATGAATCTGTTTGTCAAAAGTCAGCTATCATATGTCTTGTTGTCACAAAATGTGATGTGGCACACGAATCAAGAACAATTTCTTGAATGTAAGTAGGCGGATGCATTATTGTTTGCTCTCTCCTCAACTGTCCTTGAGGATTATGGTTCCTCTACATAAGACGAGTTGTTCGAGGGCTCCTTCTTGCTTAGTGTCTTCGTGTTTCTTGGGTTTTGATAGCAGTCTACTGCTACATGAAGGATCTTGGCAAGGTGCGTAATAGGTACGTCAATTGTTTCTCCGACGAGATCGTGTGTAGGTACATATAAGACATCATCAAGTCATTCACTTCATGTTGCGATCCATCTCCCAATATGATGTATCTGGATTAATCTGTTTGTCGAAAGTCAGCTATCATATGTCTTGTTGTCACAAAATGTGATGTGGCAAACAAATGGCGAAATGCACTTGAGTCAGTCAAAATATGCCAAAAAAGTGCTGAAGCAGTACCACATGATGGACTGTAAAGAGAAAGCCACACCAATGATAGCTGGAGCCAAGCTCACGAAACAAGATTGCCCAAAAACAGAAGAGGAAGAATAGAAGATGGCAGGTATACCCTACCAGAACTTAATTGGTAGTCTGATGTACTTAACAATTTGTACCAGACTCGATCTGGCCTTTCTGTTTACGCATTGAGCCAATTCTGTTCCAATCATGGTCTAACACATTGGAAAATGGCCAAACGAATCCTACAGTATCTGAAAGGTACCCAGAATATTGGATTAACCTACAAAGCTAGAAACGAAGAGAAAGGATTCGAGTTGCATCACTACATTGATGTGAGATGGGCGAGCTGCAAAGATGACAGCAAGTCCATTACTAGAGGATGTACAATAGCGTGCGGAGCTGCAATGAGCTGGATATGCAAAAAGCAAACCTTGGTAGCTCAATCCTCTTGCAAGGCTGAGTATGTCGCAGCCTCGAAAGTGGCGAATGAGGTAGTGTGGCTACGAATGATGTTGGAGGCAATCGGGATACCACAAGAGGTGCCGAGCACGATGATGATGGACTCCCAGAGTGCCATCTATCTATCCCAAGATCCTGTCTTCCATTCAAAGACGAAGCACATTCCTCTGAAGTACCATTACATTCGAGATTTGATCTCGAAAGGAGAGCTCCAGGTCCAGTTCATAAAATTAGAAAGTATGATTGCAGATCTCCTCACAAAACCGCTCGACGAGCCACTCTTTACCAAGCAAAAAGAGGCAATTTGATTGAATGAACAAAGCTGCAAGGTTCAAGAGGGAGTGTCAGAAATGGTGAACTCCTACAACTTTGTCGCAGCACGAACAAGACACGAAGGTCGAACGAGAATGATTTGCGACAGTCAATGTGTCTTTGACTCGAAGCACAAACGACATGCAAATCATTCGCGAATCGCAAACACATCTCCAGGACCACAAACCGCAAAAGGGACGCAAAATGAAAACTACGAAAAGAAACGAAAGCAAATGGGAGATTACGAATCAAACGAAAAAAAATCTTTCGCGCTACCAGCTGGCAGCTCAATGGGCTTCACGCCCAACTGAAACGAGTAGCAACGACGGAGACTAACTAACTAGTGGATTAGTGTTAACTAGTCATGTGATTTGACATTTATCTATCTTGTAAACTCCACATAGTGGAGGTATAAACGATCCTCTCTGGATCATAACGATAGAGAAATATGTGAATACAGAGATCTCTAAGAGACAGAGAGAAACATAGCGAATAGAGTAAGAAAGTAAAGACACCATAGCTGTGAATGAAAGTCTGCAACGAGCAGAACATAGCGTAAGAGCAGAGTGTCAATACGCCAACGAGCGAGACCCTGACGATCTTGCTCCAAAACCAAACTGACAATATAGTCGTTCTATTTTTGTGTCTCTCTTTGTCTTGTGTTGTGTGTCTTGATTGCTAGAATAAAATATGTCTGTGATGCGTAGTCGAGTGTCTGGGATCCTGTAAGGGCTTCCGCACGAAAAGAAAATTCAAAGAAAGAAAATTGTTCGTGAAAAGAGAAGGAGAAGACGAACACGAAACGATCTGGCCTTCTGCAACACCCTTTTCCTTTATCTAATAAAGGTGGTACATTTTGAGAATTGAATTTTTGAGATGATTTTTCCCATTTCAGGATCGTATTATAATGTTGCTTAGCTTGTTTCTTTGTCATTGGTCCTGGAGCTTTTCCTTCCTTCAATATAACTGCTTTTGGCGGTTTTATTGTCGGTTCATCTGGAATATCTCGAACTCCAAATCTTGTAGGATCCATGTGATTGAGGTTCTACTCATCTGTAAGTTATGCATCTCCGTCATAAGTCAAGGCATGACTAACATGTATTAGATAATCTTCAATCAGATTTGGAATTGGGGTCAGTTGATATCCAAGCTAAGTTCATCATATTCAATGGAAAAGTGACCGGCATATCCAAAGTTCGTTCAAGTAAAAAAATTTCGCTCAATTTGGATTGATTATCTCGTTGACACATATAGCCCGGTTGTACAATCCATTGTTGCAAGAGCTTGATTCCAATTGACAGTGTCAGTTTGAGAGTCATAATGGACTCCCAGAGTCTTCATTTGTCGATCACAAGTATGATCAGTTGTTGATGAGTCATCATCCCCTCTTTGGACTACTGGCTGATAGTCCAAGTGATTGGATCTACTTTGACCGCACACTCACGATTCTCAAAAGTAATTTTGTCGGTGCCCCAGTTATGAATCACTTGCGCAAATCATAACCATGAGAATCCCAATAAAATTTGATATACATTTGGTGTGTCAGGTAAGTCCATTACTACAAAAGTAATGACAAACTGAACTCCAGCTATTTTGATAGTTACATGGCTTCTGACGGACTTGTGATTTTATTTGAGCCAATCTTTCTGCTAAAGCTCCTTTGGCTTTAGGCACCAGCTTAAGAAATTCTCCCAGTGTAATATCCATCTTCCTAGACTGAATATTTACGATCAATTCTGTTTGATGTGCTTCTTGTTTTGTCATCTTGAAGGACTCTTCATGATGGTGCAACTGTGTATTAACATTTGTTCTTGGATCTGCTTGTGGCATAGATGAGGAATGGACTTTGGCTGCTGCTTTAGCGGCTTCTCGAGCTTCTTCTTCTTGCAACTGTTTAATCCATTGTCTCATATCTTGATATCTTTTCTTTTTTGCTTTGAGATTCAGATACACCCCTTGATGTAGTAGGTATATCTATAGCTGGTGCAGATTTAGCAGGTACTAGAACTTCATTCTGTTTCTGAGCTCTGGTAACAACCAGCAAAGGTACAGTTGCTTCAGATTGAACTACTGGCTTTTCTTGATTGTAATCATATTCACTGGAGCAGTAACCGGTGGTGGTTTGGGACTTGCAAGACATTTTTTATAATAGAGTCCATAACCACATTCTCTACAGAATGGTATAAACTTCCCTTTGTTTGGACATTCAGCAACTCTGTGGTTTTCTCCGCATGCAAAACATCCAAGTGGCGCTCTGGTCCATTGTCTAGCTGCCTGTTTTTGCACGACAGCATAGATAGCATACTGCTCTGAAGGACCACTCTCGTGATCATTGCTAGAGGTCCATTGCTGACTACCATGATAAGGTTTTGGTTCCATTATATTAGCAGGAGGAGCACTCTGTCCCATTGGAGTTGGAAGAGCTAGTCGTTCTGAAAATCCAAGGGCAAAATTGAAAAGCTTTCCGTCATGACCCTTTGAATAAGTAGGTTCTCGATATTGAAGCTTAACATATCTTTGTTGGATAATTCGAGGATTAAATGAGCAAAAGTCTGTTTCATGTCCCGTAGAGTTACGCAGATGACAGTTAGTATTCATCATTCATTGTTTCAATGTTGGACATTTATTCATAGTGTGATTGCCCGCACAAATTGAACACCAGACATTTTCCCCGCTAGAAAAAGTCTTTGCAAACTTTTCAGGTTCTTTGTTTGCTTTACCATGGAATTCTTCCAAGGCTTTTAGCTTTTCGTCGAGTTGAGACTGTATTTTTTCCAGCAAAATTTGCTAATTTTGACCAAGTTTCTCAAACTCGTTGATCATCTTCTCTACAGTAGCATTGATATTTGTTGATGCAATGATGGTGGATGTTGTTGTGGTTTGCCCTGCGGTATAAGGCAACATTCCAATATTTGGTTCATCATCAGTATCTTTATTCTCTTCACGAATTGCATCGTCCATAGCGCTTTGTATCGTAGCATATTCAGTATGGCGTTTTAGCTCGCGTCTAATCCGTTTAGGTAGACTTGCTAAAAACCACATAATCAAAGCATCGTCATTGATTAGATCGGGATCACACTCAGATCTAAGGTATTTAATTCGTTCAATATAATCTTGTACTGCTTCTATCTTTTCCATTTTAATTTTACTTAAAAAGAGAAAGGGATCTTTTAGAAATTTTCTGGGCTTAAATCTTGTAATGAGAGCGGCTTTAACCACTTCCCAATCTGTGCGTTCTGCTTCCTCTTGGTTATAAAACCAATCCTGAAGTTTATCTTGTGGAAATACTTCGCCATAAACTCTACATGATTCAGAATAGATCTGGAGGAATCTGATGGGATCAGATAACCCATTGTACTTTGGTATGTCTATACGAGGAGATCTTATCACAATAATTGGTGGTGGGTTCATTGGTCCTCCTTTAGCCATAATTCCAAATTACGTCAATTAGACAATGAGATTGGATCTAGATTTTTCAACAAAATCCTATCTCAGATCAAATCAGATCAGATATGTAAAATGCTTGGATATTGGGTTGACGATAGAATAGGAAATAAAGCCACTACAATTTTCGCGTCGTTGCCAAGGAGCTACGCCAATTTCTCAGATTGTAGCATTTTGTGATTTTGACAATATTTGTGGACAACTCTCTGATGATAGAAAATTGTCTGACGTTGATTAATGAACGAATAGTCATATATCTACAAATTACGAGATCACAGATCTAGGAGAAACGACGAAATGTCTAGAGCTGCAAATCAAAAGAGACCAAATAAGAGGAGTCATGCATCTGAACCAGTCCGAATACGATGAGAAAGTATTGAAGCAATATGGAATGATCGAGTGCAAAGAGAAGGCGACACCGATGATAGATGGATCCGATGATAGACGAATCCAAATTGTCAAAGGCATGCTTGGTTGAAATGTTAGCTTGCGTTAGGCATCTTGTTTTGGCATGAATAGGGTTAAAATTGCATTTTAGGGTTAGATTGAGGGTGATTTTGCCTGATTTGAGTGGATCTTCTTGTTTGAAATCTAATCTGATTGTTGAACAGGAAAAGCTATTCAGATCACAATTCTTAAGATCCATTTGGATTTGAGAAATAAAAAAAACAACAAAAATCGGTCATTTTTGTCATATTTGAGCCAAAAAGAGACAAGATTGTCATCAGAGCTTATAACTTTTTACCCTCTTATGGAAACCTTCGCTGAGTTGTAGACACTTTCAGTTTCACTCACAAAACCTTAGATTGAAAGGCAAAGATTAATTCCCAGCAGATTTGCAAAAGCATCAAAAAAATGGTCACAAAACACCAAAAAACCATCAAAACCCTAAAAAATACGAAAAAAGAATCTTCGTTCGATTCATTGTGCATAGGTGTATTTCAGATCTATCTACTGCCAAGTTGACAAAGATTAATACCAAAAATAGAAGGCCAAAGTGACTGTTCATCTAGTTGTTGGTAACCTTTTGTGGAAAATTTACAACTTTATGCAAAAATATCAGTTCTCTAAGAAGAACCTTCGCCTAACCTTCACCAAAGTCTGTGTCAGTCCCACTTACTATTTCTGATAATCAGTGAGTTGGGTGAAGGTTTCCCAAGGGTCAGTTGTCATATTGTCATATTTTTGTCAAAAAAGTCTCTTTTTTACAAAAATACAAGTATTACTCTTGATTCTTCGCCAGATCCTTTGCTGATTCGTTTGATGATTCTAAATATAGTAAGCTACCAATTGTGAGGTTGGTGAAGATTAGATCTATCAGGATCTTGCAAAAAGTCTATTTTATCCTCGCCAAGCTACAAAAATCCAAGTTTTTGTCATAAACAACCTTCGCCAATTCTACCACATAATTATCTGTGTCAGATTTATTCACTGTAAGGTCGGCGAAGGTTAGTTTTATCGAATTTGTCTGAAAACAGCCCGATCTGTGATTTTTTTTTACCAAAAATAGTAGTGAAGAACCTTCGTCGAGTCAACCCTCGTCCAATCAACCTTCGCCTATACTATTTTTAGGTTCTGATCTATCAGATCTAGCCTCTGTCAAATTTTGGAACCATTTTGTTATAATTTGATAGTGATTCTGAAAAATCTTCATTTTAGTGTCGATTGCTAGATCAAGATCTATTTTTCTAAAAATTAGAAATCTATCAAGTAACTAGCTCATGCGGTTGTGTTTTGTGGGATGGTGGCAGGTAATAGTAGCGTTTCCTAAAACTTGCTCTGCTTTATGGTATTATGTATTGTAAGACTTTATACAACTTTATTTTTACTTGTTATGCTATAAATTGAAGGGTTCAAAGGGTTTGGTCTTGACTTGTCAAGAGGGACTATGTGAAATCTTTTACTCTCTCTCTGCATCTTTTTAAGATGTAAACACGACTACATTTTGGCCGGGGTAGTACCTTACCTTTACTTCACTTGTATTTTATGGCTAACAAGATTTGTTTTATATTGTAGTCCATAGGATGGTTTCATGACATAGTTGCTCTTGGTTATGGGGAGCCCCTTCCTCCACATAACCCTTTTGTTCAGACTATTATTTGTTGCATGAGAAAATCTATTGAAGTTCACAAACTTTTTACTTCTTATAATATAGCTACATGTAATGTTGCTGGCCCTAATGATAAAATCTTTTGCCTTGTTGATTTGATGACCACCATGGATTGGTGGATCAAGATCTATTTGGAGTTTATTAAAAAGAAGAATACTCTTAGCATGGTTGAAAAAATCTATGTTGATCTCTCTTACTATGTTGAACGTATCGATGTTGAAGAGAAATTTTGTAATTCGCATATTCAAAAGATTTTTATCTGTTTGGAAAAAGAAAATGGTGTCTTTACTGCTGATACCCCTACTCACATTGAACCACCTGTCTCTCCTCACCCTTTGATCTTTACCGATGACCTTGATGAAGATAGTGCTTCCCAACTGGAATCTTTCTCTCAAGAGATTTGTGAGGCCGATAATCTATCTGCTTTTGAATTATGTCAAGCCAAGAGCTCCCAAGTACCTTTGGTACCTAGTCGCACTATTGAGTTTAAATCTGCAAAAACTACCTACAAACTTTGGAGCCTGCCTTCTGTAAACTTTCTGGCACCCATCTCTATTGAATTGTGGATTGCTCTTACCCATCTTACTGATACAAAAGTACAGGCCTGGAAACTTGCCTCCTTGCACAAGAATCCCTCGCTTGACACTCCTATTGCCTTTGATACCATCATTTAAATGAGCAGATTTGAACCGTTGAGATGTCCTTTTGAGCAAACCTGGGCTAGAACTAGAGGCCACTTTGAGCCTTCAAGCTATAATCTGGAACTGGAAAAGGCCTTTCTTTAAATGCAGGTGCGGTGACAAATGTAAAAACAATTCTTCTATTGTTTGGTTTGACCAAACTATCTCGTTCATGATGAATAGCCTTGCCAAGTTCTTCCCTGGTGCCTCTCTACAGAACCAACTAAATGCTTTTTTCCTTTGGCTGCATAAATCTACTAGAGATGTTGTGAAAGCCCCCAGTCTATGTGGATCACAATTCATGGGATAGAAGAGCAATTTTCAAGTGGTATCTACTGTAACAAATCCACTTTTGCTTCCCTTCTATCATTTGATGTACCATCTTGCTTTGATGAGAAGTCTGCATCTCAAAGTTGGAGTGAGCCAATGCTAATTTTGTATGATGCCTCTTGTATGGACATATCTCATGTCATTAATGGCTTAGATCTGGTTCTAAATCATTTAGAAAGCAAGTGGTTGTGTCATCAAATGTATGCTCTTGGATCTTGTAAGAGCAAGAATGAGATAGTCATTCATAGTGTGAAAAATCATTTCTTTTCATTTTGTGAGGCAATTTGTACACTTCTCATGAGAACAAGCGAATCATCCACAAAGGACACTTGTATCCTTGAGAAAGTAAGAAGCCTCAATAAGATCAAGATAGCTGATCAATTTGTAATTTCATGTACATATTGAAATTACACATGTGTGAAGTATGTTACCACGTGTGGAGGGTAGGCATAATCATTTTATCTCATTTATGATGAGTTCGAATAGTCAATAGGTCTTAATCTCAAGTTCTAGTGAGATAGTGACATTTGTCATATGATATTAGGATTGAAATGCATTTATTTGGCACAATCACATTTAGAGGCATAGATCACATTGCCAATCACTTTTAGAGGTGCATTAAATGTTACCAATCATGTTTAGTGGTGCACATCATGAGGCCAAATTGTGAGGTGAAGATCATGAGGTCCAGTCATGATGAGAGGTGTGAATCTAGGGGTCCAATCATGAATAAAAAGACAATAAATGGGGTACAATCTTTTTAGAGTATTTCCTCTTGCAAGAACATCAGCTAGAACTATTTGAGAAGTGCTCTCCTTTGTACATACTATTGGAATGATGATAATCAAGTTTGATGAGTGTTTTTGCTTCCAACATATTTTTTTCTATGTTCTCTCTCTACCCAAGAAAAACCTATTTTCATACTTAGTTTTTCATCAAGTATCATGTCATTATGTGAATGATAGCTTTTGATAGCTCTTTGGTGGGTAGATGCATGCTTGTGTGCTCTTGCCTTGAAGATTGTTAAGATAAATTGGTAGCTACATAATGTGAAATCATAGACTCCTTAGAAGATCAATCACACATTGTTGGTCTTGTGCAATCAAAATATAATGCACATGATTTTGATTTTTGTGGCTTAAATAGATTATTTTTTTTCTAAATTAATAATACAATGCTTTCATAATATAAGTGGATGTTTTTCTTGGAGAGATTCATGAAATTTTTGAAAGATTTTTTGCATCAAAAGGCAATGCTAGAGGGAAGCATGTCGAAGGAGTGATTAGTACAAGCATCTCTATTTTATGTCACTGAAATTTTGCTTTAAATAAATCCATCTATTCCACGACTGTAGAATTATGGGAAAAGCAACGAGGTGAAAGGTGAAAAACCTCAAAGTATAGATGCTTTGAAGAAATTGACACTATTTCTTAGAGAAAAAAATTTCTATCTTCATGTTCTATAATCCCAGAGTAATGGATAAATTATTAGAATTATATAAACAAGAGAAGAAAAAGGGTCTGCACTAGAAATTGACACCAACACAATAGGTATAGGGGTCAAGCTCCACCCTCATGTGATGTTAACCAACTAATGCACTATATAGTGGATGGTTGACACACTAACGATGAAGATCAAAGGGATAATTGATATATGACATGGAATTGAAGAAACAAATTGTTTCTGGCCACAAAGCTATGATAGCTTTAGAGCTCAAGGCAGAAGAGAAACAAGGGAGCTGCGTGGTCGTGAACAGAAAAGCTTCAAAAAAGAATGAGGTATGGACACTGCAACTAGTGCCAGAGAAACCAAAAACAGTGCAATGCAAATGGGTTTACAAACTCAAGTATGGACCGAATAGAGATGTTTCGAGATACAAGGCCAGACTTATAGCGAAGGGTTTTTCTCATAAGTACGACATCGACTACACTGAGACCTTCTCTCCAATGGTGAAACATGCTTCCTTACGTCTACTATTTGCATATGCAGCTGCATACGACCTCAAGATTCACATCGTTGATGAGAAGACAACATTCCTACATGGCGAATTAGACGAAGAGGTCTACATGGATCAACTTCCAGGTTATACCTCCGAATCACTTCCTACCTATGCATGCCGAATGCATAGGAGTATCTATGGTCTGAAGCAATCAGCACGACAATGGTATAAGAAGAAAGATCAAGTCCTGAGATCCTTAGGATTCGAGCCATTGATAGCCCATTCCAATATTTATGTGAGAATCATAGATGGAGAGATCATCATTGTTGCTGTGTATGTGGACGCTATGCAGAAGCGAAGGCCTGATTGCAGGAGTGAAGAATGAGATCTCGAAACATTTCGAGATAACAGACCTAGGAGAAGCCAGATGTTATCCAGGCTTGCATATTGACCGCGACTATGACGAAGGAAAGCTATACCTTCATCAGTCAAGGTACACCCAAAAAATCCTAGATGATTTCGGGAAGACAGATTGCAAAGGGGCAAATACCCCAATGCTTGCAGAGACAGTCCTGACGAACAAAGATTGTTCGAAGACAGAAAAAGAGCAGGAGATGATGCAGCACATGCCTTACATGAGGCTGATCAGATCTTTGATGTATCTAGCAGACAACACATGCCTTGACATTGCTTATGCCATGTTCAGAATGAGTCAATTCAGCACGAATCCAGGCTTAGCACATTGGAAGATCGCAAAGCCTTTCCAAATGGAATAGTTTGATGAAGTTAGCCTCTCACTAGATTCTAACAAAAAACCGCTTCTAATCTTGGCCCAATCAACCTAGCTTAAGCTTGGATGAAGATGTAATAGATCTATCCAAAAATTCCTAGCAAAACACACACTCAAAGATTGTTTCTAGCACCTTTTTGCTTGATTTCTCTTCACACACTAAGATCTGAACAAATCAACCTTATAGATTTGATCTAATGCTTCAAAATGAAATGCTTCAACAACACAAACCTTTATTTTATCATTAGCATTCAATGGATTGAACCTAGATCTAGAGTATGCACTAAAAACTATTAATTTTGGACTAGTATGCTAATTTTTGGATCAAAAACACTATAGGAACTTGATTTGAAGGTTGTTGTACGGTTTCACACGTGTGGACGGTACACCTGCAGCCCACAAATCAAATTTGACCAAAAAAATGATGCTATCTCTCTCATAGAGCTCGCCCACACAAAATTAAATCAAATCAACACTTTGACAATGATTTATCAATTGATTAATGGATCATTACATGCCTCTTGATACTAGGCTCTGATACCATGTGAATTTTTCAGAAAAAGGACAATGATTGATTGCACTTAATCAATCTACAAGAGTAGTTGATTACCAAATCTAGGATCTATCAAAAACTATTGACTAGATCTTGATCTACACATAGATCATGAACTATTTAGCAAGATCAACTAATGTAAAGATGAAAAATCATTAAGGGTGGCCTCACAAGTGTGGAATACAGCCACTGTACGGATTGTGACCAGAGAGCAAAGTACATTAACTTTAGATAGCATTCCAAGCATAAGAACACAAGAAAAATGTGTGAATCACAAGCAAATTGCTAGATTGGAAATCTCTCATCAACTTTCTATTGAAATGGTCGATCTCTTTATAGATCAAGTACATCCATGAGCTGTGTACTGTCCGGCAGGCCTTCACACGTGTGAATAGTGCCTAGTCATCTAGATCCACCAATGGGAGCCAAATATGCTCATTATCCAAAGTTGACTTATCTCATTAGCTAGAAACCAAAATGCTAGTCTTCCACAAAAGTAAGGATATTCCCTATAAAATAAGATCTAGTGGAATATCTAAATCTTATCCTCTACAACCTGATCCACACGTGTGAACAACAACTTGACATGTGGGAGCATTTACTCATTCACATGGAAGTGCAAGCTCTCATGATTGATCCAATTTCATCAAGTTGGAAGTGACAATTTCAACAATATTGACAAAGCATATGGATCTAAAAATCCCCAAAGTATCAACTATTGCAATCTTCCTATCAAGCACCATTGAGGAGTCACATAAAAAAACACCATCTTTGCTTCTACTTGATAAAAAAAGATCATCCAAATGAACAACATGAAAAAATTGATAAGAAGTAGAACACCTTAGTAATAACTATCCAAGTGCTTTTGCCAAAGAACCATCTTTATGAGCCTTACAATCATGGAACATAGATTGAGACAATTCAATTGCCTTCTCCTCCTTGAGATAATCCAAGCTCCTCTTGACCATTCTTCTACAAGGAATAGTTTCCAAGCTCCTTGAGATGATCCAAGCTCCTCTTGACCATTCCTACACAAGGATTAGTTTCCAACTTTGAAAAGCTTTCCATATCTAGTCCCTCTTGCTACCACTTCACCATCCCTCTTAATCAAGAAGCATCTTTTCCAAAGTCAACTTGAAAGCCATTATCAAACAGTTGACCCACACTAATGAGATTCATGGTGAGATTAGCCACAAAAAGTACATCATAAAGACTCATAGTGGATCCTCATAAACACCAATTGGTACACTACCAATTCCTTCTATCTTGCATCTACTATCATTAGGAATGGAGATGAACTTTCTAGATCCATTGTAAGGGGCAAGATGAGTGAAAAAATTCTTTGAACTAGTCATATGAGAACTAGCTCCACTATCTATCCACCATGCATTCCCATCTTCAAAACTAGAAGAAGAATACATTGAAGCCTTGCCATCCTTCAGCTTCCATTGGGAGATTGCAGCGTCGTCGGCTTCGGGTCTTGCCTCTGCACCAGCAACAACGTCATACACTTCCTTAGCTAGTAGCACAGTTCTCATCTTAAATTTTCACAGATGGTAATTGGCTCCATCAAGCTTGTCCACGATAGGACTGACTTTCCCTTGGAAATCCATGTGGATAGTTAGTCTAGGTGATAGTGACAACTATTACTGAAATCTAATGCAACTTACAGAACAAGAAAACAATTATTCTATCAGCTAATAGAATCAAGTTATGTGGGAAGCTTACCAGGCTATAGAAATAGCTCCGACATAAAACTACTTAAGTAATCAGATAGGTTTTGATATCAAAGCTCTGATACCATGCTGGGGAACGCTGGTTCTGACTACTCGGACCTGGTTGAACAATCGGATCGGGATAATTCTATTACTACCATCGAAGGCAGAGTCCGACGAATCCCTCGGCGCATGCACTATTGATAACTAAATAGGCGAACACAATACAGAGATGCACGGTTGTTGTGGAAGCAAAGAAGAGACAATCAGACAAGGCAATAAGAAAGTCAGACAGAAAGTGAAAAGCATGCAATACTAACAAAATCTAAATGCAGAACCAGACATTAGTTTATTCAGATTAAATATAATGAAATATAAGTCAGATAATGCAGGACAAGATCACCACAAATGTGTCATTATCTAATATAAACATATTGAGGATCCTTGCAAACAAAAATTCATAACTTTTTATAGTTGAATGAGACATTTGCACATATTGGCCTATAGTTAGCATTCCAATATGTAGGAATCTATTAACTTCGAATTACAAGTGGTTCTTATTTAAATTTCAAGAGTAAATCGTGTGGCTTTACATGTAACTATCACAATGTTATGAACATTTTCAACTTTAAGTACATAAAATTTTACTCAAAATGACATAATTTTCTTTATACCAAGAAATTATCTAGGCTAATCCAAAAGTAGTGACCATGTCTTTGTGCTCATAGGTCTTATTTTAGTTTATCTACAAATTCGAAATCTGCCTACATATTTCAAAACAATTTTGTTGCTTGTGTTTTTGATAGAAGTAAAGCCATTATTGTAGACCACAAACATGGTACATGCTAGCATTCATATTGATCCCTAAAGGTGGTGACATTGACACTCTTAAGCCGAACTACCCATTTGCTAGCTATGGACTATTTGCCAGCTGAGTGAAACTTTCTGGTGCACCTCAACCTTGTTCCTCCTTTCAAAATATGAAGATCACATGTTTATATTTCAAGGATGGGAGTACTGATTGCTACCGAAATCTCATACCAGGAATTGTTGCCACAACAGCTGCCTGTCTCAACTCAAAGCACATCTCTGCATTGATGAATGTTTCATTGGATGCCAAGAGACTTGAGATTTTTAACCACTTCCAAAGATTTTAGAAGGATATCAAGCAGCTGCACCAAAACAATACCCATATTAGAAAACTGAAGTATATCACACACACAACAGCAAAGCGAAAAAAGCATGCCTCATTGTATCTAGCGTATAATAACCCTTCACAGACTTGTCGTTGGAAGAGGAAGAAGCATTCAGAGACTTATCATATAACAAAGACATCTAATTCACTTGGTGTAATTGTACAAAAATCTAAATGCTGCGATGCCAAGTTAGCTTCACACAGTTCCCATACTAGGAGGAACAAGCTAGGGGCATAAGTTATATTTGTGCTTTTTGCTTCAAGTCTACTCACAATGGGCATGGGCAGTTAGAAGCTAGCATCCTTTCACAAAAACCAATTAAAGACGAATGGTTACCAAAAACCAGACATGCAGAGATTTTGAGAAATCACAGAGCCCAATTGCTTCTTTGCCCTCTTCTGCCCTTACCTTCAATCATTCTGTCACAGAAAATACACATTCCTGCTAGACCTCAAAGTCTTCTAGAACCCAAACATGTAAAACAAACAGGAATGGTTCAAAACTTAGGTTGAAGCTTATCAAGCACTAGCCCTACACATATAGAACAAATCTAGAAGCCCTCCATTATCTTATGAATCTTCTTGTTTTAAGACATCAGCATTTAGGTGGTTAAAGAAAGAAACTTCTGACAATAGACCATCATCTGACATGACTTTAAAAGTTAGCAGCAGGAGGCATTACACAAAAAGACTGCTTCAACCGAGAAAATTCTGAGACAAGTTGCTCGATCTTAGTTTGACATGTAAAACTAGGATAGCCGCCCATTGAGGGTGAGCTATATGCAAGCCTGAGCTACCTGTCAGAGCATAGCGCAGGCCTCAAAAATTAGAATAAGACAAGGGAGCACCCTCATGCTATCACTCTCATATGGAGTGTGAAAGGCTATGAGCTGAGGCCTGCAAACCTCTCTGAACAGCAGATAGAGGTGGCATTTAGCTCCACCCATCCATGAGATTGACCAATGTTTGTTTTCCCCCACTCAGCCATTGTGGTAAATTCACAGAATTTCTTTTGACGAGCAATTTGCACTTGTCACACTTCATCGCATACCAAGTTCCAATTTCAACCAAGTCCTTAAGCATGACCTACCAGCACAAATCCTCACGCATAATCTTTACATCTCAATCGAGTTCCTTGATCCTACAAAATGCATCGACGACTTGGTTTTTATGCTTTTACCTGATTTCAAAGTCAAATTCTTGCATGAATTTTAGCCACCTGCCTGTACGGCCTCTCAAATCAGTTGCATCAAATTAGTAACACCCACTCATGATCTGCTAACACAATGAACTTAGCTCCACACAAATATCATCTCCAAACTTTCAAAGTATGGGCTATAGTGAAAGCTCCAATTCAAAAATATGAGCCAAGACAAGCTTCTTACTTTCCAAAGCAGCTATATTACCATCTTACAATGAAGCTGCGCTGATAGTAAAATTGCTTAATTCTTTTCAGCCACAAAAGGTTACTTGGAACAGGAACAAGTATGTTGGAGCTATAAACGCATTGTTTCAAAGCTCAAAAACTTCATCCCTTTATTCAGTCAAAACAACAGGCACATTCTTTCACTCTGGCTGCTCCTTTTCTTCAACTGTTCTAGCTCATTTGTTAAGGGCAATGCAATCCTAACATATCTCTTGACATCTCATGAAGGATACTATAAAATTGATGTATTTTGATCACAAATCAATTTAAATGAAATACTTGATAGTCTTTAGGCCATCTGTCGTATTTTCTGATACTTAACCTTTGCAAGCCACACAATTTAATCAATCACAGTTTCTGCAAACCAAAATTATTGGCACTCACCAAGGAAACTTGGTGGGTCTGACATGCCTCATCTTCAGATACTTGGCAAGTCGCTTATGAACTTCACAATTTCCGAAGATAAACCAGAATAAAAATCCTCTTAAAGGCATCGCTGATTTCCATTTTATCCCCTGAAAGATTCTACCTTTCTACAAATTCTTGATAGCTGGCTTAAAAAGAAAAGATGACAAGGTCACCCATATTGGAAAGGTGGGTTTCAGAGTTGACATCATCATCCAACTGCCAAATGCACAGGATAATCATTATTGCATCCATTGATTAGGATAACCCGAACACTGATTGACTTCCAAGAATTGTACGATTATCATGGTCTCAATTCAATCCATTTAAGCATGAAGAACAAATTGCTGGCTTACAACGTACTTGACAAATTAAAATAGAAATGTGCTTTGGAAACATAAAGTTATCCAGAAATATCGACTAATTGAAACTATTGTGTGAGTTTTTGAAGCAACAAGTTACCCAGTAAGTTCTTTTGGGTGTGCATTTACTAGAATGCCTGCTTGGATTTACCCTTAGGTTCTTAGATTTAGCAGTAATGAATTTCATTTTTGCTTCACAATTTTAACAGACGGCTTCTAGAGAATTTGTTGTGGCAAAGCCTCGAATGAATGATATCTACCCCAAAAGAAACCAAGAGTGCTGCAAAGAAAGTTCAAAGCCTCTTTTGACTTATCTCAGTACAAAGAGTGCTCAAAGGTACCTTCATAATAAAGAAAAGTGATCACTAAGAGAGCCTAGAGGTTGGGTATGCTTGACAAGTCAAATGAAATCAAGTCAGAACCAGAAAACGGTAAACCAAACAAAGGATAAGGTGGACGTTACAGCGTAGTCTAGGAACTCTAAAAAGCTGCTTTCAACTTCCAGAGTCAGATGACATTTGAAATTCCAAGTTAGTAGTTATAAAGAAGAACTCAGTTTGACGGATAATCCCATATCCTAGCTAGAGTTAGAGGACAATCTGTCTATTTTTGTTCCTCAGAAACAAATGATGGTCATGTATGTATGCCATCGCAAACTGAAAAAATCAATGCTTCTGAGTATCTAGTTCAATGGAAAGGTAGATTAGAGGGTGAAAACACTAAGCAAATGTTGAACGATTGAAATACGAAAACCCCGATGTCATCATTCAGGATGTGAAGCCTTGAATAGAGGATATGTTATGTACGGTGTACCTGATTTACAGAACAACGAACCAATAATTCAACCTAAGGTTACGCAGAAAGAACATTATATCTGTGACCCTTTTGCACAATGACGAGTGGGTATTATGAGCTGTACTGGAAAAGAGCAGTGACCTAAAAGCTGGTGGTGGCACACTCCAACTTTGTCCTATTCATCCACTCTTGAGGCCAAAACAAAGTAACAACAGGAAAGTTCATGTGAAACTCAAACAAAGACTTCCTGCAGCAACATGACTGAAAGCAGCTATTTGCCTCCAATTCTGCGTAAATAGCTCCCCAAAGCCTGCAACAAACTATTTACCTAGAACCAAGCCTGACTGCATGCTCCTGAAAAGGACACACTTACCTTCACATCACTGCTAGTTTTTTGAAGTTCAAAGGTATAATTAAAACTCCATTATATGAAGAATTAAGTTCCAAACCACATAGATCTCCTGTAAAAGTGACAAGATAATGATCTGAAATAAGGAAAAGCAGGAAGCAAAAAGTAAAGTGGCGTGCCAGAAATTTGTACCAAGAGATTTATCAAAAGCAGTAAAGTGAAATTTTCCCGGAACTCGTCACTGAAATCAATACACTGATCTTAAGTATCCCTTTATAAAGAATATACCACCATTCATTGTAACTCAACCTTCTCACCCAATGAAAGCTAATATAACTTTAAAGGCCCAAACACTTGGAAAAACGTGAGGATGGGCAGAAGTCCACAATGAGACCAAAACTGACGATTATGCAACTTTTTGAGCTTGTTTTCTGTGTGAACTTGTACATTCATGAGCTCCTTAAGCAAGAAATTGCTCTCAAACTCACCTGTGTTAGTTCGTTTGTATTTTGGGTCGATGCAATCAGGCGGCGTGTTTCCTTGAATCCACATACAGAAACAAACAGCTATAAGATTTTGACTGAGTACGATTCACACAAAGACACAATCTGCAACACTATTTTGTAAAAGACCAGCAGATTGAAGTGCACATGGGAAATTCGAAATACATATATATAGCATATATTTAGCATTTTTTCTGACCTCCACTTTTTGTACAACAGTTGCAAGGGTGGTTAAGAGCACTGCCTCCATGTTCAAAGGAAGCTCTACCTGCACAATAAGCAAGTCTCAACAAGATATGCCAAGTGAACAAAATCACAAAGGAGAACTCTTCTATCACAAGCTTGATTACCTTTGGAAGAACTAGAGATGAGTTGGTTGAAGTGTTTGCCAGCAAGTTGACCTGCTCATCAGATCCATCATCGTGTACTTTGATAGCACTGTAACATCCCAGCAATTCACCCGCTCCACCTTGAATAGGCTTACTGGATGCAACCCTGCTACTACTTAGAATAGCAGTATCAGCTGCAAGCCTCTTGGCATGTCTTTCCTCCGATGCATCTTGATCTTCACCCCTAAGGCTTGCCACTCTACTATGGTTTACAGCATTTGTTCTACTTGATAAATTGCCTCTACCTGGTAATGGTAACGAAGCATGTGGACCCACATCTGCACACGACTGATTTGGCTGAGAATCGTAAGCTTCTTGAGAAACTTCTACTTTTTCGGATCTTTGCTGCAGAGCTTCTGCTTCGGCTTCTGTTAAGACCCATTGACGACATGCTACACAGTAAAGCTTTCTCTGCCTATCACAATGGCAATTAAAGGAGGTGAATTGCGGAAAGAAGAATAGCCAGCTTAACAGAAAAGTGCAACTGTTTTGGCCTCATCAACTTCAAACTAAAAATAGGAGACTATCTCCCTTCTCACATACAGCACCCATTTGCAATAAAGGCATAAGCCTCAGGATTCATAATAAGCAGCTAGAACCTGGTAGGAATGTGAACTCTAGAATGCAGACCTGTTACGGACAAGGGGTGTATAACATTGAGGGCAGTGCTCATTCATCAAGGTCCACCCTTGTAAGAGCTTGTCAGCAATTGCAGAACTATGATCATCAACACGTTTGCTAGTATCCAGGATAGCATCAATCTCTTCCTCCATCGGAGCAGCTGCTGGATCTTGAATGAAACCTCCAGTCTGCTGAGAAAAAGTTTCCACATCCATATCCTTGATCTTCATTTTCCGTATGTCTGGAAGTGAAATCTGACAAGCACCAATGTGGAGCTACCAGTATTCACAAAAATGATTGAAAAATTGATTTGCAAAAGGAAGAAGATTCTGCAATTCTACCAACATGACAAATTGCAAGTCTTACCATGCCTGTAAAAGGAGAAACTCACAAAAAAATCCTAAACAGCACCTTCATGAGTCCAACGATTCCTTACAATCATCATAATGTACATCTGTGTCTCGAAGCTATGGATCCAAATCTATTGTTTTGGACTTCTTAGATTTATCATCCGTGGAAAAGCCAGCTTCAGATGTAGAAGAAGAAGCTTGTTAAGAATTGTCAAAAATCTAACAAAAGATATAAACAAAAGCTGAAAGAAATTCCAAATGTCTGCATTTCTTATTAGGCAGTTGGCAGAAATCTATAAACTTGGAATCATCATGTAGTTCGGTGAACATTCTATCAAATTTTGCTTTGAACTTTTTATTGTCAATGGCTGAATGTGAAGGCTGGCCCCAACAATAAAGAAACAACATCAATCAGCAATGCTTTGAGTTTAGTCTACAGTTAAGCAGTACTAGAGCTTCAGCCATTGTGAAGCCAAAGAATGATTTCGCATCACGAATTGTTTGCAAGTACAAATCTTAACATAATCGATCTCAATGCCTCGATCAAACACGACATGGCCCAAGTGCTTGAGTTTGGTTTCAAAGAACACACATTTCGACTCCTTAGCATAGAGCTTTTCCTCCCTGAGAAGTTCTAAGACACTACAAAGATGCTCTTCATGCTCCTCAAGGGTCCGACTATATATCAATATGTTGTCTAAATACACTACCACACGGCTCTTAAACACTCTACCTTCACATGAGTCCTCAACTAAGGGGTTATCAAGAGGTGATTCCAAGGGCAATTGCAATGAACCAACATTTTTCAAAAACATGAATATATATATGGTAGTCATAATCTTTCAAACATTCTTTAATTGTGGCACACTGGCAGGTGATGGGATGACCACGAGCTCCACCGAGGATGGGTGTATACAGAGCTAGTTTATCCAAGACCAGGTATTCCAGACAAATTTCTAATGGAACTCTAGGGTGCTTCGATGATTCATGTCTGACAATTCATGCTTTTATGCACATTGACATGTGAAATGGTTCTTTTGTCAGCAGGTCAGTGAATCAGCAACCTCAAGGCAGACTTGCTAGAGTTCGAGCGATTCATGGGGCATTTTGCACAGGACCAATGCCCACGGAGGGAGGACCAAGTGTGTATTGTGACATGGTGGGGTTGTCAAGACCACTCCACGCCAGATCTCTAGCGTTTGGCGGAGAGAGTCTTGTCACAGGACTGTTCAACTTCCGCCTGTGAGCGGAACTGGAGCACTTGGTCCATGCATCACAGGAAGAGGAGGAACCGGCTCTCGATCGATCAGTGCAGGCAGTTGGTGTACGTTTCCAGCAATGCACGGATGATACGACGCTACGCGACATCCGGAGAGTTGTTAGAGGTTAGTTTATGTTTTATCTGGTTTTGATTTGTATCAATACGTATCTTGTTGACTTAGCAATGAAACTTTTATGATAACTCGGGTTCTCTTGTGGTTGCCGGTGAACCCTGACTTGTGCATGCTTGACACCAATAGGAGCTACACAGGCAGACGGAAGTTGAGGCCCACTCTGCACGACGCCACAGGAGAGCAGCCGAGATAGGGAGGAGGGAGATGAGGAGGGTTCACGAGAGGAGGGAGAGGAGTATATAGTGGACAATGAGGAGTGGGTGGATGAGGAAAAGTAGGTGGATGAGGAGACGGGGGTGGATGAAGGGTGGGATCATATGGAGCAGTTGCTAGTGGACCCCGACACAGACAGAGGCAAAGGCACTTCCTCCTTCAGATGGGCCTAGGACGCAACCTAAAGATGTTGTGAAAGGGGGGGGGGTTTGCCAAGTTCATTGTATGTAGAGAGGAGCGGGGCATCACATTGTAGTTGCACATCAGGCATCCTCTCAAATCATAGGGCCTTCACAGGGTCACACAGGCCAGGTTATTAACTACATTACTGGCCTAGTCCAGAATGACTAGTCTAGAATGACGTGGCGTAACTAATAATCTCGTACATTGGAGTATCGGATATCCATGTCAAGGACTATTCCAAATCCTTCATGCAGGACATGGACTTAACATTCTTCGCCCCTTGAACTACTTTTGTCCTCGGAAGTGGAAACTAGGGAAGTTTTTCTTTATGCTTTCAACCCTTTCCCATGAATCATCATCCTCAGTCCGACCCTTCCACCTAATCAAGCACTTAGAGATAGAACGAATTCTCCATTGTTTATCTTTGGTTCTGAGTACTCTTTCAGGTTCCAAAGGTGTAAGCGAGAAATCCTCCAAATGGATAAGATCCTCATCAAAACCAACCAGTGTTTCCTCGAAACACGTTTCGAACGCTGAAACGCGTTCGAAACGGGACGTACGAAACGACCCTGTTTCGAAACGCCGTTTCAGTGTTCGAAACGACTGAAAAAAAAAAAAAAAAAAAAAAAAAAAAAAAAAAAAAAAAGCAATTTTTTTTTTCTGAAACCGCACCATAGGTAGCATGTACTAGCAATGGGCATGAACAGATTCTCGCAACCTAATAACCTATCCATGATAGTATCAGTAATTGACTGAGGAAAGTGACCATAATCACCATACACAGCTTCTCCTCTTGAAATTGCATTCTAATTCTCTAGAGCATTCTCATGAAATTGGATGTATCTACTTGTTACTAGACTGTCTATGACATCTGTAAACCCCAAAAACCGCGCCATAAGCTTTGTAGTATGTACTGGCAATGGGCATGAACAGATCTCGCAACCTAATAACCTATCCAAGACAGTATCAATAATTGATTGAGGAAAGTGACCATAGTCACCATACACAGCTTCTCCTCTTGAAATTGCATTCTCTAGAGCATTCTCATGAAATTGGATGTATCTACTTGTTACTAGACTTTCTATGACATCTGTAAACCCCAAAAACCCTCAAAAACACATTTTCAAAAAAAAAAACCCTAAAAAAAAATCCCCGCTTCGAACCTGAACCAGACGTTTCATACGCGTTTCGAAACGACGTACGAAACGCGCCCATGAAACATTGGAACCAACTGTATCACCTTCATGTAAACTGATGAGCAGTCGACTTATCCTGAAGATCAAGTTCGTAAGCTAAAGAACCAATTTTCTTCATAATCCAAAACGGTCCACAATATCTATAGAAATCTGGGTGAATGAAAGTTCACTTGATTCACCAATCCGACTAAGAGTGTCTGCAACCTAGTCAGAGCTGCCTTTGACATATCGGATCAAATTCTTGCATAAGCTCAGCCCAGTGAGCTTTACAACCTCTCAGATCGTGTTGATTGAAAAAGTACTTCAAAGGCTAATAATTTGTATACACTATAGATTGACTACCATAAAGGTAATGCCTCCAGGTTTTTAGTGCATGTATCACAGCAAATAACTCCTCCTGAGTTGTATAACACAATTGAGGTCCAGTAAATTTCTTGCTTTCAAACGCTATCAGCGTAACATTTTGTAAAAGAACCGCACCTATCGCCGAATCACTTGCGTCATTTCGTAAAATGTAAGGTAAATCTGGATTCGCAATCTGTAGAATGGGAGCTGAAGCAACTATATGTTTGAGTTTCTCAAAACATTGATTCAGTTCTTCGTTCCATTCAAAAGGCGAACTAGGTTGACCCCTCTTCTTTTTCTTGTTAACTATGCCTTTAGTCAGATTATTAAGAGGTGTTGTGACCTTTGCATAATCCTCAATTGCCCTCGTCTATCTTAAACCCTTCCGGGGTGATCTTATGACCAAGATATACTAACTAATGCTTAAAAAATCCACATTTGGATTCTTTAGCAAATAGCTTTTGTCTTTTGTCTTAAGATGATTCAAAAGCTCCTTGAGAGTCCAACGGTAGATGAGAATACATCTAGAAATACAACTACGAATTGACCCAGAAATGGATGAAATATATCGTTCATCATCTGTTGAAATGTCGTAGGTGCATTCGTCAACCCAAAAGGAAGTACAGGAAATTCATAATGACCGAATCTCG
The DNA here is from genome assembly GCA_029204225.1 of Diphasiastrum complanatum. Lineage (NCBI taxonomy): Eukaryota > Viridiplantae > Streptophyta > Lycopodiopsida > Lycopodiales > Lycopodiaceae > Diphasiastrum > Diphasiastrum complanatum. The sequence goes on along the minus strand of CM055103.1, from coordinate 25,789,204 downwards.
TCCAAAAACCGGACTTTTGCACATCGTTCGGATGAATTCTAATCTGATGATACTCAGTTCTAAGATCTATTTTTGTGAAGTATTTAGCTCCACCTAATCGATCCACCAGATCATCCATTCGGGGCAATGGATATTTATTCTTATTAGTTACTTTATTTAGCCCCTTGTAGTCGACACGCATCCGGAATCCTCCATCTTTCTTCGCTTTCAGAAGAACAAGAGCACCCCAAAATGACTTACTAGGCTGTATATGACCCATCTTAAGATAATTTCAGTTTGATTAGTAATCTAGGTTACACCCCGATTCGAACCGGCCGATTCTTTCCGGTTCTTTCCAATTCGAACCGTCAGGCCAGGTTCGAACCGAAAAAAAAAAAATTCCAAAACGTTTTTTTTTTTAAATCCGGTTCGAACAGATTCCAGTTCGAACCGGCTCCGAACGGTTCAAACCGCGGTTCAATGCAACCTTGTTAGTAATCTCTATCTCCTATTTTTGAGAAAACCGATATGGTTGTCTAGAGATAGGGTGAATACCTGGAATTAACTCAATCCTATGGTCTATCGACCTAGATAGTGGTATACCATGAGGTAATTCAACTAGAAAAACATCTTTAAATTCATCTATGATCTTATTCTTTTCTATTTGCTCCTGATCTAACTCCATTGAGTTAAGAATTTTAGACAATTCACAACTACTTAGATGCATTTCATAAAAATCCAAAATGGGTTTAGCAAACAAAGAATAAGCCTCATACTGTGAATCAAAAATTTCCATTACATTAACCATTGGAATCATCCCAGATGGATGTACATATTTGTCTCCAAACAGTGTAACTACTTCATTACCCTCTTGAAATGAGAGCACATGCTTCTCAAAATCGATATTAGGAGATTTACTTAATAACCATTCATACCCTAGAATTATGTCCGTAAGTGCTAAATCTAAAACATGAAAATTAATTAACTCTATGTAGTCATGAATCCATAATAAGAGCTTCGGAACTCTGACATCCCAAGTCTCCAACTCCGCACCTGAAGCTAGATATACCTTATATCTATGATCATTGCCTTCACTTTCCAGGCCGAGTTTTTGCACAAGACAATAATAAATGAACTTATGAGTTGAACCACTATCCACCAAAATACTGACTTCATGTCCCTTGGCTGTGCCTTTTAAACGAAATAATTCATTAGGCAAGAACGAAGCAATACTAAATGAACATTCAAACCCACAATCAATTCTGTTAATTTCCAATTTTAGATTCTCTTTACCTGGCATCTCAATGACTTGAGCTGCGGGTTTCTTACGCTCCAGACAGAACTTCATAAGATGTCCAGGTTTTTTGAAAACAAAACACACATTTGCCTTCTTAGCCTTCTTCCGGGACATCTACTTCTTTTGCTTATATTTCGATGCCCTTTGATCAAGTTCGTTAGAATACTTGACTTGCCCAAGTTCCAAGTTCCAAGTTCCAACCATGTCCATGGGCCATGTCATATGAAGAAGTATGTACTATTCTAGAGAGGCTATGTAGTATGTAATATCATCTATGTATTTGAGGGTAGTTTCTTGATATTAGATAAGGAACCTGAGCTTGGGACCACTATGATGCTGTATGCATTGCAAGTATCATAGCTTTACACTGCAAGCTCTTGTCTAATGCCCACTTGTTCCCAATTGAAGGCACTTTTGGTTTCCTCCATTATTTAGAGAAACTTACGCCACTATGATGCTCTATGTACTACAAGTATCATAGATTTACGCTGCAAGCTTTTGTCTAATGCCCAGTTGTTCCCAATTGAAGGCAATTTTGGTTACCAAAATCCCTTACTCTTTGTATGACACTTTGTTGGCCAAGCATGAATATTGATCTATTCCATCTTATCCACACATGTTACCTTGGTGCCCACAAGTATAGACACCATGACTTTTGCATCATTGGTCCATTCCTCATCACCAACGGACTGAACGTATCTATTTTCTTTATTATGGGCCTTCATTACCACATCAAGGGCATGAGACTTGTCTGCTCATTATGGACCACCTTTCCAGCGAGCTCACTTTATTCTAGAAGTAATGTTAGCTTGTTACCTCTAAATGTTTAATTAGAAAAAAAAAAAAGACCAAGCCTGCATGCTATGACTAGTGGCAATTTTTGGTAATGATAGTCTAGGTTAGAGTTTGACTCTAGTCAATAGTATATGTGCATGAATATATGCACTATTTTGGTAGTGATCGCTGTTTAGGATTAATACTAGATTAAGAGTCTAACTATTAATCAGTTGCTTTAGCAAATTTAGACATAGGTTTCTCTAGCCAAATCTATATACTGGAGCATGTCCTACCACACTTTGTATGGGACATAGTTTGAGTTTATCTCATCACGTGTGTTCTCTTCCATGTGTTTGGCTATTGTTTCACCACAATAAAATCTAGTCTTGGTTACTTGTATGAACAAATCAGTTATCTAACATGGTAGAGCATGCACGCTCATGCTTGATCCAAAGAGAGTTTTCCAACAACACTATCACAATTCACAATAGCACAGTGTGCAAGCACATTCTTGTCTTCTTATCAAAATGCTCTAACTGTGTGAATCTCCTCACTCAATGCTTATTGATTGGGATACTGCTTAATTTAAAACCTTTGGACGGAGCTTATGCACATCTTGGACATACAGGTATTGATGGGTATGACATATCATTATAAAACAAATGGGCAGTTAGAGGTCCTTGAACCGTTCATTAGAGGACTACACGAGAAATTTTGCTTTATGATTGGGATCAACACGTGTGCTTCGCCAAGTGTAGTCACACACTTGATCCTTACAATGCTTTATTTGTGCTCTTATTTAGTGGATATATATCCTATTATCTACTTCAATCAAGCATGTACTCAACAAACCTGTGGCTTTAAGTATGCTTTGTGCACATTCCACTATGGTCCGAAGATAGGGGGCTCTCTATGATAATGTACTTATGATATGCACGTTGCAATCTATTGAGAACTATAGACACCAAGGATGATATGCATATTGCAATCTGTTGAGAACTATAGTTCAATGCCGATATCATCCTAGATCTTATTCCCAACGACTGAAATTTACCATTAGAGTGACTATAAGCTGGGAGTGCATGATTTATTTATAAAATAAAAAATTAAATTTTCTTTAAACCCGATATTTAGTTCTCCAATTCTTTTTGGGGACTAAATTGATCATGCAAAAATATTTGTACAAGGAGGTCAAGGTTTTTGAATGCAACTTGTAAGCATGCCAAACTTTGAGGAAGCTATAGCCTACGTACAAAGATTATATTGAGGAATTGATTAGATCATTAAGATGAGCAATGTGAGCAATATCTAATTGAATCCAATCATTAAAAGCAATCAAAAGCGTCTAGGAGCTAGCAAACACAACCGACCTTTATGAGGGCACACCCTCCCCATAGATCTTGTATGAAGGAACTAATAACAATGGTACATAATACTTCCATCGACACAATGATGTCAATTCATGGTATTCTACAAACCCTAAAAGTGCTATTGAAGTACTTCAAGCAAGTTGGAAGGCCCAAATTATGGTATTTAGAAACTCAAGGTGAGAAATGTACTACTGGAAAAAGACTACTAGGATACAATAACTAGTATAGTAGGCATGCAAAAAGATGACAGAGAAGCTAATAAACTTTTTAAGAACAAGATGTGTTGTCATGAGTTGCTAGGAGAAAATAGGTTCTCTCAACAAGGATACAAACTTCTACAACACTAAGAAGGCTTTAGATATAGGCATGACGTGTTGGCAGCAAATGCATGACATGGCATATGATTGCAATCAAAGTGGCATCATGTATTTCACAATAACATAATTTTGCTAAAACAAAGTGGTCAAATGTTAACTTTCATGCTCTAAGAGCCAACCCTCATAGGCTACTGGGTCAATCTTCATTCAATGCTTTAGGCATGAGAAGCCCTTAGAGGCACACGAAATTCATGGAATATTCTCTCTCTCTCTCTCTCTCTCTCTCTCTCTCTCTCTCTCTCTCTCTCTCTCTCTCTCTCTCTCTCTCTCTCTCTCTCTCTCCATTGTGTAAGAAAATCTTTGGGCAAATTTGACATATATGGAGATCAATCTACATAGGTTGGAAGTAAAAATTTTACTTTTCTTGCCATCCATATGGAGCCTTGTTACCTGACATAACCAAAACAATGTTGAGGTAAGCATAAGGAGGCAATGCATGTAACCTACATGACAACTTTTTTGTAGCCCAAATAAGTTCAAAATCAAGACACGGGTCGCCCTACTGGGCTCGCAGGGTTCCTGAGAAAGTGTACTAGGTATTGGTCATTGGGAGGGACATTGATAATGGCCATATAATCGAGTGGCAGAGGCCATGAGCTGCCCAAGGACCGGATTATATGTGGTAATGGCCCCACTAATGAAACATTACCGCACGAAATTGCATTTAGCAGGAAATTTTGGGCAGCTATGTCATACATTTCTTTTCAAACTGGGCACAAATTTACGGGGATTATGCAACATAATACAGGCCCCAATTAGACCTAAAATTCAGGCCAAAGGCAATAACGTAACAAGCAAAATTCATAACACATGCCATGCCTTAGCTCAAAGTCCCAACAAGCATGAAATTGCCTTAGTTTGCCGGCTGCCCCTGAATCGCCCAACTGCATTTGCGCAGGTTCCTAGGCAGAGCAGGCTCACCGAGAATCTATCTATGAAGCACCAAACTTTACAGCCAAAAGGATAATAGAAATGGTACACTAGTGCACTGCAATACAACATAATCATCAAACATTATATCTTCTGAACTAACCTACAACAGAGCGGCTTGTTGGCAGCAGCAGCAGCAGCAGCTGCAGCCTTCCTCCCCCACACTGCAATATCCGCTTATTGCCTCTCTCACGCTGTAGCATTTATTTGAAGCTCCTTTATTATTAGCTCCAGGTCGGGAGTTCGATCTCCTAACCGGACTTTCAAGAGGTTTCTAGTTTCTAGCTCAAGCCCAGAGTGTGAGGTGTCAAAAATTTATGTATAGTGTGAAGTCCCACAAAGGGACCCATGTGTATGTCCTACTGGAGGACCTCGTATCTAAGGAGCACTCACCGGTTTGGGCCCAAATCCACTGTTTTTTTCGTTTCTTTTAAATCTATGTGTGCTGAATGATGTGGCACTCCGAGCAGCCCAAAACATATCATATCAGCAGACCATGTAGATGTTTATTGGCCAATATAGCTGAAAACCGAAACATCCCCTTGTGTGAGCGCAAGAGCTCACAAAATTTGGCACTAATGCCCTAGAATTTGAGTTGGTGAGCTGGTTGGTGCCCAAGAAATTTGCCTGGGAATCGGGTCCTTCTGGTGCCTACGATGCCCAGGAGAATGCATTGGTGCAGAAGAATTTTGGGGTGCTCATTGTTGCCCAAGAAATGGTCCCGTTGGTACCCACAATGCCAAGGAAATTCATTCTAGTGCCCCACACAAAAGTTTTCCTTGGCACGTATCTACTCGGGTAGGGCCTGGGCAACTACGCCATGTGACAAGCTTACTAAGTCAAGCCCAAAGGCCAAGTTGCATGCCTTTCAACTCCATCGGCCTAGGAGTGCGCATAGTGTAAAGCTAGATCATATTTTTTACAAATTTTGTGTTGCCCTACCTAGGCTATAATGTCCTACCCAGATTATGGCCCATAATTCCCTATCTGAGGGCAGTCGTTGAGAGAGCGTAAAGCCCTACCTGACCATTATGGGAATTTACATGACATAAAGCTCTACAATTTGCCTTACCCGACCATTATAGCCCATAACTCCTTGCCCAAGCTAAAAAGCCTAGACTCTCCAAGACAGCTTAAAGTGAGGGGTAAAGCCCAAGGGGAGCGGGTCTGAACTCCAAGGGACGGTTCTTTAGAAGTTTGAGACCCACAAAATGTAAACTTATATAACAGATATTAAGTTGGAAACAAAATTGAATAAAAGTTTCACTTCTTTTAGTTCTCCCAAAGTATAGTAGTTTTAAAATGTGTGTAAAATCACTATGAAGAGAATAGATAGGTATCACATTTGCTTATGCACATAAAAAATTCGACCTTGAGAATCTAAAAGGAAATTAAAACTGGAGACTAAGATCTATCATGATACTAGACATATGAAGATACACTTGAGGGTAATAGTACCAAAGGATGTGTCATGAAGAATAAGATTCATTTATGAAAATTTTCTTGCGAAAAGAAAGATTTGAAATTATGGACACATCATAAATCAAGGTTTGCTTGATAAGACTAGAACATCTTATGATGTTTATGAAGCAAAGAAATTGCTTTTTCTAAAACTTTTTTTCTCTTAAGAAATGAGTTTTCAAATTAAAGATTGATCTAATCCATCATTGGCCTTTTTCTAAAATCAAAGACTAGTGTGATGGGAAGGGTAACTTCATGTTTATGAAGCAAAGAAATTGCTTTTTCTAGATAAATAAAAAAAATTCTTAAAAAATTATTTTTCAAATTAAAGATTGATCTAATCCGTCATTGGCCTTTTTTCTAAAATCAAACACCAGTGTGATGGGAAGGGTAAGTTCAACAGCCAAGCCATGATATGTAAGTTTGAATACTCAAGTCACGTTCCATCCTATGAGATAGCTATAGAGGTTTACTTATATTTTTCCATTGACCACGTTTAAGAAAATTTTGTTGAATCATATTTGACTTCACAAATGGACTATCACTAGTTCATGCAATGAAATGATAGGAATCATTATAGGACTACCAAGAACTATATGCATGCTTTCAAAAATCAATGGGAAAAATGCCTTTCCTTGATAGAACAACATTATGCTTGAGTCAAGTATAAGAACCACCATGAACGAAAGATGGATGTAATAAAAATTCTTCCAAGAATATTGATAGATTTTTAGTTCTTAATTGAGAAATGTTTGTTGAGGTCAACACTTTAGGCATCAGATGGGTGTAAATTGTAGTGACCAAATGCCTGCGCCCAAGAAATAAAGGCTATCCTATGTGCCATTCCCTTTGATTTGTATAAAATTTCTCTGCAAGAAGAATATGAGGACCTAAGAACTTAGAAACAACAATATGAACTATTTCTAACTGGTATGTTTCTGATATTTAGCCTTTGTTTAAAGCTATGTATAGGTATTTTGAGGAAGTGTCTAAAGACAAGAACGAAAATTTGAAAGCTTGCTAAAAGAAGGCTTCTCATAAGTCTATAATGAAGGCTCATAGGAGTTTATGAAGAAGGCTTTTCATAAGTCTATAATGAAGACTTAGAGGAGTCTATAAGAATTTGGGACGGGGGCCAAGGGACTAATCACCCCTTTGGATCATCTCCACCATGATTGGGGATGGGCAACCCCTACAAAAAAGAGCCTAGGAATTGATGACTATTATGCAAGATAAGATGGACATATACAAGATCTCTTCCTTAGGAAGTTTGCACTTGGTGTGAATCCCTTAGCATGGATTTCATTAAATGCTGAGCCAACGACCTTCTATGCATGTCATAGATCACTTAACTACTTTTTCAAATGGCTTAAGGGCTTATGTACACCTAGGTAATGCCACCCTACTCGTCTCTCACTGTCACCACGCCTTGAAAAATTATTCCCTCTTAATTGAATTTCAATCATTTATGGCTCGCACATGTGACTAGTACTTGCTAAGTTGACAAGGTAGTCCTCTCTGTACTATTGAAACCTTCCAATAGCAACTTAAAGCACATAATTTGGTTAAGTTTAGCCAAAGTTTTGGTAGTTTCTAAGCAATTTTGCATAATTGTCACTCATGCATGCCACTCTTTGTTGCAGGGAATCATATATGTAAGCCTAGAGTTTATTGTTATGAGTTTTTAAAGTCTTGCATGGGACTTGTACAATACTTTTGAATAGTTACGAGTTGTTTATGGATACTATTAGGTTTTTTATGACGAAAAATCAACAATATTATGTGTTGAATGATAATGGAATTAGCTAACATACTAGAGTAAGTGTTTGGATTGACTTGCATGTTAGTAAATGCATGTCAAAGAACTTATGCCAAACACCACTTTTGATTTTGTACTTGATAGTACTTGACACAAGCAAGTAAATTGTAAACCTGATTTTTTAAGACTATACGATGTTGTCAAATTTGTGTTACTAACTTAGTATAAGTCAAAATTTCATTCTCTCTTTGAAAGCTATTTTGAAGTAATTAGTAGTTACGTAGAATTTTATCGAATGAAGTGATTTGGCCTTATTGGAGTCCTTAGGAAATACATTCGATTATTAGGTCACAGTTGGCAATCACCCATTTGATAAAATAAAGCTATCTATCAAAATGAATATAAATTTTTTTTGATTCACTAAGTAATCAATAGTCATATGACTTAAGTAAAGCTACTATGAGATGCATGCCCACCTATCTCTAGATTTGTCAATAGTTAGAGTTAGCACTTAACAAGATAAATAAGCGAAATAGCCAAAGAGATTAGGAAATGGAAGTATTGCTTACATAGAATTAAAAAAAGAAAGTCTAGCCTCTCTAAACTTAGGTTTCCAACCTAAGCCATATGTGAGGAAGAGGAAGCACAAGAAACCAAAGGTTGGTTAGTATTTTAATCACCACAATAATAGTGAAGACTGAGATAGAGAATGAATTTCTATTTCTCCATGTCAAGGTGTCCTCGTGATGACAGATCTTTAACCAGAGCCAACCGCACTCGGGGATTAGTTCATAGAGGTTATTAAGAAATTGTTCCTAGTAGTTGATGATTTAGATTACTATTAAAAACTAAGTGTCTATAAAAATTTTGTTATTCCTTGCTTAAACATGCATCATAATCATATGGTCAAAGATATGAATTTCGATGCTGCCTCCATCGACACTAAACAAGTCTATGAGATGTGCTTACTAGGAAACAACCTAGATCGAGATTTCCTAAAGGACAAGCCACAAGAGCTAAATCCATTCTAGAATCGTTTCATAGTGGCTCGTGCGCGTTCTGCACTATATTTTATTACTTTTATTGATGATTATTCTAGATTTACCAGAACAACGTTCATCAAGATGTCAAAACCAAAATAAAAAGTCAATTAATATGGAATTCGACAAGACGTTGGTTATCTAGATTTTTCTAGATTAACTCTTATAAGTTTTATTTAGTTACAGAATATTGATATCAAAACCATTTTGGTATGCTTTTTGTCTTTGATTGCCAAATAAAATACAAGATTAAGATGACTCGTATTTTCTAATAGAATCCAATTTAATTTTTTTGAAGTCCAAAACATTCCAAGGGAAACAAACTTTAAATTGATTCCTATATATTTCTGGATTATGTGTATCAAACGTATCGTCATTTGTTCTCTAATACTTATGTGTGGCTTGGCAATCTAGTTAATTATGATTGACTAATCAAAATTCAAATTCTAAATGTTTATGATTGACAAAATATAAAAAGTACACTTGGTTATTACTAGAGCAATTTGTAAATATGCAATAATTATTAAAATTATGGACTAAGTCTTTATTCTAAATTGAAACAAGAAATTAGATCGGTGTTTTGAGAAAGTCGAAAATCTAATTATCTTAGCTCCAATGCATATGTCAAGAACATATGTGTCTCACGGGCAATCTTGTTGGGAACATTACTTTCTTTTGATGGAGTTTGCTTATATTGGTTCAAAACACTTTGTTACATATTATAATTCGTTTATGCTTATGTACAATTTTTCAACCTAGATTTTTGGTTGCTATGGAGACAACATTTATTGAAAAAGTTGTTGATTTCCTATATCAAATACAAGAAATGATACAATTGACTCATGAGATAGTCATAGTACTCAAGATAGTGTTAAAACTTATAGAATCTTAAAGGATCTCATAGATATTTTAAGGTACTAAGTATATCTTAAAGTTTTAAAACTCTCAAACCTAACAAACACTTCGAACAAGATAAGGAAACTAGTATCTCTAAGTGAGTATGATGACTCTTGGGAAGAAATTAAAAGATTAAAAAAAAAAATTGCTATCTTTTACTTAGATAAAAGTAGTTCAAGAAGAGAAGAATGTTATGGCCATATCCAGTTACTGAGGATTTGAAATAATAACTGAATATTATGCCTCCAATGTCCAATTATGCCTCTATATTCCAATTAAGATCTTTTTTATCATTAATTACTTAAGAGCCTAGGATACTCCATTTAAGGACATGTGGAGCAATACATGGTGTGTGACAATTATATGCATGATGAGTGACTATTAGTTGGAACTAGAGTTAAGTCTAGTTAGCATGGGTGGTTGCATAGCCACATGCACAAGTTGCTAGGATTTCTATATCCTAGAAGAAAATCACTCTCCATCATTATTGGTTTTCAAGTTTTGGTTACATGTCTCCTCTCTCTCATTAGGTATTCGCAGAAGCTTTTGGTTGTTGAATGAAGGCTTCTGCTTGGTTGGGCTCGTTGGCTCCACAGTGTCCATTCAAGTGCCTTTGTCAATAGATTCCTTGGGTGGTCTTCACATATAGTTTTGTAAATAGCAAAAGATAAAGGTCTAGTGACAATAACAAAGAGCAAACTAAAAAGATGAGAACATTTCTAATATCAATTGAGATTCTATAGTTGTCAACAAACAACAGGCCATTGAGAATTTTTAAACTTTTAAGGCATATCCTTAAAATTTAAGGAGCTTTCTTTCTTTTCACCTCATTTTATAGCTAAACAGTTTTATCTTATGAAATTTTGAATGCTCTAACGTAACTTGGCATGTGCAACTACATATGAGAAACATTTCATCATGTTCAATGCAAGAACACTGCAAATTTGGAGTGTCTCAGGTTGTTGATAGGGTTGTGAATGACAAAAAAAACAATCTAATATTTTAGTTTTCTTTTTGCCACAACTATACTAGACATTTTTTGAGTAATTTTTTTAACATTCTTTTTCATAGAACACATAACAATATTGGTAATAAAGCCAACTACATTATATCATTAAGCAATCTGAAATAACTAGAATAGGTTTTTTCTTTTTTAATTCAGAACAAAGAGAACATGTTCGACTTTCCTAATCCAATAAATGGTAGACACTTGGAAAGTTAATGTAGTGGGTTTCTTTCCTTGCCTAACCTGAATCCAAGATCTAGTCAATCTAGCATCAAAGAGACGGAGTTAGTTGTCACGCGTAGGTTCGTTCTCATGAGAGCGATAGTATAGTTCAGATTTCAACATGAATGGAGGATCTAACACTAACATCCATTAACACTAAGTATTAACACTAATCCATTAACCCTACTTCCATTAACCCTAAATCCACAGCAATGATAGAAACTTACTCTTCTCTCTCTCCCTTTCTCTAAAAGCATAAGAAATAGCAATCCCAATAATGATCAAATCCAACAATTAGCAAAATCCAAAGAAAGCATGAGAAATGGAGGAGAAGAAAGGAAGAGCAAGGACATTCATCAATCCATTTCTAAAAAGAACCAATCTATTTTATTGAAATGAGGAAATGAACATGAGGAGCAACTCGAGTTGGTCCTTTTTTATAGTAGAGAGGAGGACCCTGGCCTTTGAATCCTATTGGTCCAGTCTTGCCTCTCTTTTTATTCAAATTTTAAAAAGTGTGGGAACCATCAAAATTGGAGGGAAACCCAACTTTATGCACTAACTTGACATTTAGGCCCTGCGACATTAAAAGTCCCGCAAAAATGCCTAAAGTCCTTTTATTAACTTTTAACTAATCAATCAAATAACTATGTGATCATCGGGTTGGACTAACACACGCAAGGTGCCAAATCCCTCTCACTTATTAACTAGGGCTAGGCTTGCCTTAGGATCCGCAAACCCTTCAACAGTATCCCCTACCAAAACTGGTGGCGGTCCCACGACACCTGCAATATGCAGTTATTGGGGACTTTTATTGGCTTCGCGCCGAATCTTAATTAAATAATACTGCACCTTCTCCATAAAGTCAAGGTGTGCAGTATTGAAATCCAAATTATGCGGCAGGAAACAACGGTGGGCTCCGGCAATCCACTTGGAAGTTGTCCATGAGGTGAAGCGGGATTCCCAAGAGCCTCCCATCATAGTCGCACGGAAATACAGTCGAGCAATCGGCAGCTGATCTTTGATTTGCTCTGAGGCCATCGGCTTATTTGGATCAAATGTCAGGGTAGGAAGGCAATCGTCCCATTTGATTGCCACTGACGCCAACAGAGTTAGATCTTTTGCAAACATTGTCGATTGTCGCACCGTTGGATCCGGAGAGTGGACATACTCTCTCTAATATGCTTGTAAGGCCCGGTGTAAATCCACTTAAATGTTCCAACTATAAGGCTGATGGATGATTGGCCAATTGGACGTATGGATGGTGATTTTATCCATAGCCAATTCCAAATCTTTCCATTTTTGTCTTCGCGGCATTGGCACGTAATAAGGATCTACCTGCAACTGGCGAGGGCTGGCGACGTAACTCCTAATTGATTTCGGAGTTTTCTCAAAAACCGTGATTCTCCATGCCAGTTGCTCTCCCAATGCAGATATTTTGTCCAATTCTTTGTCGGCCTCGATCTTGGAGGTCTTAAATTTGAGAACCCATCCACCACGCGAGGACTCATGTGGATGCTGCTTTAAGAAGGTCTGGATCTGGTCCTTGACGCTGATGGGCCTTCTGAATAAATGGCTTGTCCTTGATGAGGATGAACCCGCTTGTACTGCCGATATAATTGGCGGTTGATCTTCTAGATCTGGAGTTCCCCCTTGGTCCATGCTCGAATCAACCCATGTATCCATCTATACAGCTTCTTGGCGCGAAGGGGAGAATTGCGGCATGACCGGGACGGGGAGTTGTGGTCCGGCTTCCAACACTTGAACGGCGGCTTTTTCATAGACGTTGATGGTCTCTTTTGCCTTTGCCAACTCGGTTGAAGTTGCTCCTTTGAACCTATCAAAGCGGCCTTGGAATCCCTGAAGGGCCACTTTGTATATTTCTACTTTCTTGAATAAATATGCAATCTCCGTCGGTGTGACCGGATGATCGGGTATTTGTGTTTGCAGATATGCATCACGCTCAAGGGTGGTCGCATCCAATTCACCTTGAAGCCATGTGCGATCTTGTTCGGCCATTTGTAATTGCCCCTTCAGCAGCTGCACCTGTTGTTTGGCATCTTGCACTGCCTTATCTACTTGATCTTGTGCGGTAGTCAGGGCGTTTTGCAGGGAGCTGATGTAGGTTTCCAAGCGATCAACTTGTTGGTGGGCCAATGTCTTTTCGCTTTTAGCTTTTTCTTCATGTTGCTTGGCTATCTTCACCTCTCGATCCAGCTGGACAATTTTTTGGCTGATCAGAGTATTTTCGGATCCTAAATCAGAGATCCTCTGTTCCATTTCCTTCTTCTTATTCAGCATAGACTGGATCACTTGCCCAAGGCTTGAAACTAACCCGAGAGCATCACCAGAATCGACAGTCGTGGAGGTGGCAACAGCAGGAGATCCTGATGGTACTTGAATTTTCTCTTGTGAGAAACCTTCGCCCACCTCAATTTAGATGTGGATGTACAGTCTGAGAGGTCAGCGAAGGTTTCTGATACTGTATTGACCAAATCTGCCCAAAACAGTGGTTTTCTAAGTCATTTTCCATAAAAATATTGTGCTTCATTTTTCTTATGTTGATGACTTCCTGACTTTTGCTCATCAGTCTTTTCTTATTTTTTCTTTTTTCTCTTTTTATTTTTTTATTTTTTTTATTTTTATTTTTTTTAACTGTCTTTTTCTAAAAAAAAAATTAGCAAATTAATTACTGAAAACAAAAAATTAAAAACAAATAAAATAAAAATATATATTGAGATCAAACTTGCTGAACTGGCGGAGCAGGCTGCCGAAACTTGCGTAATCGGCTGTCATTTACCGGAGTATCAAATCGTTTTCCATCCAAGTGCTCAAGAATTACTGCGCCATAGTTCAAGATTTCCTTCACTTATACGGGCCTTCTCCAGTAAACTTCAACTTACCCTTGATCAGCTTGGTTTTGTATATCAATGCAAGATCTCCTGCTTCCAGATCTTTCTTGTGCAATCGCCGATCCTGCCATGCCTTGCGGCGGGCTTTCTCTACTGCTAAGGCATGAACTGCCATCAATCGGGTTTCACATAATTTGTGCAACGCTTCATGACGAAGTTGTAAAGACTTATCATCATTTAATCGTTCCATTGCTGCTATGCATAAAGATGAGATTAAAAATTCAATTGGCATAACAACATCTTGACCATAAACCAGTTGAAAAGGTGTTTGATTTGTACTATTTTTGTAAGCGATTCTGAATGCCCATAATGCTGCATATAGTTTATGTTCCCAATCAGACCGACTTGCTTCAACTGTCTTTGTCATAATGGTGCAGAGAATCTTATTGGAAGATTCAGTTTGGCCATTCCCTCTGGGATATTAAGGAGTACTAAATTTGTGTATAACAAAAAAATCTACCAGTAAATACTTTATTGTTTGATTAACAAAGTGTGTACCCCGATCATTGACAATTTCGATCGGACATCCAAATCTGATTATAATATTTTCATATATAAACTTGGCCGTAGATTTCGCATCAGCCACTTTGACAGCTTTGGCTTCAACCCACTTGGTCATATAATCAGTTGCGACGATAATGTATCGGGCCTGAGATCCTTGCGCAGCGGAATGAATAGGACCAACATAATTCAGTCACCATTTTTCAAACGGTGCTTGCGATAAAACCGGATGTAAGGGTTCATAATTCTGTCGAGTAGGCCGTCGTGCTCGCTGGCAGACATCACATGTCTGAATAAAATTTTCTGTGTCCTTATGAAGCGTAGGCCACCAACAACCGGATTGCAAAAGTTTGCGAACAGTAATATTTGTAGAGAAGTGTCCTCCACCCATGCCATCATGTGAAAACATGATTAGATCTGGTACTTCATGCGATAAAACACATCATCGTAAAATATTATCTGATCCACGACGATACAATTGTCCTGCAATTAATTGATAAGGTTGAGCCTTATGAATCAAATGTCTTTTCTGTACTTTTGTCAAAGAGTCATTCGGTTGTCCTAGCATCAGGTACTCAACAATATCTGCCGCCTACTCAGGTACTACTTCAACATAGAACAACGCAGCATCTGGCAGTTCATCATCCACTTCAGTATTAGCTGGTGCGGATTCAATTCGCGAAACGTGATCGGCTAGATAATGTTGCTTCCCCTTTCTGACCACAATTCCAAAGTCAAATTCAGTCAATAATAATAACCATCTTGCAATACATCCAGTATTACACGTCTTATTTACCAAGTAAAGTAACGGTTGATGATCCGTATAAAATACAAAGTGCGTTTCCATGAGGTAGTGACGAAATTTCTGAATAGAAAAAATCATGGCTAGCGCTTCACGTTCTGTTGTTGAATAATTCTTCTCTGGATCTGTAAGTTGTTTGCTTGCAAATCGTATAGGATAATCCTTCTTATAGTCACTTGGTTGCGCTAAAACTGATCCAATGGCGTATTTTGAGACATCTGTATGAACATGAAACTCTAATATCCAATCTGGAGAACGCAGTATTGGTGCTAAAGATAATTTTTTTTTAACTTTTCAAAAGCTTCTAACGCCTCTACTGTCCAAAGAAGAACAACAATTAATTTGTATATAGGTCGTGTTAAATCCGCAAAGAAGATAATAAAAATTCGATAGTAGTTCGCATGACCCATAAACACATAAACTCCTCGAATTGTTGCTGGCGGTGGCAATTCCACAATAACTTTGATCTTAGAATAATCGGTGGCAATACCATATCTTGATATCACATGTCCAAGCACCACTCCGTGAGAAACCCATATCTGACATTTTTTTGGATTTAGAGAAATCTGATATTTGCGGCATCTTTCAAAGGCTTTCTCCAATCGATCCAGATGGTCTGTATCTGTACTATGAACTCCCAAGTTGTCCGAGTAAATTTCAAGGAATTTCTGCAGATAATCTTTAAAGGCAAATTGCATTACTCTTTGGAATGAACTTGGTGCATTACAGAGTCCAAACGGCATTACTTTGTAAGCATAGGTGTCCCATTCTGTTGCAAAAGCAGTTTTGTGACGATCGGCAGGTGCAATCTTAACCTAGTTGTAACCACTAAATCCATCCAGGAAACTATAAGCTTCCGCTCCAACAAGGCGATCCAAAATGCTTTCAGTAAAAGGTAACGGAAAGTGATCCTTCCGTGTCGTTTTATTCAATGCTTTGACATTCACACAGATTCGCAATTTTTCATTTTTCTTAGGAACAATGACAATCGGTGAAATTCATTCGGTATGTTCGATCTCATAAATGAAATCGACGTCAAGCAATCTCTGAAGTTCTTTCTTTATCAGATCTGCCACATTAGGATTACAACGATAGAACTTTGTAACCTTTGGTACTGCATCAGGTACTAAAGGTATGGTATGTTCAATGACTGATGTCGGAATACCCTTCAAATCTTGATAAGTTCATGCAAAACAATCTTGATACTTAATGAGTAACAAACGGAGTGCTTGATACTGCTCAGGAGTAAGTTGTGATCCCACTTGTACAATCTTTTTCGGTTCTCTTGGTTCTGCAAGATTCATTGGCTGCGTCCTAGCTAGGCCATCGTAAACCTCTTTAGATTCCGGCATGTATTCTTCAGGTTCACGATGTGCTTTAGGTAACATGATAACTACATCATCTAGTGTATAACGTTTAAAATGCTCTGGCATATCATGTTGGACTACATTTGCTTGTTCTTTTTCGAAAGGACTTGTCTTGGATCTTCGTTTAGTCTTCTTAGTAGGAATTGATCGTGGAGGTGATGACTTTCGGGATGATAAATCTTTCTTCACAGGTGAAGACTTCCTAGATGATGATGTCTTGCTGGAGATCTGACTTGAAGAATCATTCTTGACTTTTCATTTGCCTTTAACCAATAGAGGTGGCACTTCCTTTGAATCAATCTTTTGAGGGGGGTTTTCTCATTTCAGGACCGTATTATAATGTTGCTTTGCTTGTTTCTTCGTCATCGAACCTGTCATCCTGTCTCCCTTCAATATAACTGCTTTGGACGATTTGATTGTTGGTTCATCAAGAACATTACGCTGGTCGGATCCATATGATGTAGAATCTGTTCATCTGTAAGTTCTGCATTGCCATCATAAGTTAAGACATGGCTCATTGGTATGAGATCATCCTCAATTGGATCTGGTATAGGTTCCGTTGATATCCAGGCTACATTCAACACATTTAGTGGAAACGTGATTGGCGTATTCAAAGTTCGATCTAACAAGGAAATCTCGTCATCTCTGATTGAATATCTTGTTGACACATATATCTTGCTGTACAATCGAATGTTGCAAGAGCTTCGTTCCAATTGACAATATCCGTTTGAGAATCATAGTGAACCCCCAATTTTTTCTCTGGTCGATCACAAGTGTGATCCGTTGTTGATGAACCGTCATCCGCTTTTTGAACCACTGGCTTGATAGTCCAAGTCATAGGATCAACTTTAACTGCACGTTCACGATTTTCAAAAGTGATTTTGCCGATATCCCAGTTATGAATTACTTGCGCAACTCGTAACCATGGACGTCCTAAGAGAACTCGGTAGACATTTGGTCCTTCTGGTAAGTCCATCACGACGAAAGTAATGACGAACTGTACTCCTACAATCCTGACAGGTATATCTTCCACCATTCCTCGTGGACGAACTGTCGTTTGATCAGCTAGCTTAATAGCAAAAGTAGCAGACTTAATCTTTGTAAGACCCCATTTTATACATAGCTTTGTAGAAATCACGTTAATTCCTGAACCGCCATCTATCACGGCTGCTTCTTTAGAAAATTGTCTATGTTGTATCGGCAGAGTGATATATTTTTGTTCACTTTCTCAAGCGGCTCCAACATGGAGTACATCGTTAGATTCTTCAAATCCAGCACAAAAAAGCAGCTCCTGATGGTCTTCTGATTCTTCTTGAGCTAACTTTTGCGCTAAGACTTCTTTTGCTTTTGGCACCAACTTTAGGAACTCTCCCAATGAAATATTGATCTTGCTAGACAAAATATTCATGAGTAATTCTGTATGCGATGCTTCCGGTTCAGTCATCTTGAAGGATTCATCGTGATGATGTAATTAAACATTCATATCCGTACGTAAATTTCTTGGAGGCTGCAATGGTGAAGACCGAACTTCAGTTGTTACTTTAGCAGCTTCAAGTTCCTCTTCTTCTTGCAGATGTTTAATTCACTGTCTCATATGCTGATATCTTCGTTTTTCTGCATTAAGATTTGGATAGACTCCCGATGCTGTTGGTGTATCATTCAATCGTATAGAATCAGCAGGTACTGAATCCTACTGGTTCTTTTTGCTTTTGTGCTCTGGTGACCACCATTAAGGGTGCACTTGGTTTATTCTGAGCTACCGATCCTTGCTAAATTGTTATCAAATTTACATGTGTTGTAGCTGGTGGTGGCTTCGGTCTTGCTGGACAGTCTTTATAGCAATGCCCATATCCACAATCACGACAGAATGGTACAAAATTTTCTTTATTTGGGCATTTTGCAACTCTGTGATTTTCTCCACATGCAAAGCATCCAAGTGGTGCTCTGGCCCAATTTCTCGAGGCTTGTTGTTGAGCGGCAGCATAAATGGCATATTGTTCGAAAGATCCTCCTTCCTGATCATTACCATAGCTCCATTGCTCAGCACTGTCGTAAAGTTCTGGTTCCATCAAATTGGCAGGAGGAGCGGAGTGTTTTGGTGGGGCAGGCAACGCTAGACGCTCCGGGTACTGAATTATCCGAGGGTTGAAGTTGCAAAAGGCAGTCTCATGGTCAGGTGAATTACACAGATGGCAAACACTGATTTCCATTCATTTTTTCAATTGAGGACACTCGTTCACTGTGTGATTTCCTGTACAAATAGAACACCAGACATTTTCCCTAGTAGGAAAAGTCTTTGCAAACTTCTCAGGATCTTTGTTCGCTTCTCCGTGAAAAATTTCCAATGCTTTGATCTTCTCATCAAATTGCAAC
Organism: Diphasiastrum complanatum; assembly: GCA_029204225.1. Taxonomy (NCBI): domain Eukaryota; kingdom Viridiplantae; phylum Streptophyta; class Lycopodiopsida; order Lycopodiales; family Lycopodiaceae; genus Diphasiastrum; species Diphasiastrum complanatum. The sequence continues at coordinate 25,770,134 of CM055103.1, read as the reverse complement.
TGCAACTTTTCCATCTGTTTTTGCTGGGTCTTCCCAAGTTTCTCGAACTCATTGAGCATCATTTCTGCAGTAGCATTGGCATTTGCTGATGCAATAGTGGTGGATGTCGTAGTAGTCTGCCTTGCTGTATAAGGCAACATACTGACATTCGGCTCATCATCTGAACTTTCATCCTCCTCCCGAATTGCATCGTCCATCACATTTTGCAAAAGTGCGTACTCATTATGGCATTTCAGCTCATGTTTGATTCGTTTAGGTAGACCTGACAAAAATCACATAATCATGGCATTTTCATTAATCAGCTCAGGCTCACATTCAGATCTAAGACATTTCATCCTTTCGATGTAATCTCGAACCATTTTCCGCTTTCCCATTTTAATTTTACTTAAAAGTAGGAAAGGGTCTTCCATAAACTTCCGCGGTTTGAACCGTGTGATAAGGGCTCGTTTAACAACCTCCCAATCTGTACGCTCAGTTTCATCTTGGTTATAGTACCAATCTTGTGTTGCGTCTGTTAAGGCCATAGGAAACAGCTTAAGTTTAACTTGAGGATAAATCTCACCATAGACCTCACAGGATTCAGCATAGATCTGAAGAAATCTAACTGGATCTGTTAATCCATTATATTTGGGTAGATCCAATCGGGGTGCTCTTCTAACAATAATTGGATTGACCTCCTGTGGAGCACTTCCAGGAGCAGCTCCAGGGGCAGCCATCTTTACAAATTTAGATCAAATCGATAATGAGATTGAATATAGATTTTTCCAAAAAAAGCTATCTCAGATTAGATCTGCTAGCTCTATTCCACTTTTCAAAAATCTGATTCTATATGATGAAAAACTACTCAAAATTCGATCAATCGATACTTCTCAAAAATGATAAATCTCTCGGAGTCCAATTTAGAATATATCATATTTGATCCAAATTTTGACAGAGACTTGATCTGGAAAATCAAAAACTAAAAATAGGACTGGCGAAGGTTCTCTAGGCGAAGGTTGTCTCGGCGAAGGTTCAACAGTGCTATTTTGGGATAAAAACTCTCTGAACACTTTTCTGGCAATTTCTTGGGAACTAACCTTCGCCGACTTCTCAGATGGAAGATCTGACACAGATAAAACTATGGACAACCGGACGAAGGTTTCTGACACAAGCAAATACTATTTTTGTAATCTGACAAGGGTAAAAATCAAGATTTTTTGTGATCTGATCAAGAAGAATCTTCGCCAAACTCAAAAATAGTAACTTACTATAGATAGAATGTTTTGGAAGCTCGACGAAGGTTCTGGCGAAAGATCAAGAATAATACTGGTAATTTTGCAAAAAAGTGACTTTTTTGGCAAAAATATGACAATATGACAACTGATCCTCTAAACTTTTTTATTTTTGGTATTATTCTTCGCTGACCTGGCAGTAGATAGATCTGAATCACATCTAAGCACAGTGAATCGGGCGAAGGTTCTTTTTCTGTTTTTTTTAGGGTTTTGATAATTTTTGGTGTTTTTTTGGTGGTTTTTCTGATGTTTCTAGAAATCTGCTGGGAATTGATCTTCGCCCTTCAGACTGAAGGTTTTGTAAACAAAACCGAAGGTGTCTGCAACTCGACGAAGGTTTCCTAAAATAGGGTAAAAAGTTCTGAGCTCTGATGACGATTTTTGCCTCTTTTTGACCAAATTTGGCAGATTGGCCGATTTTTGTTATTTTCTCTAATATCTCAGATCCAAATGGATATTAAGATTGGTGATCTGAATAGCTTTCCCTGTTTAATAATCAAATTAGATTTCAAACAAGCAAATCCACTCAAATCAAGCAAAATCAATCCCAAACTAACCCTAAAATGAAAATTTAACACTATTCATACCACGACAAGATGCCTAATGCAAGCTAACCACCAGCCAAACATGCTGCAAACTGAAAAATTGGCGTAGCTCCCCGACAACGGCGCCAAAATTGTAGTTGGTTTCTTTCCTTGCCTAACCTGAATCCAAGATCTAGTCAATCTAGCATCAAAAAGACGGAGTTAGTTGTCACGCGTAGGTTCGTTCCCATGAGAGCGATAGTATAGTTCAGATTTCAACATGAATGGAGGATCTAACACTAACATTCATTAACACTAAGTATTAACACTACATCCATTAACCCTACTTCCATTAACCCTAAATCCACAACAATGATAGAAACTTACTCTTCTCTCTCTCCCTTTCTCTCTCACAAAAAGCATAAGAAATAACAATCTCAATAATGATCAAATCCAACAATTAGCAAAATCCAAAGAAAGCATGAAAAATGGAGGAGAAGAAAGGAAGAGCAAGGACATTCATCAATCCATTTCTAAAGAGAACCAATTTGCTTTATTGGAATGAGAAAATGAACATGAGGAGCAACTCGAGTTGGTCCCTTTTTATAGTAGAGAGGAGGACCCTGGCCTCTGAATCCTATTGGTCCAGTCTTGCCTCTCTTTTTATTCAAATTTAAAAAAGTGTGGAAACCATCAAAATTGGAGGAAAACCCAACTTTATTCACTAACTTGACATTTAGGCCCTGCGACATTAAAAGTCCTGCAAAAAGGCCTAAAGTCCTTTTATTAACTTTTAACTAATCAATCAAATAACTATGTGATCATCGGGTTGGACTTACACACGCAGAGTGCCAAATCCCTCTCACTTATTAACTAGGGTTAGGGTTGCCTTGGGATCCACAAACCCTTCAACAGTTAATGATCAATCCAAGCTCCTTCCAACTATCAAAAATTGTAACAGTAAATATTGAACCCTTGAATTTTTTAGTTGAGTGGTCTCTCAACTAGCTTATAAATCTACACTCTCTTTTTGTTTCTTGTTATGAAGGATGCACCTTTGTTGTTTTGTGAATTTAGCTACCAGAATCATGAATTGCTTGTGCGAGACATTGATTGCCTATTCTAGAGTGTTTAGTCATAATTCATGTCCACTCTCTCTTTGTAAACACCACACCCCCTTCCAATCAAGAGAGCCAATTCAGTTTTCTGAAAACGTTTTGTCCTTTGGCAAACATCACAGGCCTTTACATTGGTGTGGGTATCCTTGAAGAGGGTTGCTCGATTACATTTGTGCTTGGTTATTTAGAAGTCTATAGTGTAATGCACTATGATTTTAAGCACTCCATGTTCATGAGCATCGGTTCTATTGGCAAAAAAACCACACCATGCATTAGTACACAAAATTCATTGGTTGTATGCGAATAGATTGACTACATATGCGACTAGATGTCCAAGAGTGTAAACAAATACTTGCGCCAATCGGTGTACTCCACGCATCTCGCATGGAGTTCCGAGTCGTCCTCACTTCTAGAAGAGCACCACAAGGGATGCAACATGTGGGGTACGACATGGATGGGTTAGTGGGAAGTACTCTCATCTGGTCTCTCTGATTTGTAAGATCTCATCTTTTTTGTGAGAGAGACATTGCAATGATTAGACGATGTTGGAAAGCACATTTGTAAAGTGGAAGTGCAACAATCGAGGGAGCATTACGTGTGGTCGTCCAAACACACAAGCCTAAAACACCTCGCCGATGCAGTTTATGAACTCATATATGAGATCAAGAGTGCACCCCTCGCGGTCTACTAGGCACAACACAAAAACAATGGGTCTGAATATATCCACAAGCTCTGTTGCCAGTGTCTATAAATCCTCTCCAAACACAGTGGTGTGGAAGTGGACGACATCTGTCGTGCAACCTTTGAAGTCCTAGAAGCCATTACTAGCCATCAATCTCCGCAAAGGGTCACGTACTACCACTAATCGCTCTAGAACCACAAAGTAGTAGGCAAAGTGGGTGGGTGTTAGCTTCTTTAGATCCAGGTGCGAAATAGGGCCATCATGTGCTTCTTCCTAGTCATGAAGACGACCACTCACATGGTCTGAAAAGTGATATGCAAGACAAACATTCAACAAAAGGTTCAGAGAATGACCGGGGGGGAACGGGGGGGGGGTTTCAAGAGCTATAATTGCACTGTCTCGAGTGGCATTCACGCCACACATGAAGACTGTCGGTCCATCCATCGCTCAATATCGAGCATCCATATCTGCCAAAAAAAAAAGATCATTCATTAGACATGCAAAGACTACGTTTTTTGACATGTCTTCTACAATTGTGCGACTGGAACACTACTCTCACGTGTTGGTCTCCTCCTCCTAACGTAAGAGACTTGTGTCTGGGAGGCCTCCATGTAGTATCCACTGGCGTGACAAGACGACAAAGCTCCTTGAATGCCCATGTGTTAGCAATTGCAAAAGGAATGTCGCACTCGTAAAAAAATCGGCCAACCTGTCTAATACATTGGGCATGCATCTCTCTCGGCCACCCAGAACGCTGTAGGGTCTGATGTGGCATGGGCCTAATCATTCTCTGTTATACATAAAGTTGTCGTGGTCTAGCACGCCCTGTGGTTGCAGTGGATGGACCAACTGAAGGGGTGTCTGATGGTAGAACAACTGAATCTCTCTGCCTCTCTCCAGTAGGATCATCCTCGTGAAAAGGTGCATCTGCTATTGATGATGGTGTGGGATGGGAAAGGCCTACCTCTAATCCTGAAGGCTGATGAAATACATGTGGACCTTATGAACTAGGCCCTGATGTTGAGGTTGGAATGAGAGCAACAGCTCCTGGACCATGTATGGTACCTAGACCATGCCCTGCTGCTGCCCTCAAAATAGAATTTTCTATCGATCTCACTATCACAAGGAATGAATCATTGGGCCCATACATATATATCAATCTATGGGCGTCCTTATCCGATATTCTGGGGCAAGGACCTATGCCCAGATGTCGCCCATTGGGCCCATACATATAAATCAATCTATGGGCGTCCTCATCCGATATTCTGGGGCAAGGACCTATGCCCAGATGTCGCCCGTTGGGCCCATACATATCCATCAATCTATAGGCGTCCTCATCCGATATTTTGGGGCAAGGACCTATGCCCAGATGCCGCCCATCTGGCCCTATGAGCCGCAATAGATGAGACGTAACCTTGGTGAGAGATCCAGTGAAGATTCCACCATAGTGCAAGCATCTCTATCTGCGGGTACATGAACGATGGTGAGTACCCATGTCGCCCTCTGTGATCTCAACCTCTGCCCAAATGCCCCTACCAGCAACCTACATCCTATTAGTATGGAATCAATCCTGCAAGAGAAGAACCAAACAAGCAAACGCTTAGTACATTTTCCAAACCCTAAACATTTGCATGCATAATTCCACATTGAACCATTTGTACAACAACTCTCATAACTTGTGGCAACATGACATCCAAGAAAAACCCTAAAATTTGTTTTTTAACAACGCATTCAAGTTTGAAACATCGCATAGCTTCTTACTCGTCAGAGCAACCATTTTCAGCATTCTTGTAAGCATGAAATAACATAATGTAGCATCAAAGCCTACAAATCGGTTCACAACAAGGGTCCAAAAACACATGGGATTAGGGGCATGGCATTGGCAACTTTCACTGCGGACGATAATGGGCAAAACTTATAGTGTAGGTGTCTCTATAGGCACGAAGAAACACAGTGTAACATCCAACGACACCTCAATCAATTGCTTACAGGTAAGTTCACAAAGCGGCCAAAAAACACATGGATTTTGGATGATACATTCATGTCTTTCATTATGAGTGATAATGGCTAAACATAACGGTGTAGGATTGTTCATGGGCTCAAAGAAAGGTGGTTTAGAACAAACACCCACCCAAATCTGTTGCCTATAGCTCAATCTATTCAATTGCAAAAAGAAAAGCCTAAGCTCACCAAAAAGCTTCTTTTGTCGTCCCCCCCCCCCCTTGCAACTCAAACTCCGTTGCCACTATGCACACAGTGCCTCCAAATCTTCGAGTAGATGCTTGTTGGATGTTCAACCACCGCAATTTGCCACCTACCAAAAAATATGGAAATCCATCTCCCCCAGCAACTTCAATCAATTTTTTTTTTTCCAAACAACGATTCTCCCTACTAGTCGCAATTTGTTGCAACTTAGATGTAACTTAATCGCCACTCTCAAGTAAATTAGGAGTCTTATGGCTTTCAATCAAACATTTAAGAGTATGGCAAATTGTAGTTATGTGGAAATCTTTTACATTCACAAAAGAATGTGTCTGGAGAAGGGCAAGCTCTTCTGACATCGATGTGCTAGATTTGAGCTCTCCTTGTTTTCGAACTATGTTATCATCTTTGTTGTGTTTAGGTACTAGACCACTTGCCAACTTATTGATATTGGGTGCCTTGGAGCTACATGCGAAAAATCACAAAATTGTGAGAGCATCCTAATACCATCAAAGTACATAGAGCATAGGTTGAAAAACATCGGTGACAATGATAAACTGATGTAAAATGATTCCAATTAGCTAGATGATCAAACTGATCATAAGCCATTATGATGTTAAGAAGCTACTCTCTTAATACGGAAGTGCTAGAATGAGGGTTTGGAACACTGTTCATAGATGCCTTCATGGGGCCTGGATTGAGGCTAAGCCAACTCCATTCAATGGCAAACGTTGTCTTGTGTTGATCTTCCGACACTATTTTCACCTGATTGTAGCTGCTGAAACCGTCCAGAAAACTGTAGGCTTCTGCTCTTGCTACTTTGTCCAGAACACTTTTCGTAAATGGTAAGGGAAAATGATCTTTCTTTGTAATTGCATTTAACGCCTTCAGGTTTACATAGATTCGCATTTTCCCGTTCTTCTTGGGTACTATGACTATCGGTGATACCCATTCTATGTGCTCGAGAGGGGTGGGTGAGGCTCAGGGAGATTCTATAGATACTTCCTGGTAGATTGTGATGCAGAGACACAGGAGGAGCCTAGAGCGCAACCGAGAAGTTCCACGAGGAGGGGGGGTTGGGGTTGGGTTCACAATTTGTACGGAGGAGCGGAGCATCATAGGTAGTTGTAGGCCAGGCCGACTCTGAGTTTATAGGGCCTTCTCGTAGTACAAGATCATAGATGAGAGGCCGAGGTAGAGAGTGCGGTTGGAGGCAGCCATAGGGGGGTGGGAGAGAGAGAGGAGGCGAGAGGCAAGGGCAGAGCCAAAGCAAAAGCCGAGCCAAAGACTCACCACGATGCATGTCACCCTTGGAGTTATCCATAGACACATCTGATTTAGGCAACACAAACTATCGGATTATCAAGACGAGCCGGAGTCTTAGTTGTATATTACTTTTCAACTTTTTATCAAACATCATTGTACTCCATTATGGTGCCATTCGGCTCAACATTGTATATATGATGATTTTTTTTTCACACATGCTTTACAGATTGGAGAGAGAGAGAGAGAGAGAGAGAGAGAGAGAGAGAGAGCTCACTACATGCTTATTATCCAGTTTGGTGCTTAACTGCTTCTAAAACGTACACAAACCACAACAGTATAATTCGAATCCAGCATATCTACCTTAAAATAAACCATGTTGTACCTGGAACTACTGGCAACCTTCATAAATGCACTGCTTTTGTGAAGAGCTTCAATCTGATAGCCATTTTGCCCACTCAAAAAAACAATTCGATTCTCAAAAAACCTACGCAAAACCGTGATTCACGGTTCTATGCCTGCAATTATGGGTTACACATATTGCCCACTCAAAAAAAACAATTTGATTCTCAAAAAACCTATGCAAAACCGTGATTCGCGGTTCTATACTGCAACTATGAGTTACACATATATAATGATCCAAATGCACTAACACCTGAACTTTCTGAATACAAACAGCTTGCAAATGCAGAAGTTTACACCTGCCATTCCATGTCACAAAACTTTCACAAATATAGCTGAAGTGCAACTATGACTACTAAGCTGTTCTGAACAACATTGACACCCAAATAGATATTGAAAATTGCAAATATGCCAAGGGAAAAATGCAAAGATACGACCTGCCAAAAACTGAAGTAGACCAATGAGATGCAAAAACACATTCTGAAGTAACCATGTGTGCCATTCATTTTCGAGTCTTTTTGTATCAGCTTGTATAACTTCAAAAAGAAAATGTCATTGATTTGGGTTGTCAAAATCTTAAAAAACATTAGTCAAAAATGCATGAAATATTTTGTTGAGCTGAATATGATAACACATCTCGCTTTCATGGTTGCTGAAGTCTACGACCTTGAACAAAATCCTTCAATGTAGAGAAGCTCTTGCAGGCAATGAAGCCTCCAACGATCTCATCACCTCCTCTCCCATATGCAAACATCCCACCAACGTCTGTGTATACGAATCAAGGAGCAATGTTTGAAGCAGATTCAGTGAAGCAATGGTTGTTCATACGTGCAGAGATGTCATTAAAAAAAACGTAGACCACTGTCCTTTGGCACAAAAAGGATCAGGGGTATCAAATAGACATGAAGGTAGCAAACATGGTAAAGTTAGATTGATCATTTTCATCACCTTTCCATATGACATGATATCCCCTGTTCGAAACCCCCTATCGAGTGTTGTTTTTACTGCTGCTTCAACACGCTCAGCAGCTCGTTCTTGCCCAAGCCCATACTTTAGAAGCATGGAGACACTCAGCACTTGCGCTAAAGGGTTGGCTTTATCCTGATGCAACACACCGAAAAAAGGATCTACAGTCTTAATCCTTCAATGCGAACAACCCTTTATTGGTTCATCCTATAATAAAAAGAAACTTTCCCAAAAAAAGATTTGCATGCTCAAACTCAAAGATACAAAGCAGTAATTCTCAGAGGCAAAAATCCCAAGTAAAACTTTAGTCAAGTTCAGTAATAACCTGTCCAGCAATGTCTGGGGCAGATCCGTGCACAGGTTCAAAAACACCAGGACCCTGAACAGATTAGCACATCCCATGTGATGTCAACATCAGCCACAAAGCTTCTTGCTGGTAGAAATCAGGTATCAAGAGTATCAAACTTTCATGGAATTCCATGTCATAAAAGACTCCATAACTTCAGAGCTTTCTGATCACCAAATCTAACAGTTGAACTCTACTCTTAAATACTTCTGCTATGTACAACTGACCGATTGACCAATGCTGGCTGACGGAAGCATCCCAATACTTCCGGTCAATATAGATGCCTCATCAGAAAGAATATCACCAAATATGTTATTGGTTACAATTGTATCAAACTGCATCACAGAAAGAAAATTTCAGGCTGCCAATACTGAAAGTTTTGAGCAGAAAAATTATACTTCGTGCCTGGAAGCCCAAAACCTTCAAAATGCCTACTTAGTTTTGAGCCCCAAGAACCAGAGAGGAACGGCACAACTTTGTATTGGTCAAACATAAATCTGCTTGTTTGTGCATAAATATTTTTTTTTTAAATAAAAACATAGCTTTGACATGTAACACAGCTGTCTGTCCAAAACATTCCCTGGCTTTGCCTACCGGTAAAAAATAATAGCCTATGACATAACAGCAGCTACCTAGTACACCTAGCTAGTAATCCCTACAATTTTAAGTTCTGAGTTTTCATGGCCAATATCAAGAAGTGTGTGTCTCCAGAGAGTCATAACTGAAGCACCACTTTCTGAAGGGAAGGGAGAGTATGAAAAAAGCATTTTGATATATTCTGCCAAATCGATTTGGAGACCCCTCATAATACCTGCTCCTTAGCCCAACAGGTTAGTGCACGAAAGTGAAGTACCATCCTTGTGGAAGAGAGTCAATGATCAGTCTGAGTAAGATCAAGCTACTAAGATCTTGAGTCAGATCCATGAGAGGTCCTGTTGGTGATTATTTGTATCTCAGTATTCCTATACGGCATAACTTGTAAGGGGGGTTCCCTTCTTGGCCCACATGTAAGGTCTCTTCTGGTGAATGCTTATTTTTTATGTGCTAGTTACTAGAGGTTCTTTTCTTGCAAACTTCCATGCTTGACTGAATTTCTACCAAACTACATTTTACTGAGGCTTGGCAATGCTACAAGTTGATCTAAATTCATAGGTCATAATGATTTGGTGGAATCCAAGGATTTCAACCATGTCAACTGATCCGTTAAATTGAGAACATTGTTTATTTGAGGAGTCATTTAGACGTCAGCTGTTACGTCCATGTCCGGTTCAGACCAACCAGTTCAGATCAGTTATATGACAAATGGACAAATGGACAACGGTCTAGATGTTTTTTTGTTGTTATTGAGATAGAGTTTTTGGATTTCCTTGTGTCCAATGGTACTGTTCATCTTGACCTCAACAAAATCTGCTCTATCCATGCATGGCCTGTACCCATTGATGTTCATGACATTCATATGTTTCCTGGCCTTGCCATCAATCAAGCATGTTCCCCATTTTGCTACCATCGCATCTTTGCTACATGCTTTTCTAAAGAAGTTAGAATGATGCCACTTTCGTGTGGAGTCTCAATTGCCAGTGTGCTTTTGATACCCTAAGACCCTACCTACCTCCGCACTTGTCCTTCGTCTTTTTTATTTTGACCAACGTTTTATTGTTGAGAGTGACGCTAGTTCCATGGGTTTAGGAGCCTTGTTGCACTAGAAACTTTGCGTTATTGCTTATGAACAAGGCATGTGATATTTTTCATGTCAGTCTACTACGTATTGCTATTGTCCAATGGGTTTGGTCATCCTATTGAGGAGGCTACATGGGAGATTGACGTTTTCTGCCATACCAATGGGTTTGGTCGTCCTATTGAGGAGGATACATGGGAGATTATTGATGTTTTCTACCATACTCTTGCGAATCAAGCAAGCTTGCTCACAACTACTATTTCTTCTCAGGGCTCCCCTTAGCGGTGTTGTTTTTTTCGCTGGTAATAGTTCCTTTTCTACTTTGCCTACATTGGGGGCGAGTAATGGACTACTAGACTATTGGCCTACTGGGCCTTCACCTGCCACCTAGACTGCGAGCCTTGCATTCATTTACGGTTTCTTAGTGGTTATTTATATTCGTGTTTATAGCCATGCCTTAGGCGTGCAGTTATTCTATTTATGTGCAAGCTGAAAAGGCCTAAGTTGTATATTTTACTTGGACTGGGCTAAATGATAGCCTATCATTGAAGATGATCAATGTGCATTTGACAAGTGGAGCTGTAAAACTCAAATGATCAAGGCAAAATTGATATTTTGCCCAATTCACCCAAAACAATCTAAAACTTCGCATCTCAATTTCGCAGGTAGTGGTACTTCTGCTCCCTAATAAGACAATACAAGGCAAAATTAGAGAAAATTGTGCTAACTTTATGACTGGAATATGTCAGTAATGCGCATGGAGCTTTGGCAGTATATTGATTATCGGGATGTCCTTGCTTACCCAACGTTCATGGTAACTTCAACATGTTCATTAGGACTTGGTCCTCAAGAAACAAGGTCTCAAAGTGGTAATTGAGAATCTATGAATCTCTGGTGCATTTTGTAGAGTAAAACAGTACCTCTTGAGTGATTGACAGCTCATAATGTGGAAAAAATTGGTTCCGATTTTAGCAGCACAATTATCAAATAGTCATGCATTGAATTTGCTATGAATTAGCATACCTGTAAGACCTAGACAATCCTATCCAAACAAAATCGCCACCCTACCTGATAACTCTAGGATGGAACCAAGCACAACAAAAAGCAAATCCAACCTTTCGGGTCTATGGAATTCATGAACAAGATGTTAAATATTCAACTCCATCATGGATATCATGGACTAAGTTCACATCCTAAGCTACCAAAGGTCGGTGCAGATCACATGAATGATAATACGTCCCCATCGGCTTTCATACATTGAAAAAAATACCAAACATTTTGAGCCTCTGTGACTTATGTGGAGGTGAAGGGCAAACTGAGCCATGATGAAATCTAGCACTAACGAGAGAAAGCAATCAAACCAAAGCCCTGACTTCTTCATAGATTAGTACAGAAAAATCACATAACGTGACTATGTCTTGCTTACAATTGAATCAAACTTAATGAGGGTACCTGCTAGGCAAAGTGCACCACTAAGGATAAAAAGAATCAGTACAAACCAGCTTGCTACAACTTGGACAAAGATCTCAAATAAGAACTGCAAGTCTGCTAGGACGGCATATATAGATATTCAATATGAATTCTAAGGTAACATTCGCACACAATATAAAAGAACAGCAATTTTTAACTTAAAATCCTTAATGCATCACTCCATCTTGCACATGATGGGCTACAATATCTTAACTCATGCATCAGAGCCCAAGAGTAGGTGCAGGTCACTGCATGTATTATCTTTGATGACTCATTTCCACAAACCTAGAAGAGATCTCTCTCTCATAGAGCTCAATATGTATTTCAATTCAGGTATAGACCACCAAACGGCTCAATGACTGAGGTGGAAAAAAGAAAGCAGTTTCATTACCTCAAAAAAATTATAGAAGCTCCTACATTTGCCCATTTATATGTTTGAGCTAAATAAAATATCATCCATGATCTCACCCAAGCTACCTCAAACTTAGAATTGGAAGCAAAAAGTACCAGTTTTTCTTTTTTCCCTGCATCACCTATCCTTCATAAAGAATGTTTCTTACCCAAAATTCTCTTGAAAACACTTCAAAATTGTACACATGATTGTATAGATTCTAGAATGTTCCACAACATTCCAAGAATGCTCAAATGTCCTAATAAATCAACTTTCACAAGCGCACCAGGTTACCCACTTGTTTTGGATTTCTGATGAGCTGCATGGCAGCATTATCAACATACATATGACTAAGCTCAACGTCGGGATATTCTTCAGCACCAATAATTGTCAATCTTTCTCGCCATAATTGTGAAGCCTGAAAAAGGCAAACTCAAACCAGTGAAATCTACTTAGACTAAGCACACTAGTTCGTAAAAATATCTCTCAAGCGAGTACAGATACTTTTGAGAACTCAAAGGCACCTACCTCCAAAACATTTGCTTTATCAACCGAGCAAAGTTTTCCCTGCCTTTTCCGAGCTGTCTCAAAACCAACTCGAGCTATTCGATCAATCTGTCATGAAAACATGTACAAAAGAGTCACTGTAGTTTTCTGGTGCATATATGCATCAGAGATATGCACATCAACACAGGAATCACAAATTCACCAGCCAGAAAATAAATCAACTCATTATTTTAGTCTAAGAAGTAAAAGAATCAATAAAGCCTATAAGCATGTCCTTCACAATACAAGAATTAGCCTGAGTTGCAGCGGATCGCGATCCGGAAGGATTTCGATCCGGATCGCGCATTCTGGATCGCTCGCATTCCAGGACCAGAAACGCTGTCCCGGAACGCGAAAAAAATTTCAAATTTTTTTATGTGGGCCGCGGGCTGGCTTGTGAGAGTTGGAGAGTGAGAGAGAGCAAAGGTGAGGAGGCGATGGTGGATTGTGGGCAGTGTGGAGCATCGATCCATGCGTGATCAAGACGGTGGAAGTGACGAGGTGGTGGCATTTGTCTCCAAAACGATTTTAGGTAAGTTTTGAGTTCAAACCTTGGCACCTCATAGAATGAGCTGTAGGCGACGTATACAGAATACTGACATGTGATTGTTTGCTTCCTCTTTTGCAGGTCTGATATATTGGCTGAGTCACATGACCTGATACATTGACAGATTCACACAATGCCGGTCCTTGGTAGAGGCATTTGGTCAGAGGTAGAGTTGACAGAGGGGGATGTGGCTACGCACCAGGGATTTGGTGCCCGCAGATGGAGATGCCTGCATTGTGGCAGCACCTTTACTGGTTCTCTTACCAGGGTTAGGGCCCATTTGCTATGACTCACCAGGCCAGATGAGCGGGGGATGGGCATATCCATTAGCCCTCGCATATCAGATGCAGAGGTGGAGAGATTGATGGACACATAGGGCGCGACGGTACATCTCTTGAGCCTTTGAGACCATCTCAGAGTGTTGTTCATGGGTCAGTGGCAAGAGCAGGGACTAGAGCAGGTTCGGGATATGGTGCAGGTGTAGGGTCTAGAGCAGATGCAGATGCAGAGGCAGGGCCTAGTCACATGGGGGGAGATGTTCCTAGAGTGTCCAGCACACATGCAGCCTCTCATCCAGTTGTTCCTTCAGCAGCAGGTCCATCTCGTCCAGCGTCGTCATCAGCTGCTGACGCACCATTTACAGAGCCAAATCATGCTGCAGCGATGCAGCAGGCGATGCTCCACAGTCAGACACACCTTCAGCACGTCCATCTGCTGTTTCTGGTGGGCATTCTAGACCAGGAGAGTCCTCTGTGCAGCAAAGAGCGGTTAGGGCTAGGCAGCAGAGACATCATCATGCCTTGTGTACCCGACGGATTGGCCAGCTGTTCTATGGGTGTGGCATTCCGTTTGTTGTTGCAGACACTTGCCTTTAGATAGCATCAGCTGATTCGTCATGGTTTTTGCAGCTATGGATGCTCAATATTAAGTGATGGATGGACTGACACTCGTCGGCGATCTGTCGTCAATATCCTAGTGTCTTGCCCACTTGGCACAGTCTTCCTACGAGGCGTGGATGCTACTCGAGCTGGTGGAGCCATCACGGCCGAGTTCATAGTGATCTCTATAGTGCAGGAGATTGGGGCAGAGCATGTGGTTCAAGTCGTCACAGACAACGGCTCGAGCTGCAAATCGATGGGAGAGATGGTGACGAGGGAGCACCCGAGTATTGTGTGGACCCTGTGTGTTGCACATTGCATTGACCTTCTCATTCAGGACATGGTTGCACTTCCATGGATTCGCAAGGTACAATTTTCGTCACTTTGTAAAGCATTTTGCACTTGTCAATTATTCCAGGCCCCTAACCTCTTTTAGCTGCTAACAGTTTTTTGTTTAATGTTTGTCTTGCAGCTCACCTCTCAGGCCATGCGCATAGTGAAGTTCGTCACCAGAAAGAGGCCCGTGTTGGCATTGTTCCGTACATTCTCTCGGCTAGACCTGAAGAAGCCAGCACCCACTCGCTTTGCCTTCTTTTTCTTGGTTCTCGAGCGACTATGCGTCTTGCGAGATCATTTGCGGAGGATGGTATCCAGTGAGGCATTTGATGAGTTCAGGGATTGCACGACAGAGGTAGTGTTCTTCTAGGCCATAGTCTTTGAAGAGGACTTCTGGACATGGGCGAGTGCCATTGTAGAGGTTCTTCAACCTGTCTTCTATGTGTTGCGCCTAGTAGACCGAGAGGGGTGCACTCTCGGTCTCATATACGAGTTCATCGACCGCATCGGCGAGGCGCTTCACAGATGTGGCTTGGAGGAGGATAGGTACGTCTCCTATCACTTTGCTATTTCAGTTTCACTTTGCTCTCGTGTTTTCAAAGATGCCTAACCATTTGAAATGTCACCAATGTCACCTGCGCAGGAAGGACGAGCTCCTCACACTTTGGGAGGCGAGGTGGGACTACTTCCACAGACCCATCCATGCGGTGGCCCACATGCTGCACCCATTGTGGCGCTCTACCAGACGTCCTGGCAACATGGAGCTCCACCGAGGATGGGTGGAGTACACCGAGCGTGTATGGCCCGGCGTAGGTATTGTAAATATTCTAGCTAGTGTAGTTGTTCATATTAGCATATGCTTTGGTTTGTGGCCTGACACGTGTTCTATTTCCTTTGCCAACAGGCACGACTCTGGGGAACATAGAGCGAGACATAGTCAAGTTTGAGCGGGGCTTGTATCCTTTTGATCGAGAGCAGTGTAAGCTCAGAGATGACCAGTTGGCGCCTATCACATGGTGGAGCTTTCATGGCCGCAGTACGCCTGACCTTCAGCAACTGGCAGAGAGGGTCCTTGCACAGGACTGTTCAGCTTCTGCCTGTGAGCGGAACTGGAGTGTATGGGCCAGCTATCACACGAAGAGGAGAAATAGACTCTCCATTGAGCAATGCAGGCGGTTGGTGTTCATGAACTGGTGACCAACGGACGCATGTTGAGACGCACACGCATGCAGGGTGACTGCTTGATCAAGGTGAGTTAGTGACTTTATTGGTATTGCTTGATGTACTTGCTTTTCAAATGAACTTATTTGACAAATGCATAAGTTTGCTAACCATGCCCGTTTGTTTTTGTAGGTGAACCCTGACTCCTGCAAGGTACATACGACAGTTGCTGATCCTCGAGTGCCACCTACGGAGGAGGAGGTCGAGGATGATATCTATCATGAGCTACATAGGCAGGCAGATGCAGAGGCACGGTCTGCACGACGCCACAGGAGAGCAGCTCGACATCAGGAGATGGGAGAGGATGGAGATGATGAGATTTTGGGGCGTGGAGAGGGATTTGGGCATGGGTACGAGGAGGAGTGGATGGATGAGGGTGATACAGAGGCAGAGGATGAGGGTGAGCATGAGGGGGGGGGGGGGGGGGAGACATGTAGCACTTATTCGTAGACCCCGATGTCGAGACACAGGAGGAGCCAGCCGTTCCTGCACCTAGACGTAGAGGACGACCTAGACGTTCCAGGGGGGGGGGGGGGGGTGAGTTGGGGGCCTTGTTTGTAGAGAGGACTGGAGTTTCACAGGCAGTTGAGAGCCAGGTCGGCTCTGAGTTTATAGGGCCTTCCCAAACTACGAGATCACAGTTGAGAGGGCGACCTAGAGGGAGTAGCAGAGGAGGAGCAATTGGAGCCAGCCAGGAGGGGGCGGGAGGGAGAGAGAGAGGGAGAGGGAGAGGTAGGGGATAGGGGAGAGGCAGAGGCAGAGGCTCACCACGACACATGACACCCTCCGCGTCATCAACAGATTCCTTGTTTGGCAGTTCCACAGACACTGATGACTCAGACTTTGAGTTAGAGGACGATTGTTAGTTGTTAGTTGTTATGAGACATTATTTATCGGACGTCACTCTATTTTTTTTTTCAGCCTTGAGCCCGACATTATATATTTTCGCGTTTTTACATTGTGTCCTGTCGGTTCGTGTTTCGATATGATTTTTTTCCAGCATGGTCTACTTCAGTAGGTAATTATCACATGCTAATTTCTACAAACTTCAAAGAGAGAGAGAGATTCAATATGCTTTCAATGCTTTGCTTTGCACATGATTTCATTTCACACAATATTGGTAACTGTAGAAAATGATATAATAGTGAAAAATAAGTTAATGGACGACAATGGTCCTGAAATTGATGGCAAACTTGATAAATGAACTGCCCTTGAAAAAACCTTCCATTTGATACCCATATTGGCATTAAAAAAAATTCAAAAAAAAAAAAGCGTTCCAAGAAACCCTAATGGGAATTCCCGGAACGCGTTCCGGATCGTGGCCTGCAACTTTGGAATAAGCCTGGAATCTGTAGCATCAAAACAAGGAGAACACAATAGAAACCTAACTTGAGAATGAACACCATGACATGCAGTAGAACTTCCACGAATTGAAATGATCAACAGGCAAATAAGGTCAACAACGACCAGATGTATACCTCTGCTGTAGAGTATATTTCTGTGTTGAAAGCGATGCGCTCCCCATGTTCATTGATTCCAAAGCCCTTTGGCTTTCCAAAATATATTCCTAATAACAAACGTTGGAAAATTTGTATTCCTCGCAAAAATGCTTTAGTTCCACATAACATTGAGTTTACCGCTATCTTTTTACAGTCGAAGGCCAGAAACAAGAGTGCAAAATAAAGCAATTGCTCCTACCTCCAGTGAGCTCGCGGACCACCATAAGGTCGACTCCATCTGCAACTTCTCGCTTTAGAGTTGAACTATCTACCAGCTGTTATGAATTAACAGTCATTGAAAGTATTTAAGTCATATATTCAAAGTTGTACTAAAGACTCCTTGCAGGAAAATAAATCTCAAGACTGCTCTTCAACCTTGACTTTCTTAAGACCTCTTATGAAACAGGATTCAGTTATATAAAACCAGACGATCAGAAAAAAAAAAAAGCGAAGTCATGCAAATGCTTGTAGAATAAATTTAACTACTCTTCTAGAATGTAAAATCAATCAAATATCCGTACCACAGATCTATCTTCACAATAACTCCAAAATCACCAACTTGTCTTTACATCTTGTTTAAGTCTCTGAATAGCCTTAAACATAAAAGCCAGGTCAGAAAACATTCACAGAAAACCAACAAAATGAGTAGATATAGCAACAACTTGCCACATGATTATATTCTTCCAAGTGGAATAGAATATCAAGAACAATTTAAAGTCTCCAATTAGCGTTTCCCAGTCCCCCATTACTAGGTGTCATTCCAGGAAATGCGATTGGAACATGATTACTGAGGCTCCAAGTTACAAAGCAACTTAGGGATACAATAAACCTATTATGTCCTCAAGTCTCTCCCCTATTAATATAGCCACAATATATGCCCATATCTCAAGTTTGGTTACAAAAATTATTTTGAGTACGTTGAAGTTTACGCCACAAAAAATTGATGTGGCCAAGTAAGATTCTACAAAATTACAAGTCGAAAACAGCAGTGTGCCATAAAACACACAAAAGAAGCAGGTTGGTAACAGATGCCACAATATGTCACAAAGCAAAAGTAGGATCTATGTTGCTTGCTACTTGTGGAATATGCCAAAGAAGCATGGCACCTGGAGCCATTAACAATTCGAACAAGAGAAAGAAAGCATCAAATAACATATGAGGGGAATTACAGAATTTAGGTATGGTGTTACATTCTTATAATGCCAAAATGTTTCATACCCACAAAAGCATCTTCTACCCAAGGATCGTAAGGTACAATATCCAGCAAATGTGATGCATCAATGTTAAAAGTTTAAGTAATAAAATCATTGACATTTAGAACATCTTCTAAATAGTTCAGGCATTCCTCTCATGGCCAAGCTTTGTCTGATATGCACATTGGGGGAGGTGGAGTCAGAGGAGCATTTCCTATTCAGACCACTAACTAACCCCAATGCACCAAAGCTATCGACACCAAGTCCAGCTTAATCAAGCCTCCAATGATAATTGATGTCCCATACCACCGCCCATCACTCTCTATTCTCAATGGCACACATCTCTATGGCTAGATATACATCCTGGTTGTAAATACTCAAAGAGATACTTAACATTCATCATCATCACATGCCATAGGTTAGGGAAAGCCTCATAAAGAAGCATACAAAAACAATCCATAAACTAGATAAAGTTTCATAAACTGGACAAGTCCATGAACCAGATGAAGCCTTATAAAACGATACACATCCTTGTGTTCTGGGTAGGGTGGAGGTGACACGGGACGAACAGCAAAAGACGGAAATGGATAAGGCGGAGCAATGGAGCATGCTGCGAGGAAGACGCATAACCACCAGCTACCATCATCATTCGCATCTCTGCGACGGTCTTCTCCACACTAACCATGCGAGCTTGCACAGAAGGGGAAGTACCATCAGGCGAACTAGCAGCCACCGTAGCACCGATTACGGTCAGGGCTAGGCACAAGGTTGGGTGGTGGTAATTGGAGAGCAACAAGAGGGCTAAGCGGAATATCAACTCTATCATCTTCCATTATGAAACAGAAAACAAAGACAGCACAAAAGAAGGAAAGGAGTAAGCGCTCCCTGAGATCCAAGTTTGTTGTCTTGCTGGCTGTAGGTCTACTGAGTTGACAAGTTGTTTAATGTCTTTTGCCCCTCCTCAGCAAGTTAGAACTCTCCCTGAAATCCAATCAAAAGGAACCCCCGCAGAGGTGCGTTGGGCTAGCAATAAGAGAGCGCTGATTCTGCCTTCAGAATTCCCCCAAAAACCACAGAAAAAAGTCGGGGTTACCCTCCTCCTTCAGAGATGTGCTGGGCTGCAGCAGAGAATCGCTGATTGGGCCGTTGGTTTGCACCTAAAACATGCGAAAAAATCTGCCTCAGAACATCCACAGAAAGCGCTGGACATCTGTCTAGAAAACGTTGGAAAAAAGGCATAGAAAAACGCCCCAGAACACTTCTTGGAGAGCCCTAGATCATCGCTGGAACTGTAGGAACTGGCCACCCCAATTCCTACACTGATTTGTACGTTATTCCCTCTTTTCACCAGTGCTGAAGAAGGGCTGCAGGAGGGCGATGTACCATCAGAAGGAATTCTGCACCAAATCGGATTCTTTTAGGCTCCCAATAGGCTGGAACAACAGCGCTGGAGGTCCAGAAAACTTTTAAATTCTGTCTCCCCGATTTTCCCCCTCAAGATCCTCCAAAGAACAAGCAAAATTTGAAGATTTTCACACTTTCTCTCTCTAAAACAAACGTTTTCTTTTTTAGAACGAGGCTCTGATACCAATTGTCACAAGCAAGTCTCTCCAACCTCGTGAATCCTAGAAGGCCGGTGTGTAGAATGAACCTCCCAACCATAGGCACCCCTTATTTGAGTCCTTCTACCTGCTATTCCTGTCAACTGGCACATGGCATCCACCTGTGGGTGATCAGTCCACTTGGCATGCATGACCCCTGTGACTTGTGAATACTGAGTGACTCATAGGGTACCACCCCCGGGCCCCGCCAAAGACTTGTGACCCGCTTAATCACCCAGACTACTTGTCGGCTAGCATCTCGTCACTGATGGCTAGGGTCCCGACGGTCAAGACACCACATCTCTGACAGCTTGTCAGACGGCCACACCGGATCACTGCTTGTGACGCACCGGTCCCTACTTGGGATAGATGTCCTTGTCAATCACCGGCCCTTGCCAATACTTCGGCCTCAGGCCCTCTGGTAACCGGCCGTGTCGAGATCATGATAGAGTCGTAACTGGACTCTAACAACCTATCTATAAATTGACCATTGTTCTGATATGGACCGTCGAAGCTTTGGAGTCTTTTGACATCGGGCAATCAAATAACTGAATTACTTCTCTCGAGAATCTATAGACATTGAGCACTGATGTGACGAAATCGTTGATGCCAAAGATTACTTCAACTATCACCAATGCTTACCATATCTTGATCAAGAGATTTTGCATTCAATTTGTAGAGCCGATTTGCGTTGACTCTAGCTCTTATAGTAATCACTTTGTAGTGATTCTTGATGTCCTTGACAAGACAATTGTCACTATGAAACTTAATCTTGAATTGTTGATCAGTTATTGTCCCAACCGATAGTAGATTGTGAGCTAAGCTAGGTATGTCTTGTACGTTGCTTATCCGCTTCATCATCACTAGCTAAATTCACTGGTACCACTCCAGATTCTTTGATAGGTAATAATTGGACATTAGCTTGTCCAACTTCATCACCATTGTGGATTTTCTTTAATTCTAAACAGCACTCCTTCCTTGGAGTCATGTACTTGGACGCTCCACTGTCGATGTATTAGGTATGCACAAGTTCGAGCTATCACTTGCATCATATCGTATTGATCATCATCAAAATTTATGTTGATTGATGTAATTTTCCATCTAACCGAGGATACTAGCTTCCCTCCCGTCAAGAAAGCCAACTAGATGGGACTTGAGCCAAATAAGGTGCTCGAAAACCCCCAACGACAACAGAGACATCGCCAACAACATGCTCCAGAACTATCGAAACAACTTGGCCTTGCCTTCAAGGACTGTGATATCGAGCCAAAGCCCACCTAACCCCCAAACAATATGGCATTGGGCTAGGTACCCTAAACAAGATGTACCCCTAGACCCTAAGCTCAATCTCAAAACCATAAAACAAATGGCCTGAAAATGCCTTAAACTGATATGCAAAAAAGCTCAGGTAATTTAGGAGATGACAAAGGAACCAACTCAACCCCAATAGTGAAGTCCTACACAATTATACAAGCCCATAGCATTTCACAAAGCTAGATGGAAAAGAAGTTCAAGAAAACCTGTTTTGCACACAAAATGGTGCATCCTTGACCATGCTGAAACCTTGTAATTTTTCCCCAAATAGCATGTGAATCGATCATACCAACTATCTTGGCAGGAATTGGTGTGCAAGTAGTTAATTCCAAACAACCTACAAGCTCCAAACTGCACCCCCCTCAAAGTTTCAAAATAAAGATTAAAAAAATTGTTTGCTAGACATTGAGATTTAGTGGTTAATCCTTGATAAACTCTAATTCAAGTGATCATGTTCTATGCGTATAAAACATGATACATTCCTAACCAAATGATATGGAGCAGGTTCCTATGATGTATACTCTCCTGGTACTACTAGAAGCTCTTTCCTCTCTCATAGATTCCACTCAAAATCATATCAAGTCTCATAAGCATGGATTTTTTCACATCATTCATTCAAAAAGCAAATGAGAGAAAGCTGCCAATCACACTTTGCATTCTTGAAAAGCATTCAACACTCAAAACACACACAATTTCATGGGTCATATATTCAAGGCTCTAAAAGAAACTTTGCAAGTCTACACTTCATACATTAACAAGCATCATTAGCTGATTTGCACCAATTCACAATGATTTAAGAGATTCTAATTTAAGGCTTCCCATATTTTCCCAATGTGTGACTTGAAACCTCGAATATCATTCAAAACTATACTTAGTTGTGTTATAGACACTAACTATGTCAAGACCCACACCAATCCAACAAAGATAACATTAGACTTCATGCAAAAAAAAATTTGAACAAAAGCTATACACATCTAATTGATATGATTTTGCAAAATATCGTAGCTTTCTCTCATTTTCTTGGAGCAAAAGTCACACTCTAGACTAATTCATGGGTATTATACAACTAGTGTTTTCATTCATCCTATATTTGAAAACATGGGCAAGCCACACATACCTAGAAGCACGGAACAATATGAATATACAAGCAAATCGTCAGCATGCTATATGTTATTGCAAAACAAGGATGCTCCTACTACCTTCGTTTAAGATTCAAAGAACAACATAGAAAGGTACAAATAAGTTCCAAATGCAAAGAAATCAAGAACTTGATTTGTCGAATTAGCCCGGAGGAGGCTGCTACATGTGAATAAGCTCTTATGCAACTGAGATGTACGAGCAACAACCTCAAGATAGTTGATGCTCCAGTCACTTCATTGTAGAGATTTATGTGCACTTTCCAACACATGAAAAAGGCAAGTTTGATAGCAAATAGATTGATATCCAATACATGTCAAATGATAGCTTACTTGGGAGAATACAGTAGCTGGTCGTAGATTTGCAAAAACACCAAGGCCAACACGTAGGTCAAGCAAGCCACGCTCAGGTCTTAGATGAGCTTCATTCCTATCCCATTTATACCTGCAAGCCTTCAATATGACGACAAGGGTCAAGTAAATGAACTATGTGTGTAAATTCAATTATGAGTACACACTAGAGACCCACCCGCCAATAGCTGCTAGAAGCACAGCATCTGAATCACGGCAAGCATCTAGTGTCTCTTGTGGCAAAGGAGAACCAACAGCATCGATTGCTGCACCTCCCACCAACATTTCCTTGAACTCAAAGTCAAGCCCTACATCAAACACACCATGGAAAATAAAACAATTTAATCAATGCCCAATTGTGCCAACGAATGAAGTTCTATGCTCATCCACGTGTTTGGAGGAAATTCTAAGCTCTAACATGAAGGTAATGCTACAAACTTCAAACGAAAACAAATAGTTTGCACTTGGAACAAAAGGAAAGTACACATGGAACTAGGAGAATGAGTAATCCTTATTATGGCAATTGGGAAAGAATAAATAAGAACTTTTTCTTTTTGGATAAACAACCCATCAATAAACTCTTCTTCCCAAGTTCCAAGAAATACAAACAAAACAATAAAAAGTGAGACACCGTGTAACTCTTTTTCAAGTCTTTTAAATAGTTGTCCATTTTACACATAACTTAACAGAAAACTTATCAACACCTATAACTCTAATCCTTGAACAAACTTAAATCTTTACATCTCTTGCCTAGGCACAATTGACAAGGATCTGAAACTAGCTCCACGCTCTGAACTCTTAGAATGCATGCCTTAAGGTAACATACGCTTGAGCTTCTTAGATCTGTCCTATTATGGCAAGGCCTTTCTTATTAAGTGCCCTATAAAGGGACAAAATCTTCCTTACTTTCGAAGTATTGAGATCCCCTTGCACTATGGTTACTTCAATACTGCATGCCAAGAAATATGCAACTCCTAGTAACAAGTTAGTACCTTGAAAGTTTGACATACATAAAGATTATTTTGAATTTGGCTTGCAACTTCATCCTCTATCGTTTGACTCAACCTATAAAACATCTTAAACGTTCGTCGAACATCAAGTAAAAGCTCAACTTTAGGTGATTCACAAGGAAGTTACCTATTTTGGTTTGGCCACCGCCATGCCTGAAACTATTTTAGGGGCCATTTCTATTTTTAGTATATCAAAGTCAAAGTCCTAAAGTTAAGTTAATTAGTCTTGCATGTAGGAGGGCGCAGTAGTTCTAGAATAGAACATGATTTTTCACTTCAAAATTTAGTAAGGGTCTTTACCCAAAATAGAGAGCAACTATAGTAATCAGCTTTTTGCTGTCAGCTTTTGCTAAGGACTAGAGAAATTATATAAGGGGGGTTCGCATCTAACCTCCTTGTAGAGAGCTATGCTCATTCTTCATTTAATGTAAGTTCTTTGTAATCTCTTATGTTGATCTTGATTGGTGTGTGTGAGTGCTAATATGAGTCCACTCATGTATTGAATTTGAGCATCAAATTCCAACATGGTATAAGAGCTGGCTTCTTGATCTTGGAAGCTATCTAGACTCTACATGAGGAAGAGAGATTGTTTTTGCAGGTGTGGAATCGAATTATTGAAGGAGCATTAGTTGCGTGTGGTGTCACACTATTACGAGGACAACGTGGATCTTCTAGGAGGAGATCGGATCGTCAAAGAAAAGTTGCTATAGATTAGTATTATTTTTGGACAATGGCAAGATTGAGTGATACTATGTTGCCGGAATCTAGTAAGCTAGCAAGATGGTAAAAACTTTAGCATCTGGAACATGTTTCCTCGAAACCGGACGTACGAAACGACCCCGTTTTGAAACAGCGTTTCACTGTTCGAAACGATTGTTGAAAAAAGGCAAAAAAATTTGCGATACAGCACGGGCCCGAGGGGTGTCTATTTTCACTTTTTGGCGTGATAGAGAAGCCACAGAGAGAGAGAGAGAGAGAGAGAGAGAGAGAGAGAGAGAGAGAGAGAGAGAGAGAGAGAGAGAGAGAGTCTTGTGATTGTGTTGTGTTGTGACTTGTGAGTGTGGGTTGTGTTGTGTTGTGAAGTGTGTGTTGTAACTTGTGATTGTGTTGAGAGAGAGATATTGATATGTGTGTGTGTGTAAAAGAGAGAGAGTGTTTGTGTGTGTGTGTGAAGTAAAGGGAGTGTGTGTGTGTGTGTGTGTGTGAACTTTACGTGTGTGGTGGTGTGTTTGTGTTTGTGTGTGTGGTGGTGTGTTTGTGTTTGTGTTTGTGTGTTTGTGTGTTTGTGTGTGTGTGGTGTGTGTGTGATTGAGAGAGAGAGAGGATAGGGAGAGTGTGACATGTGTGAATTTTGAAAGAGCGGGAGAGAGAGTGTGTGAGTGTGTGAGAGAGAGAGAGGAGGGAGAGAGTGTGTGTGTCACAGTGTGTGAGAATTTAGAAAGAGAGGGAGAGTGTGTATGTGTGAGGCTTGAGCTAGAGTGAGGTTAGAGCTTAGGTTTACCGTTTAAGAAATTAGGATTAGTTTTTAATTTGAAGTCTGAATTTAATACTTATTGTTTTGTTGACACTAGATAGCTATTAGCTATGCCCAGAAAGGGGGATCCCTTATGGGATCACGTCACTCTTAATTCAGGTTATGGCGCATCAAGCACGAAGAATTGGACTTGCAAGCATTGCAGGAACACTTATGGAGGTGGCCCCGTTCAAATAAGGGCGCATCTTTTACGTCTTCGAGGATACGAGATCGTCGTTTGCACTCAGGCCCCAGAGTCACTGAGGATTGTCGGGATCGGGGACGACTCTCCTGCTACTACTTCAGGCACAGGTGATTCTTGAATCTTGTTTGATCAATGATGATTGATATTTGATCTCAAGCTAAAACTTAAAAGCTCAGTCTATAACTTTGAATAATAATGAGTAATTAGTGATTGTTCTCTCTCACTTGACACTGACTATAATTTATTAGCTAAAGCCTAACTAGTAACACCATTATTGTTACAGGTGCAGCATCCATTCCACCTATAGCCGGCACTAGCTCCGCTGCAGCATTCATTCCACCTTCTGGAGAGACTCCTACAGTGCCAGTAGGTGGGGCAGGCAGTAGTGCTATTGGTAGGGCTGGAGGTGTTAGGGGACGTGGTCGAGGACATGTGAGAGGCAAGGATGTTTTGTGGCAGCCTTCCAGCAGTTGCATAGGGATGCAGCTGCTATTGCTGTTAGGAGGTGCTTTTACTTGTGCGACCTCCCCTTTCATGTGGCTATGAACCCTGCATGGAGGGATATGATGCGAGCAGTATCTCGTATCGGTGTTGAGTGGGAGGGCCCGACCATGGAGCAATTGAGGACGAGAGAGCTACATGCTGAGCGGCAATCCATGGATGCTGACCTACAACCCATTAGGAAGTCATGGGCGACCTATACCTGTAACCTTACATCTTCAAAACCTTTGCACTTACTATTTTAGAAATTAGTACTTTCAAGTTTCTAGCTTTGAACTTTCAATCTCCAAATTTGCAACGTAGTTAGTTGAAATTGTTGTCGAATGTTTTAGGTATGGATGCACCATACTATCAGATGGTTGGACCCATGCAAGGAGGCCCATCTTGTGAATATATTCGTGCCTTCTTGCATGGGCACCATGTTTTTGAGATCCATTGATACGTCGGAGCCAAGCATGGCATTGGATGGCAGGTTTGAGTACATCTCACAGGCCATTGAAGAGGTCGGAAAGAGAATGTTGTCCAAGTATGCACTTGCCACTTTCAAGTTTCAACTTTCGACATTGAGCTTTGAAGTTAGTAAGTTACAACTTACAACTTACATTTTGTGAATCATGATTATTGTTTTGAACGTTGCAATTTACATTTGCCATTTAAATTTGCAATCTGCATTTGCATTTGATTCCGGAATGCTCAATGGTGAATGTTCACGAGTTATGATTCGACCATTGTCAGAATTCCAATGCAGGTTGTCACAGACAATGCGTCCAATTGTGTTGCCATGGAGAAGCTCGTGAATGAGAGGTACCCTTGGATTTTCTGGAGTCCATGTGCTGCACATTGTCTTGACCTCCTTGTGGGTCTTGAGCATCTTCGGGTCCTATTCCAGCTTGGATCTCTTGAGGCCTGCCCCCACTAAGTAACCAAGATCCAACTTCCAACTTCCAACCTGACAACCTGTTTCCAATTTTTTGATTTGCAAATTTGCAATTTTGTTTTAGCTTCAAGTTTCAGTGCTCATAGAATTTGAATTTCGCTATAGCCTGCTGCCTATGACCAATTACCAATCTTATTTCATGATTTTCATCCTAGGTTTGCCTATATGTTCATTGTTTTGGAGCGGCTCATAAAAGTGCATGGAAGCTTGAGGATGAAAGTGGTTTCACCCCATTGGGCAGAGTGGGGCCCATCACGAGAGGCCAGGGCCAGGAGATTTGAGGCGATCGTGATGGGGACTTCATTTTGGGATGATGCATGCACCATTGTCATATCCATGCAGCCTATCGACAGTGTGTTGCGCCTTACTGATAGAGAGAGAGGGTTCCACTTTAGGCCTTCTCTATGAGTTTATGGATAGGCTGGGAGAGCAGCTTCAGACTTGCACCACCATGGCTCCTGACAGGTATATTACTACGTTGAAAGTTTCAACGTTGGTTCTTCATTGACATTCATGATTAGAATTTAGTTAAAACTTAATAGTTCTTGAGACTTGAATGCTCAAACTTCACTCCCGATTGTTTGCAGGCTGGAAGAAGTAAGGGGCCTATTTCTAGACAGGTGGCAGTGGTTCCATCAAGTCAGTGGTCAGTGCATTGTAATTTGTAAGTTGTAAATTCTATAGTTTATAACTTTACTGTTTATAATTTCTGGAAGTTCTTGGATGTTTGAAAATTGAGACTGTGATGTGTTGCGTGCAATGCATAGAAGTGTGATTGTAACATTGACACGTTATCAAGCACCTATAGGCTATTAGTAATTACCATGCGGCAAATTGCAATGGGCACACAAACCCCGAGCCCTCACGAGGCAAACTTCTTATTCTCTTTAGTAGTAAGTTAGTAGTAAGTACTTACAAGTTACAAGACTCTAAAGATCTTAGATGATGAATCATGATGGTCGTGTCTTTGCATACTTCTTGAATGCACCTGGGTCCTGTATTTAGAAGTTAGTACTATGTACTTTGTACTGGCAAAGGGCATGAACTGAATCTCGCAATCTAATTAGTAATAACCTATCTAGTATGATGTATCCATGAATGATGAATGATGACAATATCAGACTGAGGAAAGTCTCCATACACAGCTTCTCCTTGAAATTGCCTTCTCTAGAGCATTCTCATGAAATTGGATGCATCTACTTGTTACAGGACTTTCTATGACATGTGTAAACCTCAAAAACCCTCAAAAACACATTTAAAAAAAAAAACTTAAAAAAAATTCCGATTTCGAACCAGAACCAGTCGTTTCAAACGCGTTTCGAAACGACATACGAAACGAGCCCGTGAAACATTGATCTAGAAGCTCAAGATGCAAAACATTCTCCAGAATACATATGATATAATCGTTTGCATAGCTATGGAAAATTATTTCCCAACCTCTGATGTTGAATTCTCATAATCACATCCCAAGCGTAACTTTTCCATTCATTATATTAATTTATCTATTAACATCAACATTATCAAAAAAAAGTTCATAAAAAGTCAAGAAAGCAGTACATTTCTTTCTCGTCCTAAATTGGAAAAGCTTGCAAAAAAATGTAACCTATAAAGATCATTAACATGATTAAACAATGGGCCTACTTTTACATTCACAACTTGCACAACTTGTACCTTGATGAGCTCGTTGCACATGCATATATTCTTCAACTTGGACGGGAGTACATTTTGTATGTCATACCTTTATCAACCTTTAGTAGTAGAAGCTCAAAGTGTCCTTGTTTTGACTTGCTCATCAATATTGGAAATATTATAAGTAAGAGAACTTCGCTTACTTTAAACTACAAACCTCTGATGATTTAAGTGAAACCATCAAAGAAGGACCAACGTTATGATGCACATGCAAGTCTATCTATGAAGTATCTTAACCTCAATACCAATCCTTGGTCGTGATCATAGTTGCATGCATATAATCCAGAACGCAATCCGGATCGTGTTAGGGTTAGTGCTTTTTGGAACACAAAAATAAAAATAGAATATAAAAAACAAATTCTTAATTTACTTTGCCTTCAATTTTTTTCCTTCTCCTTGAATTTTTTCAGGAGAAATGTATATAAAGGTGGACGTATGCCAAAACAATTCTATGAAGGCCTATAGACTCGTGCTACCAAGGTAGAGCGTGTGTTGCTTGTTGCACTCTCTGGTCTTCTCCTTTCACTCCAGCGTCTTTTTGGTTTGCAGTGTATCTACTATCTCTGTCTGTAATTTGACTAGATCAATATAGCTCTAGCCTCTATGCAATCTTATATTTGCCTCTTTCCAATTTATCAGTACGTTGTTCTTCTGATGCGTTGATTGATGATTTTTGAGTTCAATAAATACTAACTAAACTATCAAAAAAACAAAGATTTGAAATCCGGATCGCAGATTGCTAACGTTCCGAAAAACACGATGTGGTCATGATGCATCTCCAAAAATGTCAAGTACACTCTCTTCTTTTAGAATCACTACTTCAAATATCCAAGAAACCTGCAGGAAGTTTTGCTTAGCATTATGAAGGAATCATGAAATCATGCATTTTCAGCCCAGGGCATTACGCCCCATTACGTAAATGCCCCAAATTTGATTTTCTTGTAAAATTACTCAGTGCGAAAGAGAGACTTTTCCAATAAAAACCAAAGACACGGACCTGAAACTCATTCTTTAAATTCACGAGTGCAAACCCAACTTACAAAATTATAGTCGATTTAACACAACATGTAAACAACTGCCATTTTTGGAAGGAAATTTCTCTTGCAAGCCAGCATTTACATAAAGTTCCTTTCATAACTTTTGGGAGTTTTTGAATTATCGTCATTCTTCATTGCTATGGACAATTTAATATAGTTCAATAATTTTTCTAATGTCTTCCAAGAAGAAAGACTGATCAAGTATAATTTGTGATTAGTTTTTTCCTGTTTCATTGATCTAGAGCCCCAATCCTCCAGATTTCGAATCCAGAAAAGTCCTCAGGTCAGGGACCTTCTCCCATAAAAAAAACTGACCTTATAATGTGAGTAGCAGCTCAACCTCGCTAATAATCATGTCACCAAAGTCCCTATGTCTTAACGCAATGTAAGAATGCAAGACGAACAAGTATGCAAGGAAATGGATCACGCAAAACAGTGGCATTTGTTGAAATGCCTAACCTTCTTGTGATCCCACTAAACGAAGAACGTCAACTGCAACTCGAATGATCTCAGGACCTATGCCATCCCCAGGAAGTACAGTAACCCGGTAACATTTTGATGCTCCCTCCGCTGAAGCTGATGCTTGGGCACCAGCAACTCTAACGCCTGCATTGCCAGTTCCATGCCTCGCTCTCACCACAGGTGATGATGATGATGTGGAAATGTTGAGGCTTGTCGAAAAGAGCTGCCCGGCTCCCCATCGGGCACGCCGTGAAGATGAAGTTGTTGGGGAATACGCAAGAACAGCTGCGATGGTAAAACCATGGCGCAGCAAAAGAGCACTCTCTGCCATCCTCTCTCTCTCTCTCTCTCTCTCCCCCACACAGCTCCTTCCCACAACACTCGCTATGTGGCTATTTCTCACCCCAAACCTAAAAAACCCTTAAAATTGAAAAATTCGCACCCTCTCTCTTTCCATGGCTCTCGTGATTTTATACATTGTTTCTCTCTCTAAAATGTTCTCTTTTTTAAAGTTTCTAAAGCACATGTTCTCTCATTTTAATTGCCTTTCAACTGCCCTTCAAAATAAGTTTTAGGACAAACGTCGACCAATGAAAAGCTCTTAAATGCGTTTTCTTCACAACAGCCTACATTCTTTTCTCTCTCTCTCTCTCTCTCTCTCTCTCTCTCTCTCTCATGCAACATTCTCTCTCTCACACTACTCATGCATCGTTCCCAATCATATCCTTTTGTTCGCTACTATTCCTACGACAAGGGAGCTTCTTCTTAGTCTTCATCGCATCTATAGCTTGCAAGTACAATCCATGCTTTGTCTTCCTCTCACCAAATCGTGCTCTCTCAAAACCCCTCTCTCCGTTGATCTATCCGAAACAAAATCGGCTCTCTTGCCAACATTCGCTTTCTAAAACTTCAAGAGCAATGATTGGGATATACAGGTAAAGTCGCTTTTAGGGCACATGTGGCCCAATGGAAAGGCACGGTGTTATTTTTCTCCACAACACCATGCATTTTTATGCATGCATTTGTGAGAATTTGTTAACATACTACTTGGCTATGTTGGACATTTTAGAGGCCAAGCTTGTAAATATTGTACATTAAACTTCTCAAACGTGGGTACGCGATTAAAATAGTAAATAGTACTAGTTTTAAACAAGTCTTAGAAGTGGTAGACCTTAAGCCTCACAAAACGACCTTAATTTAGTGTAATTTGGCCATATGGACCAAGATTTATAGATCACATTTTTATTTTAGAGCTATATGACTTTAGAGAGATGAGAGAGAGTCATCTCTCACATCTATAAATAGGCTAAAAGGTGTGCAAAATTGGAACCATTGTTCATTTTCATTTGTGGAAGATTTTGGAGCAATACTACCATTTCATCTTTGGTTCTCTTCTACATGTGTGTAGAAATCTTGTTGCATGCTTGATAGATGTGCATATTGGTGATTCATTAAATACTACAAATTATGCAACTTGGAAAGCAAAGATTGAATTCTTGCTTGAGTTGAATGAACTAATGGACATTGTTGCAGGTGTCAAATAAACACCTCAAGTTCTTCAAGAACAAGTGAGGTATGAAAAAAGAGTTAATAGAGCTCTCCACATCATCAAGATGAATGTTAGTAATGAATTTCTTAAGAAAGTTGGTAAGTGCACTTCTTCAAATGAGGCATGGAATGTATTGAAGAAGGTTTATGAATCTTAGTCCACCTCTAGGATATCGACCCTAAGGAAGAAAATCTTCCAAAGCTGCCAAAAGGAAGGAGAGGGTGTGATGACACTTGTATCTTAAGAGTCAAAGCCTTGAATTATTATCTTGTATCCATAGATGAAAGCATCAAGGATGTAGAACTTGTTCAAATTATGTTTAATGGTTTGTTGGTTGATCATGCTAACATTGTACAAAGCTTTTCCTAAAAGACATTGCCAAGTGTTGAAGACTTGCGGGAGGTCTTAGTGGTCGAAGAGCACAAGTTACAAGCAAGAGGTGGCGCGCTTCTACTCGTGGAGGAGAAGAAGAGGCATTGTTCACAAAGGTAAGGGGTTCAAGAAAAGCAACTTGGATCAAGGTCAGGCTTTTTCTTTTGGTAATAAAAAGAGAGATAAGTCAAAGCTAAAGTGTTTATACTGTGGCATAAAAGGACACTTTGCAAATGTATGTTTTAAAAGGAAGAGATATCGAGGAAAGATGAAAGCAAGACAATCTCACTTTAGATGAGGATGAACAAAATGCATGTGATTCTCTTGTGATGTCTTTTGACTTGTTATCTAATTAAGGTGATATTGATCCATGGTGGATTGATAGTGGAGCAAGCTCTCACATGACAAAACACCAGGACTAACTTTCATCTTTGATGATGTATGAGAGTGAAAGGAAAATCACCTACACACCAATGATGGTGAATGTGCCATAAAAGGCATTGGAACAATTTTTTTCTCTTTCTACAAGTAGGAATGTCAATTTAGAGAATTTTTTATTGATTTTTTCCATCACTAAGTGTTGAAATACAATACAAAGGACCATAAATTAACCTACATAAGGCTCCAAGAGTGATTGATTGATTGATACACCTATCTACTGCAAATTTTGATCTAGAAAAGCAATATTGGATCCCACAATCAAGAGCAATTAAAATCATCAAACATGGAATTCTGACCCCACACGTGTGTGGTATGGACTCCAGTGAAGGCTATTATCATAGATTAAGTGGAATCAAGTTTAGATACCAAAGCATTCACAAAAATTCATGACAAATGCGTAGAAACCTCAATATTGCCAATTTGTTCCAAAAATTATATTTCCTCACAATGGAATGATGAATTGTATGCACAATAGCTCTTTCCCACCTCAAGTTAGGTGAAAATCCAGCATGTAATAAGGAAGATGATTGACTATTTTTTCCCTAATTTGTCAATCTTACCTAACCCTAGAGTTTTGCCAAGTTGGTGGCTAGGTTAATTATCCACCTCCACGATTCAAGGAATTTGGTCCTATAATTTAGGAATTATGACCAAAAAAGTCTAACCCTATGAATGATATCTAACCTATCTAGGATAGCCTGCACACGTAGCAACATGGACTCACATGTGTGGGACCCACCTATGTACAAATTTACATGGCTTAACCAAGCTAGATTTGCCAATTTTTGACAATTTCTCACTCTAAGAATCTTCTTAGTGCAAGTCAAATGGTTGATAAGGGTGTCAAGTTGAGATTATTGGTGATGCTTCCTTGATAAGTAAAAGATGAACTTTGATTGTTAAAGGCAAAGGACACAACAAATTGTTTAAACTTGATGCTTGTGTTATTGCTAACCAAAAACGTTTTGTGGCAATGGAGCAAATGACAAATCAAGAGACATGGCAA
Source organism: Diphasiastrum complanatum (assembly GCA_029204225.1). Taxonomy (NCBI): domain Eukaryota; kingdom Viridiplantae; phylum Streptophyta; class Lycopodiopsida; order Lycopodiales; family Lycopodiaceae; genus Diphasiastrum; species Diphasiastrum complanatum. The sequence goes on along the minus strand of CM055103.1, from coordinate 25,736,480 downwards.
GAGAGGTTGGGAAATCCCAATTTCAAAGCATTGGAGGTAATGGCAAAAAGAAAAGTTCTTGCCTTCCAAAGTCTCTTTCAAGCATCTAAATAGCTTGTGAACATTGTATTTTGTCAAAGACACAAAGGCTACCTTACACTAGATATAGCATGTCATTTTAACTAGTAAATTTCTTTATTGATTCTACTAGTACACCTAATGATGGGGGACCTAGGATGTATGTGACTTTCATTGATAATTTTAATAGATATACATGGTTCTATCTTCTAAAAAACAAGGATGGATTATTTTATGTGTTTGTCAAGTTCAAGAATGCAATCGAAATCACTTCAACATTAAGATCAGATGCTTGAGGTTGGATAATGGAAGTGAATGCATCTCAACCATGTTCAAAGATTTTATGTAGCACAGAGGGAGCTATCAAGCCCGAGAACTTCACAACAAAATGGAGTGGCGAAGTGGAAGAATGGAACTTGATGTGAGAGAGCCAAAGCCATGAAGTTTAGTGTCAATCTTCTTAAATCCTTTTGGGGTGAAGCATTGATGTGTGTTAATTATCTTTGTCGAGTGCACCATTGGGTGGTAAGACTCCATATGAAGTTCTTTTTGGTAGGAGGCCAAGTGTCATGTTTCTTAAAACCTTTGGTTCTACTTGCCATGTTAGTGTCACACTTGCTGATAGGACTAAAGAAGATCCTTCATGTAAGGATGAAATTTTTGTTGGCTATAGCGAAATTACCAAAGCTTTCAAAGTATAAATTTCTTCAACAAAAAAAGTGGTCATAAAAAGAGATCTTATATTTGATGAAGAAAATGTGTCGAAGCTTGATGTTAATAATGTTGCTTCTAACATTCTTGATGGTAATGATGGATCTTTGGATGATGATAATGTTGGAGATGTCTCTCCAAGTCAAAACCCAATAAGGTCAACAAGGCAAAGGATAAAGCCATCGAGACTTACCTATGATGAAAATGGTAAGCAAGTTGAAGGTAATAACTTGCTTTTTTCTCGCCTTTTGATTAATCTTCTTGTTAGACGATGCAATGCAAAAGGAGTTACAATGGTTAAGAATCTCCATGGAACTTGTTTGATGCTAAAGTGGATGATGTGAGTGACTCCTCTTTCATAGTCACCATCTCCCTCTTGATATGGCTCTTGTTCTTTTTTTCTTTACCCTTTGCTTGAAGATAATGTGGAGGCCAAATATCCACCATCCTTGAGCTGTTCTTTGTTGGTCCTCTTGCCTTTGCCTTTTTCCTTGCCCTCCATGACCATAGATTTCTCGCCATCTTTGTGGATCTTGAGATTGCCAAACTTGTGAAGAAAAAACTTCTTCCTACTATCCTTGGCCATTATCACTCCTTGAAGATCTTCAATAGGAGGGAGATGACCAATGGTTACGTAGGTGTGCAAGATTACACTCTCTTGTTAGATCTTTCACTCCTAGCACATAACATTGTGCACTCTCTTCTTTATGTCCATATTGCAAAATCTTCCATGTCTCTTGGTGATGTGAGGTACATGCACCAATTTCGTTCAATAACTCATTTGATACATTTATCTTAATGCAATGCACGACAATTTTGGATCTCTTCTTGTACTCACCTTGTTTTTATCAAGCAAAGGCATGGAAGATCAAAGATCATAAGGCCTTAGCATGTATCACACTCAATCTAGCCGACTCCCAAATATCTCATGTTACCACATGCAAAATCTCTAAGGATGCATTAGATTTACTATCAAATCTCTATGAGACTCATGATGTAACCACTAGATTACATCTTAGAAGGAAGTTCTTTGCTCTTAGCATGCCTGATTCTACTGCCATCACTTCTCACATCAATAGCTTCAAGTCTTTATTGGATCAATTGTCAGTTGTAGGATGTTCTATTCAAGATGATGATGTTGTTATGACCCTGCTTTCTTCTCTTCCAAAGTCGTATGAGCACTTTGTGGTGATGATCTCCACACAACCCGACCTCACTCTTCAAAAGGTGATTGGTCACCTACTTCAAGAAGAAATGTGGAGAAAGACTAGCAGCATGTCTATCAAATACAAATCCATGGCTCTATACACCAAGAAGACAGACTATTCCAAGGGCAAGAATCAAGTGCAACAACAAAAACAAAAGCCTCACACTCAAGGTGAGCATGGTGGATCACGAAAGAAGCTTTTCTGCAGATATTACAAGAGAGCCAATCATGACATCAAGGACTGTCATATCCGGATCTACAACGAGACAAAGAAGCAAAAACAACAATAGAAGCCAGATTCCTCCAACACGATGAAATTCAAGGAGCAAGATACACACTTGTTAATGGCTTACAACAACAACAACGAAGACTGTGATAGCTGGTGCCAGGACAGTGACGTTACCCAGTACATGACCTCTCGCAAGGAATGGTTTACCGAGTATGCAGCTTACAACAAAGATCAATTCATCTACCTTGGAGATTCAAGCACCATACCTGTTGAAGGCAAAGGAACAGTCAAAATCACATTCAACAACGATCTATCCATTCGTGTTCCCCCTTTACGTTCCTCAGCTATCAAAGAACTTATTATCAGTCTCTAAGATAACTGATGAGGGCTACACTGTTACTTTCTCATCTGAGCAGTGTACAATATTCGAGGAAGACACTACTCTAACTACATGCACTAGAGTCATAAATCTTTATGTACTCTCTAATTCAGTTGCATGAGCTAGTATCTCTAATGAAATGTAAACGATAGTGCTATTCTGTGGCATAGTTGATTTGGACACGTGAATACAATATCACTTTCCTATGTGTTGTAATAACTTAGTTGATCCACTTTTATTTGCATTTTGACTATTGTAGGGATATTATTCATTTCATCAGTCATTCACTTCAGAGTAGGAGAAAGATGATTGGTAGTAGATCTAGACACTTGTTGGTCCTAGTTATCGAACTCGTGCTAATATAATCGAACACTTGTTGGTCCTAGTAATCGAACTCGTGCTAAAATAAACAATCTCGAAGATCTTGGTCTTCATCTGGAGGAAGGTGGTATTCTTGTCAATAATGAAAAAGAACACCCTTCCAACATCTTCAGGATCATCTTCGTGGTTCATGGGGGGTACAAATGGCTACGAGAGTGAAAGTCCCATGTAATTTTTTTTGTATGTATTGGTAGCTCAAGAAGCATAAATATCTGGACATTTTGCAAAAGGCTACCATTTAAATTTTGTAAAATACATGAAATCAAGACATTTTAAATTTCATTATGAAAAGTGACTTACAAACCAAGTCCTTTTTAAAGTTCAAAAATCTTGAAAATGTGCAAAATCACCCTTTTTCTAGTCATTTTTCAAACATGCTTTATACATGCGCAAGGTGTTTTTGAAAAGCACCCTAATTTAAGGCACTTTTTGAGGGAATTTAGTGGACTATTCCAAAAGTTTCTCTTTTGGTTGCAAAGTTTTTCATTCGACTCACAATGGTGTTCTTGAACTTCCATTGCTCAGTGGTGAACTTCAAGACATTCCATGAGCCCTCTATGTGCCTGAACTAGGGAAATATTTGTTTTTTATGGCAAAAGCGACACACACGGTGCTGAAAGTAAGGCTTTTCAAAGCAAGAGAAGAGTGAATGAGGAGGTGCCACTTATATTGATGAATCTAAGAACTCGCCAGCGAACAAAAAGGTCATTGAAAATGCGTTAAACAACAGTGTTAAAAAATCTGTTTTTGATATTTGTTGCATACATTTGCGGGTCCTGAAGGTCCTCAGTGGAAGCATGCAGTGGACCAAGAATTTGAGTCTATGTGCAAAAATCATGTTTCGAATCTCATGGAGCTTTCAAAAGGTAGAACCATGATTGATAGCAAGTGGATCTTCAAGAGAAAGTTAAAGGCGATGAGAATCTTGATAAGTATAAAGCTAGGTTGGTAGCTCGTGGATTCACTCAGCAAGGAGTAGATTACGCATAAACATTCTCTCTTGTAGTAAAGATGGGTAGTGTGAGAACATTGCTTGCTTTGGCAACACACTTAAATTGGGTAGCACACCAAGTGGATGTTCGCACTGCTTTTTTGAATGAAGACTTGCAAGAGACAATTTTCATGAAGTAGCCTGAAGGATATGTCAAGATAGCTGAAGAGCATTTAGCAGGCAAACTTCATAAGTCAATTTATGGGCTAAAGCAGGCCTCACGGGCATGGTATAAAAAGTTTGCTAATGCTATTAAAGAGGAGTGTTTCTATCCTTCTTCTGCTGATGGAAATGTCTACATTAAAAAGGAAGGTAATTATTATGTAGTCATTTCCTTGTATGTAGATAATATCCTTCTCTTAGGAAGCTCTATATGAGTTATAGAAGAAATAAAAAAGAAGTTGGGATCTAAGTTTGAAATGGTAGATCTTGGAGAAATTCATTTCTTCTTAGGAATCCAAATAAAAAGAGAGTAATCATAAAATCATTTTGTTAGCACATTGATAATGTGCTAACAAATTTTGGCATGAAGGATTGCAACCCGGTTGCTACACCTATGGAATTAGGTATTAATCTTTTTACTAAAAATGAAACTAATTTGGATGACGTTGATCAAGTGGAAGTTTCATATAGGTAGCTCATTGGATGCCTAATGTACCTTATAGGTAGCTCATTGGATGCCTAATGTACCTTATGGTCTGCACTAGACAGGATGTTTGTTTTTCAACAATTGTCCTAAGTCAATTCAATGACTGTCACATGGCTAAGCATTGGATGATGGCCAAATGAATCCTAAGATACCTTAAAGGTACAATGGACTTTGGTACACTGTTTGAAGGGGGAGCAGGGGGAGCAGACTCATCATTGGTACCCTACACGTGTGCGAGTTGGGGAACTAATCGGCATTCTAGGTCTACGGCCACAGGTTCAGCATATCTCTTATGTGGAGGAGTTCAGCATATCTCTTATGTGGAGGAGCCCTTGGATGGATGAGTAAGAAACATAACACAGTAGCTCGGTCTTCAGCTGAAGCCGAGTATATAGCGCTTTCTATGGGAGCTACTGAAATCGATTGGCTTTGCCAACTGCTACAAGATCTTGGTTGTGATCAGTTGCAGCCTACAAAAGTCTGGTGTGACAATCAAAGCAACATTAAAATGGACACGAAGTTCGAAGGATCAAGAAATTTTACCTGTTAGATATCTGAAACTTTAAAGATGATCTTTCATTTGATTCAATTTAGTTAATATCTGCGAACGAACAGTGACAGCGATGATAATGTATTTCACAGCAGCTGTAGCCTATTGTACTTTGTAGAACCTTTGCATTTTAAGACGATGCAAAAGACCTCATTTACTGCTGTTTGATGACTCCATATATGATACATGATTGTTACGTACTAAATCATTAATGTCTCCGGGAGAAATGCCCTCATTAGTGTCTTGGAGTTGATATTAGTGGTAAAGCGATTTCATACGTGGATATCAATCAAACATGACCAACTTCGGGAATGCACCTTCTGTAAAGAACTGGAACAACGCCTGCTTGATATTGGGCTATCTTCAAGAATGCAGGCTCCGCCAGATCAAAGTGCTGCAATGTCGAATCGCACCATCCTCCTTCGCTGTTCGGTGGGCATAAATTGGTGGCCGTCACAGTTATTGAGGAGCTGTCTGATAGACATGAATCTGAATCCCCATTGCACTGCAGTTCGAAGCACGCTCCGCACTTTAACCCGTCGTTGAACAATGCTGTGCTTAATGCTGCTGTGTTGGTACCATAACCGCTGCTGTACAGATTGCCATAGTCGCATGCACCATCTGTTTAGAGACACAAATAAAACACAGTTGCTCTTCCCCTATCAGAACACGCAATGAAGAATCAGCTCCTATGTATTGGACTAATTTGAATCATGCTCTAACGAGATCTATCATTATTGATGCCCACTCGGGTAATCCTTGTAAATTTGTAGGTGACAAGCCACACAATTTTGGAGTTACCTGAGGCTCCTGATGCGTCACTTTCGCCATAGAATGTTGCGTGAGCGCCAGTGTTCCAGCCATCTGGTACGTCGCAGAAATATTTTGGTAGCAACTCTAAAAATAGAAGTATCACTGCTATCGTAAATATAAAACGGTGCTCCATTACCTGCAGTGCAGCTGTCTTGCCAACACGGAAAACACCGTCCCATTAATAATCTAACACGAGCTTTGCAAACTTTAAGGTTTCAACACCGCAATGACCAAAAGCAGTCGATGTTGCTAGCTATATATCTACTATCTTTGAACAGCTATTTGATTCACGAAAGTCGAGAACGTAAAGGAGGACAGATTGTATTCCAAGTTGCCCATCTTCTTTGATTCAGAATTGTATTATCCAATATAGACATATGATTAATCATGTGAGAGTCAATTCACTATTGCAACATATGCTATACGTAGAGTAACTAATTAGTCGATCATTCCTCGTTGTTTTAAGCTGGCATCAAATTTATTCTGCAAAGCGCAAAAGGTGTAATGCAAATCGAAAACCATTGAGCGATTAATGTAATTGGCGAATAGTACTTCAAAATAGCTATCCAAAACTTTCATGGATAGAGGAGCATCAATACAGACATGATAGTAGCCAAACCCGTAAAATGAAATTGACACTCACTGGCTTGGATATCCTCTGAAATCCAGCAAACAAAACTTGTGTGAGCTAGCTGTTGAATAAGAGTTTCTCTTCTTCCTCGACGGTGATAAGCAAAACTACAATCACGAGCTAAATAAGTTCGTGGGTTGAATCGAATCTATCATGTGTAAGCCTATAAACCAAGCACACTCTGATCTGAAGAAAGTCCAAACACTTTTGTTTTGAGAGTGAAGGTGTTGAATGATGAGTTGGCTTGCATTGATGGGAGTATTAAGGAAGGAGAGCTTGTTCAAGTGATTCTTAATGGTTTGTTGGATGCTCATGCTAACATTGTTCAAAGTCTTACTATTCAAAGAACTTTGCCAAGTTTGATAGATCTTCAAAAAATCTTGATCAATGAAGAATATAGGCTTCAAGCAAGGAGTGGATCTACGTCAACTCAAGTTGGAGAGGAGGCTATGTTCATCAAGGGCAAATTCAAGGGAAAAAACAAAGGCAAGTGGTCTAAAGGGCAAGATCAAGTGGAGGATTCTTCAAGTGGCAAAAAGAAAGATAGGTCAAAGCTCAAATGCTTCTATTGTGGCATCAAAGGACACTTTGCAACTGAGTGCTAGAAGAAGCCTGAGAGATCAAGGAGACAATCAAGGTAATCTTACTCTTGATGAGGATGGTGTTGATGTTCAAAACACAAATGATGATGCATTTGTGACGTCTTCATGTATGTTTGCTAATGATGGAAATCTAGATCCATGGTGGATTGAGAGTGGTGCAAGCTCACACATGACTTTTCACAAAGAGTACTTCACTTCTTTGTTGGCATATGGAGATGACAAGAGGGTGAGTGTTCAATAAAAAAGATTGGCACAATTCCTATTTCTCTATCTACAAATAATAATGTTCATTTGGAAGATGTATTTTTATTCCATCTATTACCAAGAATTTGCTTAGTGTGAGTCATTTACTAAGTAAAAGCCTCAAAGTGGACACAACACCAGGGACCCCACAACAAAACGGGGTGGCTGAAAGGAAGAATAGGACTTTTTGTGAGAGTGTAAAAGCCATGAGGTTAAGTGCTAACCTTGATAAACCATTTTGGGATCAAGCTTTGTTGTGTGCCAATTTCTTGTGCAATAGGTGATCGAGTGCTATTTTGGATGGAAGGACACCTTTTGAGATGCTATTCAAGAGGAGGCCGAGTGTCAACTTTTTCAAAAATTTTGGATGCACATGCTATGTCAACATTACTCTTGATGATAGGACCAAGGAGGATCCATCTTCAAGAAAAGGTATATTTGTTGGATATAGTGAGGTGAGTAAAGCCTACAAGGTTGACATTCCTTCTACTAACAAAGTGATTGTTGGTAGAGATGTCATTTTTTATGAGGGAAACTTTCCAAAAGTAGCTTCAAGTACTATTGATGTTGATTATGTGGATGGATCTAACAATCTTGATGATGATGATATGGATCTTACTTTGGATGGTGATGATGAAGGACCTCCATCAAGTCAAAGACCAGGAAGAACATCAAGGCAAAGGTCAATACCTTCAAGGATCACATATGATGAAAAGGGTAGGCAAGTAGTTTTTGGAAATTATGTTGCTTTCCTAACCTCTTTTGATGAATCTACAAGTGTAGATGAAGCAAGGAACAAAGAGGAGTGATCCAAGCAATGGATCTTGAGTATCAAGCTCTTATGAAGAATGAAACATAGAGATTGGTGAAGTTACCCAAGGATAAAAAAGCTAATGGATGCAAATGGATGTTCAAGGTGAAGAAAAACCAAGATGGATCTATCAAAAAGTACAAGACAAGGTTAGTGGCAAAAGGATATGCTCAATAACATGGCATTGACTATGATGAGACCTTTGCACCCGTGGCAAAGATGGTGAGCATTTGGGTCATTATTGTTAGATTTCTTATGCTCAACCTTAAACAAATCGTTCAAGTAATGAGCATCCTGAAAACCCGAAGACCGACAACATATTTTTTAGGCCTTCACATTTTTCCCTTTGAGATTTTCTATGAGTTAGAAATCATTTTAAGGCACGTTCATCTTTTTCGCCTGTTTTGCTCCTTGGCAAAAAATGTGAGACACTGGCCAAGTGGCCAGAATAACTTAGAAATCAATTTCAAGGCACCTTCGTCTTTTTCGCCTTTTTCGCTCCTTAGCAAAAAATGCGACACACTGGGCTGACCGACTTTGCCAACTTATGAGTAACCTTAAAAATAGCTGGACAAACAAATATCCGAAAGGCGGTTGGCGGTCACCAACTTTTGTATAGACTGACATAAATAGCCTTAAAGGCTTGTAAGATATTTTCTCTCTTGTAAATTTTTATATTAGTTGAATCAAGCTATGTAAGTGTTAATTACTTCAAGCCATTGTACTCACTATTGATATTTATCAGAGTGAAATTTTTGTCTCACTATTTTGTCGTTCATTTTCGCAAATTGTATGAATTCTTCAACTTGAATATTTCTGCTGCAAACTGTGGCGTTTCCGTTCCTACACGCCTACGCTCTGAGCAACCGAGCCTCTGCTGCGCTCATGACCACCCTTTTATGTCAATTATTTCACTTGCTACTCTTTATGGATGGGATATATGGCAATTGGACATTACAAATGCATTCTTGAATGGTGATCTTGAGGAGGAAGTGTAGATGGAGCAGCCTAAGGGCTGCATTTCTACTTCAAAGCCAAATCATGTGTGTCTTCTACAAAAGAGCTTATATCTTAAGCAAACACCAAGGAGTTGGTATGCTAAGCTTAACACTTTTTTACTCTCTCAAATGGTTTGTTATGAGTGAGTATGATCACTCACTACTATAGGCTTGCTGGAAATTTTGTTACCATCTTGCTAATCTATGTGGATGACATCATCTTGAGTGGTGGAGACAATCAAGATGTGGAGGATATGAAGAGTGCTCTTAAGAAGGAATTTGAGGTGCATGATCTTGGTCGTTATACTACATTTTGGAAATAGAGGTGATTATTACTTCTCAATTTACTTTCATTTGTTAAGAGAAGTATGCTATTTCTATTCTAGAAAGATTTCATATGGTAGATGCAAAAGCTTGTGATACACCAATGGAGTCTAATGTAAAGCTAACTATAAGAGGTAATGAAAGATCCTTCGAGGACATTACTCTCTATAGAAAACTAGTTGGATCACTCATCTATCTAACCATTACAAGATTAGATCTAAGCTATTGTGTTGGAAGATTGAGTCAATTCATGTAGGATCCAAATGAAGAGCATTGGAAGATAGGAAAACGAGTTTTGAGGTATATCATGGGAACTCGAGACTTTGGCATTTTGTATGAGGGATCTTCATCAAATCTTTTTGGATTTTCAGATTGGACTATGTTGGAGACAAAATGGATAGGAAATTCATAAGTGCTTATTGTATTTTCATAGGTGATGGAGCTATATCATGGATGCCAAAGAAACAAGCCACTATCTCATTGTCATCTAGTGAGGCCGAGTACAATGCACTTACACATTGCACAAAGGAGATGGTATGGATCAAGAGGATGATCAAGGATCTTTAGTTGCTGGATTTTCTAGAGAGCCCAATCATCTTTTGTGACAACCTATCAGCCCAAAAGTTGGCAACCAATCCTATCTTTCATGCTAGGAGCAAGCACATTGAGGTGGCATACCACTTTGTGAAGGAGCAAGTCGTGCTAAAGGAGGTGGAGTTTCAACATATTTCTTCAGGGGAATGTGTAGCTGATATCTTCACCAAAGCATTAGGAAAGGAGCTATTTATGAATCATAGGACATCACTTGGAGTGTTATCATAGTCTACGCTAAAACTAGTTGAAGAGAGAGTGTGAGAGATTTCAACTAGTTTGATCAATATTGAGTCAAATGCTACATTTGTTTATTTGGCAATTGAGGCCAATTTCATATTAGACCAAGAAATTTATTTTTTATAGTCATATTAGTCTAAATGCATTTGAAATTACTCGTTTTAGAGTTGGAGGGAAATCTAGAAAGTCGAGTTACTAGTAGATTCAAATTTGAATAAGGTTCATGGAACCCAGTCACTCTATGTTAGGATTTTGTCATTTTGGAGGGAAACCAAACTTTTGAATATTCATGAATCTGCTATATATACCTGTACACACATGAGAGAAGGCTGATCTTCTACCTCTCTTACCTCATTCATGCTTATACATGGTTCTCTTGGGTTCTACTATCCATTGGTGCACTCTACTTGTGATATCTTGCAACTTTATGTGTAGAATGATTTGTTATTGTTATTTTTGGATCCACATGTGTGAAATACAGTAGGGTATTGTTGTTTTACGGGCAGTAGCTTCTATTTATGTTTTGATTCATGTTTGATCAAGTTCTATTAGAATTAGCATTCTATTTTGTGTGTAGATGCTGATTTTTCTACATTGGCAAGATTGGTGAATTGCTTGCTGTTGTAACCAAATATCTTTACATGATTTGGATCTGAATTGATCCCAAATCTTTCACATGATTTATATATGTACTACGTGAAAATGTAAATTAATCAAGCTAAAAAATTTACATTTTTGTACTCCTCAAAATATAGCTTGATAAGAATTCTAATTCTCTCCAAAATCTAAGTAGCTAAAAATAGCTTCTCAAGTGGATTCTTTGGCATGGATTTGGTGAGAAAACCAGTCAATATACATGAGATTGCAGCAAGATCACCATAGCCATGAGAAGACTTCATGAAAAGTAATTTTTAAAATTGTCATTGCATTCCAATATGTTAGAATCTGACACGCATACATGGATATGGTGTGGCATATTTTTCATCAAACAAAAATTTAGTTGGCATCCAGCGTGGACATCGCAATCTGAAGGACAACGAAGGCGCCGTCCATGTCATCGATGTGACACCTCACATTTTTTGACAAGACCTTGTGTGAAAGGAAGACGTGAGATTTTGACGTATTTTGGCATTTCGGAGTCTGAAGTCTGTTTGGTTTACGCAAATTTCGCACGTTTTTGCATATTCTTTCTCACTTTTGTTTGTAGTTTTGGAGCTTTTGGAGCGTTTGGAAGTGCACTTGGAGTGTTTGGAGTGGTGATTGCAGCTTTCACTGTGCTAGCTTCCATTGTGTCGATTGCAGATACTTGTTTTGTGTTTTACTTTTTTTTTTGGGAGATAAAATTTGTTATGTAATTTTTTTTTTATTGTTTGTGTGAGAGAAAGTGAGGAGGGAAAAAGAAAATGAGAGAAAATACTGTTAGAGAAGTGATGATTAAATTAGAAGTGTAAATAGATAGATAAAAGTGTAAGGTAGATAGTTACAAGATTGTTAGTGTTACGTCCATGTCCAATATATGGAATTTGGAATAATATCTAACATGGATAGCCGGTCACTCCAGTGTATGTAATTATCAGTTATGGCTTGTCATTCCGGGCTTGGCCGATAAAGTAATTAATAATCATATGAGGGCCCATACCTATAATTGGACATATGAGAATTTGCATGGTGTTTGATTGCTATAATGCAAGAATAGGTGGTCAATTGCTGTTTCAGATTGCATGGGGATCCTAAGAGGAATATTCTCTCTTCATGGGAGAGAATATATACTAGTAGAAACTCGCCCATCTACCTATTGGATTTTCTGGTCATTGAAGCCAGGAGCCTCTCCTCTCTTGCATTCATTCACCATGGCATGAGTGTGAAGTGGTTAGGGTATTGACTAACGCGTAATATTCCTGATGAACCAACAATCAAACAGCCAAAAGTAGTTATATTGAAGGAAGACAGGATCACAGGGTCAATGACGAAGAAACAAGCCAAGGGGGCACCTATGCTTACAAAGTAATGACGTTTGGACTCTGTAATGCACCAAGTTCGTTCCAAAGAGTAATACACATTAGAGGAGTTACAAACATCAAAAGGGCCGTCTAAGAAATGCCACGTAGGACCAAAAAAAATGCCAGATTTTAAAACTTCGACGGACTTTCAGGTCCAGTTTAGCTTAACCTTACTAGTAATGTGTAGTTAACATGACAAGATTATGACGCATGCAACTGCGACTTCAAGAACCTATGACGCTCATTAACTAACGTTTTCAAATTTGAAAATGAGATTGTGTCCCTCGTTTTAACTAGCGAGAGAATAAACATAGAATCTCAGGTATGCCATGGATGAAAAGTAATGTCTATTTTTTTTTGGTCTGTCAACTGATGTTTGCGGAGATGTCTCAGTTTCATCTACACATTGTTCTCCCTGCCGAGAATGCTTTGATAGCTAAAAGAGGAGTAGTGAAAGAATCCACAGTTTCTCCACTTGATATGATCGCTCACAGAATCAACCAAAGAAAGAATTACGATTTGTGGATTGACGAAAGTTTGTATCCATTGGATCCGAGCTCGATGCAAGCTCCACAATTCCAATCCATCACACAATTAATAAAGTTTTTGTGTGATGGAGAAAACGGTTTACTGGGTTATTGTGAAAGATTGATGACTTATGGTGTTGCGAACTCCGTTAAAAAAATACAGAGTTTAGAATGTATGTTAAATGGTTTGCTTGCTGACTATAGAGAAAAAGAGACCGCATTATTACAAACAAAAAAAAAGATAATGCACATATACATAATATTATATTAAATTTGAGTGCAAGTAATGATCAATTCCGACAAGTTGTTAAGACATTACGTATATCAAATGACCAGTTAAAAGAAGAAACTCGCATACTAGATAAGAAATTAAAAAGAAACAAGCGAAAAAGAATTCTAAAGGACATTGATGAGCTTTCGTTAAATAGAGGCCAACGGAGAAAAAAGATTCAAGCATTCAAGTAAGGATTTGATTTGAATCAGTTTTATTTTAGTTTTGTGAAGTAGCATGACATTTATTATGTGTCCTATTTGGGTTTCTTGATTTTCATAATCATTTGCAGATCAGCATTGGTTGCAAATGAGCATCTGAAGGACAATGACCTGATCGAAAAATCACTGAGTTCGGTATTGACAACCAAGTCCACAAAGTCTTTATTGGACAATAATCGATATTCTCGAATCAAGTCCAAGGTCACTGAGGCTTTGATGAACGAGGTCAGTAAGGTAATCGACGAAACATTAATTAAGGGAGCATGTGATTTCTCAAGTATTAGCAGGGAGGCATATGCGAGTATATTTAAAATTATTAAAGAGGCTTTTGGACAATTGCACGTAAGAAAATTTTAAAAATGACAAGCAATCCAAAAAATTAAGATACTTACAATTACACTCTCAAAAATTGTGTAGATTTACAGCCTCCACATTAAGTTTCGAATGCATATAAACATGTTGAATAAGCACCTCTGAAATAGTTTGTCCTCCTGAAGAAACTTTGAGATTAATAATCCGCCCTTTCCAATAAGATCTATATGTATACTTGGCCTTTTTCTTTGGCAAAAAGCTTGTCTCGCCGATGGATGCATCAGTACCCAAGAAGCCTTATGATATTCACGAGCAATCCATGTGCCATTGTCTTCCCTCTCATTATAAAAAACTGCACAGCATATCAAGGATCTCGGTCTTCTTCTCATCGCCATAGCTTGAAGAGTTCATGTTTGAACTTGTCAATATGAGAGTCCAGAGTATAATAGGCGCCAAACCTATTTGTGAGTCCCAAGATAATTTTAACTTGAGGTTAACCCAAGCAGTTTAGTCAACGGGTCATCGCGCACGCCAACCAATAGTATGCTTCCAATCTACCGGACTGGAAATTCAAATTTGTCCAAACATGAATTGTGTTTTCCGGGTCAGGCGAGTTATGTTACATAGAAGCCACTATGTCAAGAACCGATTGGACATAAACAGCGAGGAAAACAAAAAAAAACTCGTAACAAACGGCCCTTCTAAGTTTGAGAACTCCTGTAATGATTTGCTTTTAAAGATTATCTACAGAAATTCCTTGAAATTTACTTGGACCTTAGAGTCCATAGCACAGATATAGACCACCTGGATCGATTGGAGAAAGTATTTGAAAGATGTCGCAAGTATCAAATTTTCCTAAATCCAGAAAAATGCCAAATATGGGTTTTCCACGGAGTTGTGTTTGGGCATGTGATATCGAGACATGGCATTGCCACAAATTATTCTAAAATCAAGGTTATTGTAGAATTGCCACCGCCAATAACAATTCGTGGAGTTTATGTGTTTATGGGTCATGCGAACTACTATCAAATTTTTATTATCTTCTTTGCGGATTTAGCAAGACCTATATACAAACTGACCATTGTTCCTATTTGGACAGTAGAGGCGTTAGAAGCCTTTGAAAAATTAAAAAAAAACATTAATTTTAGTTTCAATACTGCATTCTCCAGATTGGACGGTTGAGTTTCATGTTCACACTGATGCCTCGAAATATGCAATTGGATCAGTTTTGATGTAGCCAGATGACTATAAGAAGGACTATCCAATACGATTTGCAAGCAGACAACTTACAGATCCGGAGAAGAACTATTCAACAACAGAACGTGAAGCGTTAGCCATGATTTTTTAGTACATAAATTTCGTCATTACCTCATGGAAACGCACTTTGCATTTTATATGGATCACCAGCCGTTACTTTACTTGGTAAACAAGACGTGCAATACTGGGCGTATTGCAAGATGGTTACTGTTATTGACTGAATTTGACTTTCGAATTGTGGTTCAAAAGGGGAAGCAACATTATCTAGCCGACCATGTTTTGCGAATAGAATCCGCACCAATTAATACTGAGGTAGATGATGAATTACTAGATGCTGCATTATTCTATGTAGAAGCAGTACCTAAGTGGGCAGCGGATATTGTTGAGTACCTAATGCTAGGACAACCGAATGACTCTTTGACAAAAGTACAGAAGACGCAATTGATTCATAAGGCTCAACCTTATAAATTGATTGTTGGACAATTGTATCGTCGTGGATCAGACAATATTCTACGTAGATGTGTTTTATCGCATGAAATATCAGATTTAATCATGTTTTCACATGATGGCATGGGCGGAGGACACTTCTCTACAGATATTACTGTTCGCAAACTTTTGCAATCAGGTTGTTGGTGGCCTACGCTTCATAAGGACACATAAAATTATATTCAGACATGTGATGTTTGCTAGCGAGCACGACAGCCTACTAGACAGAACTATGAACCCTTACATCCGGTTTTATCACAAGCACCATTTGAAAAATGGGGACTAGATTATGTTGGTCCTATTCATCCTGCCGCACGAGAATCTCAGGCCCGAAACATTATCATAGCAACTGATTATATGATCAAGCGGGTTGAAGCCAAAGCTGTCAAAGTTGCTGATGCGAAATCTACGACCAAGTTTCTCTATGAAAATATTATTATCGGATTTGGATGTCTGATCGAGATTGTCAGTGACCGGGGTACACACTTTGTTAATCAAACGATAAAGTGTTTATTGGAAGATTTTTTTGTTATACTCTAGTACTCCTTATTATCCCAGAGGAAATGGCCAAGGTGAATCCTCCAATAAGATTCTCTGTACTATTATGACGAAAACAGTTGAAGCGAGTCGATCTGATTGGGAACATAAACTGTATGTAGCATTATGAGCATTCAGAACCGCTTACAAAAGTAGTACAAATCAAACACCCTTTCAACTGGTTTATGGTCAAGATGTTGTCATGCCGATTGAATTTTTAATACCATCTTCACACAGAGCAGCAAGAGAACAATTAAATGATGATAAGTCTTTACAACTACGTCATGAAGCGTTGCACAAATTGTGTGAAACAAGATTGATGGTAGTTCATGCATTAGCAGTAGAGAAAGCCCGCCGTAAGGCATGGCATGATCGTCGATTACACAAAAAGGATATGAAAGCAGGAGATCTTGCACTGATGTACAAAACCAAGTTGATCAAGGGAAAATTGAATTTTACTAGTGAAGGCCCGTATAAAGTGAAGGAAATCCTGAACTATGGAGCAATGATTCTTGAGCACTTGGACGGAAAACGATTTGATACTCCTGTGAATGGCGGCCGATTAATGAGAAAGAAATAGAACGTAGTAGCTCGGTCTTCAGTTGAAGCCGAGTATATAACGCTTTCTATGGGAGCTCCTGAAATCATTTGGCTTCGCCAACTGCTACAAGATCTTGGTTGTGATCAGTTGCAGCCTACAAAGTTCTGGTGTGACAATCAAAGCAGCATTAAAATGGCTCGGAACCCTATTTTTCATTCACGCACAAAGCACATTTCGATTCATATTCATTATATGTCAGAATTCTGGTACTGAATTGTTAATTTCTTTTGGAAAAGACAGTAACAAAAAAAAAAACAAGAGTGATGAACAAAAGTCAGAAAAGTCATCAGAACGGAAAAAGAGGAAGGAAAGTATTTTCAAAAGATAATTTTTAATGGAAAATGACTTATAAAATCACTATTTCGGTCATATGTTGCCTATACAGTATTGAAAACCTTCGCTGAACTTTTAGATGGTACATCCACTTCAGATATATCTATACTGACTTGGGCGAAGGTTCTTTCCAGAAAAAGTATCTGTTTCTAAGTTAGGCGAATGATCAGCAATATGCCATTTTGCGAACCTTTGTCGAG
Organism: Diphasiastrum complanatum; assembly: GCA_029204225.1. NCBI lineage: Eukaryota > Viridiplantae > Streptophyta > Lycopodiopsida > Lycopodiales > Lycopodiaceae > Diphasiastrum > Diphasiastrum complanatum. The sequence goes on along the minus strand of CM055103.1, from coordinate 25,719,328 downwards.
CACTTTACTCTCCTGAGAATCTATCGTGGAGTTATGTGGCCAACCCTCGCCAATTGCGCGTAGATCCATATTACTTACCAATGCTGCACATGAATAAGTGGAAGGATTTGGGATTGGGCATAGACAATATTATTATCCATACGCTGAACTGGCCAATCATCCACCAATCTTATAGTTGGAAAATTTCAGTGGATTTCCACCGGGCACTACAAGCGTACCAGCGGGAGTATATACACTCTCTCGATCCGACAGTGAGGCAATCGACACATTTTTCAAAAGACTTGACTCTATTGGCATCTGTGGAAACGCGATGGGATGATTGCCTTCCTCCTTTGGCATTCAATCCGAATAAACCAATAAGGATCAGCTACCGGTGGCTAGATTGTATTTACGTGCCGCAATGATGGGAGGCTCATGGGAATCTCGATTCACATCCTGGACAACTTCAAAGTGGATTGCCGGAGCGCACCGTTGTTTTTTGTCTCACAATTTAGATTTCAACACCGCCCGACTTGATTTCATGGAGAAGGTGCAGTATCATTTAATAAAGATTCGACGTGAAGCAAATAAAAGCCCACAGTAACTGCATCTCGCAGGTGTCATGGGACCGCCACCAGTTTTGGCGGGGGATACTGTTGGAGGGTTTGTGGATCCCAAGGCAACCCTGACCCTAGTTAATGAAAGAGATTTGGCACCCTGCGTGTGTAGATCCAACCCGATGATCACATAGAGTTGGTTGATTGTAGAATTTGGAACTTATAATCTGGTTAAGAATCGAGTTGGAAGAATATTCTTGTAATCCAGTAATTTTTCTTGTGGAAAAAATTTCAAAATGATTCTTATATTTTTTGAATGCTATGTTGTACATATACTCTAGTATCTTTCAATGATCATGGTTTTGGAATTCTGTAAATTATGATTGACCAATCATAAGATTCTAAATGTTTATGATTGACGGATCATAAATTGATAATGGTCACTAAAAGATTATAAGATAATTGTGAGGATTATTAAGATAATGAGTACTTCTTAACTTCAAACTTGAGATTGTGTAAGCTCATAAGCATTTTCATAAAGGTAATTTGTTTACTTATGAGAAATTTGCTTACTTTAGTGGATGAAATTCTACTACAGATTGTAGTATGATTTTTTGGATCTTTAACTTTTGAGCATTGATTTCCAATGTAAGGTGACATTTCACTTAGATATTAATGTAAATTGAGGTTACATGAGGGTGACGTTACTAGATTGGAGAGAATCAGAGCCAATAGGAAGATTTTATTGCTTAGTGTACTTCTAAAGACAAATATATTACTTCAGTGCAGAGATAGAAAATTGAAAAATTATTCCATCTCTAAGTACTTATTTGATATTGAAGTCAGACTAAGGGTAGATTTTCAAGGTAAATGTGAAAGTTAAATGATTGATTGTTAGCTTTTGAAGTTGATCTTCAGGATTGGTCGACTGCTCATCCAGTGAATCATGTAAATTTAGGTTATATGATGATGACATTTGGAGGACTTATCGCTCAATGTTTGAAATATGAAAGAGTACTCATAGTCATAGATAAAGAATTGAGAAAATCATTCAATTTCTAAGTGCTTAATTAGGTTGGTTGGTCAGATTGAGGATAATCATTCGTGGACAAGAGTTAAAAGCATACAAAGTGGATCTTCCCTAGTTTTTCATTCTGATGACAGAACTGGTCTAAGGGGGGAAGAATGTTACGTCCATGTCCAGTATGTGGAATTCAGAATAATTTCTGACATGGATAGCCGGTCACTCTAGTGTAAGTGATTATTAGTTATGCCCCATCATTATGGGCTTGGCTGATAAACTAATTACTAATCATATGGTATTTGACTACTATAATTCAAGAATAGGAGGTCAATTGCTATTCTAAGTTGCATGGGGACCCTAAGAGGAATATTCTCTCCTCATGGGAGAGAATATATACTAGTGGAAACTCGCCCATCTACCTATTGGATTTTATGATCTTTGAAGCCAGGAGACTCTCCTCTCTTGCATTCATTCACCTTGTGGGAAAATCGGTGGAAACCATGGTGAGCAGCGAAAGTGGTGCAGGTGGTGGATCAGAAGTGCGACAATTACCAGCAAGAGAGTTCAAGATGAATCATAAACTACAATGCGCAAATAGAACAGAACAGTAGTGGAACGATGAACTCAAATTGATATCAAAAACAATAAATTCAATGCATGAAGTTGGGTGCAAAACTATAAGCGCTCAAAAATTTTCTTTTGTTGAGTTCGTTGATAATTACACGGACCACATACTAAAAATGACAACACTGAACTAAGTAATGCCTGCAATGGTCTTTAAGTATAAAATCGAGCCTCCTCTTTGTTGGAATCCGATGCTCAACCTCAAAATCCATTTATTAATGGGCATCCTGAAAACTTTACAAAATCCAGAAAATAGAAGGCTCGAGTTTTTCAGAAGATCAAAAAATCCAATATCAGATTTTTTCGACCCAATGTCAAATCTAACAAACATAGATTTTTTGACCCTGGATCAGATCGGATCGAGGCCGAATTATCTGGGAGTCTTTGACCCTCGATTGGGTCGAATCAGGTTTGATTTTTTTGACCTTGAAAAATCCGACCCTGATTATATTTTCGATCCAGTGTAAAATTAATCCTTTGTATATTTTTTGATATTGTCGGGTCTAAAATCCGACCCAACGACTTTGCGTTGATAATCCACCTACATTGTGCATGCAGTTATAGTTTTGAGGTAGTTGTAATACTTGTAGAAAATATTAGTTATAGATATTCTAAGTAGTATATCAAGATTGTATCTTCATCAAAAAATTTCTTCTGATCTTCTGATATCTAAAACATCTGATAATTGGTTCTACCAATTCATTCGGATAGTTCTGTTGCATGTGTTATCACATACAACGATCAGAGTTCTCATTCTGTAGCCAACTAAAGTTTTTCACTTCATGAGATTCTACTCCTTGTGGATATTAATGAGAGTATATTTTGTCTCCACTCAGTTGTTGTTCCATTGTGCATTCTTTATTCCTTCATTTTGAACGTTCTGATGCTAGCTGCGGCGCTTTCAATCCATGCACCATGCTCGCTCAGTCTTCCGTTGCCAATACCACCGATTTCCGACATGGTATCAGAGCATTTGTTGCTATCAGAGCTCTACTAATCTGATATCATCTGGATTTATCTGATTTTTCGACATGGTATCAGAACAAGCAGTTCAGTAATCTGCACATTATCTGTGGATTATCAAGACTTGTCTCTACCAAGTCGTCGTTCTAGCAAGCGTGCAACCAACAATATCATGAAATCGTTGTATCTACCAATTTGCATATGCAAAACATAATCACCCCTGCAGCGCTGCTCTCAGCACTGCTACGACCATAATCCAACCAACGCCAACTTTGATTGAATCTAGTGAAGTCTAGAGAGCTCAGATCGATGTGCGATCGCCACACACGACCTAGGCATGATTAAAGGAAACTTGGAGATCAATAAAATCTAGAGAGAGAAAATGACTTTATAAAGAGAGAAAATACTAGAGAGAAAAACGACTTTACCAATTTGGTCTAAGCACTTGCTGTGAGGGGAGATGACGAATCCCATCATAACTATAGGGGGATGCAGGTTGTGACTCATGGCGAGCTTGAACCAAGTCTCAGCTCCGCTTGCTAGAATGTTGTCCAGGCGCCAGCCTTGGCATGCTAGCGCCCCAGATACTAGGATCGGTCACACACTTGAAATGTGATCTTATCTAATTTATTAATAAAGTGGGATTTTTCCCAAACTGATTTTGATTACCTTTTGGGTTTCAGTGTTCGGTAAAAGAGCTAGTTGTAAGGCCACATCAAATCTTTTTGATATGTCACCTAGTTGAGGGCCATAGCCCGGGATGCTAGCAATATGTCGTCGGGACCATTCGGTCCGGGATGCCATCTTTTCTTGTCGGGACCATTCGGTCCAGAAAACTAGTTGTCGTCATATATGTCGCTGCTTGTGGTTCTGAGTGTTCCTTGCATGAATGTGAACTGGTTAACATGGGCTCTAACATGTTGGTTGAGTTGGATGGCTTGCTTAAAGGTTTGTGCTTGGAATGGATGTTATCATTTGTAATGAAGCTTCAAGCTGGTTAAGTTTAATGTAAGTTGGACGGTTTGCTTGGACGACAATTACCCACGTTGGGACTCCTGATTTGGCATATTTCTAGGTTGACTCTCAATGTTGGTTCTAGAACTTCAAGCTGGTTAAGTCTAATCTTTTTTGGCGAATTGGCTGCTTGTATGTTGAGTGGCTTTAGACGACAAGTGTTGAAAGCCGTGAAGCTAAGTCGTGGTTCCTGGCTCCCTCTATGATGCATGTGCTATACAAAGTCAATTGTGGATAACGATTGTTATAAGTTTTGAGAGATTATTTCACATTAGAATAAAAACACCTATAATGTAGTGGTTGAATGCACATTGTTTCTTAACGACATATATATCGACGATGATATGATTTTGAAGTTTTGGTAGTTAAGGAGACGTAATCAATATTCTTTGAAAAATATAGTTAAGTAGGAAGTCTAGAGAATTTGGTGAGGATCAAGTTGATCTCTCACATTCTTCTACTGTTATAGATACATGTAGATTGTAATATTTGCTCCAAATAAACCTTATGGTTATTGTATTGTTAGTTTGCTTGTTCCATGTACATGTATGAAAGTCTTTTTATTGAGGAAAAAATGAAGATCGAGAGCATCTTGTCGTGCATGTTGAAAAATGACAAAAACATTCATGCAAGTTAGAAGGCTATAAAACAAGGTGATTAAAGGAAGTTGGAAGCTTTGTAGTGCTCGGGAAAATTGGCAAACTATAGGAATGAAATCGGCAAGTTTTCTCAAAAATTGGCATCATAAAATGTATGATGGTTTTTATAAAAACATATATGTATTTCTATGAGTAAAAGTCTTTAAAAAATTGAGAAGTTCTATAAAATGCAGGTTAGAGGTTTCCCGAGCACTACTTTGGTGTGCTCATGACATTTAAATCTCAAAAAAGAAACAAAGATTGCATTTTACAATAATCCAAAAACAAAAGAAATCTCATTTTAATGCTGAAACTCACCTATGAGTGACAGCCTAAGCTTCTAGCAAATCATCACAATTCACGACAAAGCCAAAAATGCAATCTCAAAAATCTTAATCACCTTCTATTGCATGATAAAAAATGAAAAAAAAAGTATTGTAATTTAGGAGGCTAAATAAAGACGCATTTTTTCTTTTTCTTTTGCATACATATTAAGTAACTAGTGGTCTTTATATACAACATGTACACCTTGGCAATGCCATTTACGGAGCTAGTCTCCTTAGATGTCACTACATAGTGTCGGGATTCGAGCATGCACCTTTCCGATGGCAGTCAACAACTCTACCCAGTGCACCGCACTATGATGGACAAGACACATTTTTCACTCAAGCTCACCTACTAAGAAGAACACATTATCTTTGAAAGAATTATCGAGACGCTTATGCGATGTGACCACTGATGACAACGCAGAGAGCTACAACTCAAAGAGCAGACACATTTTTCAACTCAAACTCACATAGAAACGACACATCATCTTCAAGAGTGTCATGTCCCTCGGAAGCCCTAAAAAAAAGAGAAATCAAATGCTAAGAAAGATTATATACAATGTTTTTGTTGGGGGTACCAAAAACAGTGGTAGGCGGCTTTGCTTTGACTCATACAACTCATGAGCACGTACTACTAACGCCTCGTAAGCTGTCGAAAGCAGGACCTTGAGCCACGTGGCACAATCCTGTCGTTGCTCGACTCAGGGATGCGGCTATTCCCAGTGGTTGCAAGTGAGTGCCATCGGCCCAGGAAGGCGACGGCGGGACAGAGATTCCCAGTTTCTTCGATGCGCTACAATTCAGTTCCTGGTATCCACCCACAAAGTGCAACGTGTACCTTCACCCTGAAAGGCAGTACGCCCTTCAAATCCCCAACCCCCTTCAAGCCCTTCTCTCTCTCTCTCTCTCTCTCTCTCTCTCTCTCTCTCTCTCTCGTGTATTCTCTCGTGTATTCTCCCTGCTGCAGCATTTCTCTCTCTCCCCTTTGATCTTTTCCTCCTCCTCCTCTTTCTTCTTGTAGGGATGGAGACCATTCCGATCCCGATCCCTGCTTTTCTCTCTGCCTAAGGCAAGGCAGGCGCCTTTTCCTGTATCAGATCAATCCTTGATGCGCTTTGCTATCACTTTCAGTCTGTAATTTGTGTAAATTTGTGTAATCTGAGCATCGAGATTGAAAGATGGCGTCGCGCCAGGCATTGGGGCGGCTGGCAAGACGAGAGCAGGCCTTCAGGCGAGGAATTAGTTCTAACTGGCAATCTTCTTCTTCTTCATCATCAGCATCTGCATCAGCAGCAGCAGCAGCAGCAGGGCGATGGAGACCTCCCCAAGCAGGTGTTGCATTGCGGACATCCCTTGCGCGGATTTCTTCGCATTATGCGTCTGTTATGCCTGATCTTTCATTCAGGTAGAAGGCCAACCCTTCATGTGATGTCCTCCTTCTCGCTTGTCTTTGTGAGTAGAAATGCTTCCAAATTTAGGGCCGTCCTTAGATCAAAGGCTCATCCAATCCTTCACATTTCACATATCTCACATTCATAAGTTTTACAGGGCAGCAATTGCCACATTGTCAAAAGTGTAGGTTCGAGTCTCGGTTGCTGCGAAGCCGAGACCTCGAGCCTGCTGCTCCAGACTTGGTTTGGCAATTGCTGCGTCCTCAAAGATGCAGGTTTGTATCTCGGCTGCTGCGAAACCGAGACCTGGAGCCTGGTTGGCTTGGCCTTCTTTTGATGTACAATGTATGAATTGTGCGTATTGATGCTAGACCAAATAAATACCTTGGCCAAAACCGAAAAATGCTAGCCATAATTCTCAGATATGAGAACTATTACTGAGATGATTATGATCCTTCCATAAGTAGTGTGTTGGTGATGATTTGTTTTTGTTTATTTGAGGTCAGGAAGTTCGACTCCAATTAGCCGCACGAAACAATAGGACATAAAAGAGAAAACAAAAAAAACTACTAAGCTGTTGAAATCATACTTTGAAAATGGGAGGAGGGTATGGTCCTGATGTGCAGGGGTGATGGTAGGCATTAACAATATCCCACCAAAATGATTCTCTTGGAGCATTCTTCCTAGCCATACAGAACAAGCTCACTCCGAACAGCTCAAGGAAACAGAATCAAGTACTTAGTTTTTTTATATTAAAAGACATAGAAGATAGATTTTTTTTTTCCCATTCTGCATGTATGGAATGTGACATCCAGGGTACAGAATGCTCAAATTGAAAATGTCAAGACTCAAGACCTGCTAGCTTGAGTTGGGTAAGCGTGTTACTGCAGTTCCTATGGTGCAGGCTTGATCTCCGCCTACTGCGTTGTGACGTTTTGGACCCTTGTGCTCCCTACTTAAGCTCGGGCAACACTTGATTCTTGTACAAATCAAATTAGGGCATTCGACTCACGGTCATTAAAAAAAATTGCAGATGTCTGTTTGCTACAGTGGATAAACTTTTCTCTACATTGCAACAGGATTTGATAGCACTAGCTTTCACTATGTAGAATATGTGCACTGGACTTCCACAAATAAGGCCTTGCCAAAATTGGAGTAGGAGGCTCCGAGTTATCACTATCCCACTACGGCCATAAGCTTGCACCTTCATGCATCAATTAAATGCTCGATTCTATCCTCAAAAATTTCTTCTTTTCTAATCATTCATCATTTACATTCAGTGTTGCCTTGGTGAATCTATTTTATTAAGAAATGATTCATATATGGTGAATTTATCGACTTTCAAATGTTAAATTAATTTTATTGGCAATGTTTTGATTTAAATTTTAAGTTTAACCTATGACCTTTAGTTTCTTTTGGACAGTTACAATCTGAACTTTACGGGGCACATGTTGTAGCAAAGCTTGTCTGCTACTTTGCCCTGCAATGTTAAGAAGGTTGTGAAGCACATTTTATCTTTTACTTTAAAAAAAGTGCAAGCTCAACCTATCAAGTACAGGAGAAGGGTTGTTAGCCTATGTTCCTTTAAATTACATCACTTTTTAAAGCATTGTCAGAGGGTTAGTACATTCAGAGTTGCTCGTCCTGATTGGTTTAAGTGCATACATTAGGCTCTCTCATTTTCTCTCTTTGTTTGCAAGGTCAAGAGCATGAATTTACCACCCAACCACCCCATGCAGTCAGCAAATCAATAATTCAACATTTTCAGAATCAATAGTGACCGTATCATTAGATCAACAGATCTACAATATCAATGTCTCAACAAAATTGACTCTATTCTTTTGGAATATATGGATCAACAAATCTACTTGTATCTGACAAGAAAGAAATTAAAAGAAGAATAAAATCTATGCTTCAAGTCAGGTCCATCAGGCTTCAGCCACTCAGCCACGCTCTTAAAAATCTTGGAAGTTTTTGAGGCCGCAGTGTGCAAAAATTTCTACTCTTCTCATTGATAGTCTCTTGCTCTGAGGGTAATTCGACAATCTTGAGCTTCTTGGATTTATACAACTTCTAAGGGGCATTTTTCCTTGGACTTGAAACATGAAAGGATGCATGAATTTTGAATTTGAAAAGCCAATAGTTGGTAACTGCCAAGTTCCGAAGGTGATGGTGCAATTTTGAGTTGTACCTTTGCTTGAAATATTGACATAACTTTAAATGGTCATAATTTTCAAACTTTTGGGAGCCACAAGAGGGTCATCCAGTCAAATTTGGCTGAAAAAAATCTTGTTACAATCGAAACCATAGGCTTTTGATGTTGGTGTGAATTTGTGACCTCTGTTTTTCAATTTAAAGCTCCAAAGTCCTGTTCCTGACCTCAAAGTTTAAGACCCGTAAGCTTTATAGAAGCATGCTTTTGCACTCTTAAAAGGTAGATCTTTTTCTCTACAAATTGAATAAAACCTAATCTAAGATGCTCCACCAATTTTTTTTGAAAATTGATTCTGTTTGCCCTGTTCTGCTCAAAACATGCAAGGTATGTTACAAGTTCTTGTACTTTGCAGGAAAGCATCTATTTGTTACCTTTCCAGATTGTTCTGCACTTTTAGAGGGTTTAGTTGATGTCACTTATTAAACAATCACACTTGGTCATACAGGGGTTCTCTGCAGCTAAAATCAGGGACTTTTTCAAAACATTACATCATCATACCATTCTCACGGTCATATGCTGCAGCTGACTGTATGTTCACACTATCTTCTTACTCTTACCCAGCACTTGAAACTGTGGGTTGTTGTTTGGGTCACTTTATAGGATGTTAAAGGCAGGATTGTTTATTCTCTCATTGGATATTGAAATTTGAACGGTCTGTCCTTTACTTGTAAGTTCTTCTTAATGGAATATGTAAATTTCCTCTTCATTGTCAATATCTGGACAGTACCTTCTCATCAGGAGATTGGGATGCCCTCGCTGTCCCCGACCATGACACAGGTCTTCTCTTATAAAAACTTTATTCAGGGCAGTTTTTGTTTCTTAGGGACTTTATTATGAACAGTTCTCTCCCAACACAAGATCAGGATTGTCAATTTAAAATTGCAGTTCTTCATTGTACTTAACACTTGTTGCATTTTACCAACTGTTTCAGGGTAATATTGCCAAGTGGCAGAAGCAGGAGGGAGACCAGGTTGCAGCAGGTGATGTACTTTGTGAGATTGAAACGGTAAGAATTATTGGCCAACAGATTCCTCATTGTCAAATCTGCTATTTCTATCTTTGTTAGAGATTGCATAGGTGTTGACACGTTTATTATGACCTGAAATGGTGTACTATGTGATCTGTGAATATTGAGTTAATCTAGAAACTCAGTCAGCTTAATGACACATTGCTGGAACTTTGTTGTTTGTACCATCTTGACAGGATAAGGCAACACTGGAAATGGAATCAATGGAGGAGGGTTATCTTGCTAAAATTTTATTAGGTGACGGTTCTAAAGACATACAAGTTGGTCAGGTAGTAGTTTCCCCACTACGATAGATTTTCAACTACATTGGTTTCTTTATGATCTTTTAAGGTACTGCAGTGAAAATTATCTTCTGGTTTTGTGGTACTAACTCCATTTAGCTTCAATATTCATTGAAAAGATTCCAATAGTAAGATGCGTGCCAGAGATGCTGTAAGTTGGGTAAACTTCCATTAACCTTGACCACTACCGTAGTTACAGGAAAATGTTCTCCTTCATGTCCACATTTGGGCATGCCCAAGGCAACATTTTGGAGAATTTCCTACTTGGAAACGTGCTTTCTCATTCAAAAAAGAGTTGCCACCTATTTGATGGCCAACTGTTAACAATTTTTCTTGCCATGTCCAGTACTTATCTCAACCTACTTTCAGCTTAGGCTCTTGGATCAATCACCTTTGATGATGATGTAGCATTTCTCTGTTTTCCCATTTCCTGTTCTCAATTCTCATTTTTTGGTTTTCTAGGGTTCATCTTTTCAAGGGTGAAAAATGTTTTCTACAATTTACACCTTCCAGCACGCCAGGCTTTGATATTATTGCAGAAAAGAAATTTTCTTTGCATTCATTTGATCTGGGGAAGGAAGATCTGTGAAGAAATTTAAAAGCGTCTAACAAGAACTTTATGTATTTTGCCAACATTAGCTTGAGCTATCTTTAGTACACTCACAATGCCAAATATGGGCTTTTTCCAGGCTATAGCCATTTTTGTGGAGAATAAAGAAGATGTGGCAAAATTCAAAGATTACCAAGTTTCTGATGGTACCCCTAGAGAGCTTCCTCCCAAGGAAAAGGAACCTCCAGCAACCACAGAGCCCAAAAAAGAAGTTGCAGCAGAAAAACCTCCTAAACTGGAAGCGACAAGGCCCTCTTCCACATCTTCATCTGTAGGCCGAATTTTTGCGAGTCCGAATGCAAGACGTTTGGCTCAGGAAAACAATGTACATTTTCATTCTTTTGACTTTGGAACGTCTATGTGGGATCTTAACATTTTGCTTTGCTTTGTTATAGTTCCGGTTCTTGTTTTCATGGCATTGTCTTTGAAGTTCATTCCTACATTGGTGTTACAGATATCCCTAGCAAATGTGAAGGGAACTGGGCCACAGGGCCGCATTTTGAGGGCTGATATTGAGGAGATTTTAGGTATGTCTTACAAAAAATGTTGTACAAAGCAATATGTATTATTGACCATTGTGGACTCTGCCTTCAAGAATGAATGATCAAGGCAATACACATCTATATCAAGTTAGTGACTCTTTGTCATGCCTTCTGAGTGATATCAAGGGCAAAGCTTGCTTGTTAAAAATCTAGAGTGCTTTCAAGAGAGGAAATCAAACCTCATGGCAATCAAGTTTTGTCACTTAGGAATTTGGATTAAGCTTGCTTCAGTAATTGCTCGTTCTGTATGTGTTAAAGAACACAGTACCTTGGATGTTGTGCAACAAGGTACGACTTGGTAGAAGAATTCCCAAGAGGACTTAAAGATCTGTCTTAATGTCTTCCAAGTGCATGCCCATAGCCATAGAGAATAGTTCCTAGGAACAGTTCCATACCATTCCTAGGGCACCTAAGGAATGGTCCTAATCGTTCCTTGGGATTCCTGAAACCTGTTCCTAGGGTGCGCAGTATACAAACTGTTAGAAGTTCTGAAAACTGTTATGAAAACCCGTTTTAGAAACGATTTGAAAGCAAGTTATGAAAAGAAATGATTCAGAAAACGCGTTTGAAAGTGATTCTAAAACGATTTCGAAACAATTCTAAGAAATACGATTTTAAAAATGCGTTCTGAAAACGTTTATGAAAATGCGATTCCTAAAGTCCGTTTCTAAGGAACGGAACAATACCCCTAATTTAAGGGAAAACCTTAGGAACGGGTTTACTGCTATAGAGTTTAGATATACAAGGGTTGTTCAATGTTATTCAATGCTGCATGATTTAAAAATGTAGCGAAGCAAACTTGGTTCCAATGCAAGTACATGTTTTTTAGTACTGCTATTACCTAATGCGTAACCCTAGATATGAAGTGCGGGGTCAGGGTTGATGTGTTAAGAGTTACAAATAACTATCTTCTAGGCTCTTTTTTTTAATTCTTTTTGTTGTCTTGGTTATGTTATATGATTTTTCATTGAAAACGTTAGAATGACAATGACACCATATGCTTTGGCTAAAGTTTTGATGTATTTGTATTTGATGTTCCGTGCTTATTTAAATCGAAGAAGCTGAATGTAATGCAATATTTTGTACCATCTCAAATAGCTGCAGGACCTTCACTTGCACAACCATCACCTGCTCTGTCAATTGCATCCCTTCCGAACTTGGAGTACATAGACATTCCCAATACACAAATTAGACGGGTACACTTACGATCTTAAAGCAAAATTTGATTGGTTTTTGGACTAGAATGCTCTTACCTTTGACACTACTGCAACCTTGTTGAAGATTTATAATTTCCATCTTGTAAGTTTACAGGAGAGCACATGTTTGGAATGCATCCACTCGAATTTTGTTTCATAAACCTCACACTTTCTGTTTATGTTTTCCTGCAGGTGATTGCACAACGTCTGCTACAATCAAAACAAACTATTCCACATTACTACCTGACTATTGATGCACGAGTCGATAAGCTTCTCTCGTATGTGTTTCCTTTTATCCTTGTGCTAGTTTAGTACGAGTAGTGTGTGTCTATATATAGCATAGTTGCAGCGAATTGCGATTCGCTGGGTCTGCGATTTGCGACTCAGAATTGCCTTTTTTTTTTTTTTTTTTTTTTGGAAAAATAGCTTATTGCTGAATTTTTTTAGGGGATCAATGGTCAAACCAGCGTTTTGCCTCTCAGAAGTGCAGTAGATGAGGCACAAACAGATCCTATTTTCAGTAGCTATCCAATTGTCATTTGCTCTGGTTTTCAGTAAATGTTAATGCTATAGTTTGGACTATCAACTGTATGGATGATGATCACTTTTGCAATTGGTTCATTGGAGATGTGAGTGCAATGTACATACAGTTGGGGGCATAAATATTGGGCCCTTCTCGGCGCGCATTTGGACCCCATTTTTATCTACAGGGGGTTGGTGGCATTTTTATCTACAGGGGGTTGGTGGCATTTTTATCTACAGGGGGGTGGTGGCATTTTTATCTACAGTGTCTATATAGCAGGAAGCTCTAGGGGGTTCGGGGGGCAGTAGCCCCCCGGGAAACGGGGGGTTCGGGGGGCGGTAGCCCCCCGAGAAATGGGGGGTCCGGGGGTTGCCGGTAGACCCCGGTCCCGACGGTAAGGCCTCTTCATGATTTGGCCTTCCAACTCCCCGAGTGAAAACACACTTTTTGGTGTTTCGCACTCGAAATAGTCGGCAAACTACACAATCATAATCCCCTCGATCAGAGCTTTCATCTGATACCCATATTGCCTAAAAAAATTTAAAAAAAAAAAAATCGATTTTACACGATTATGGGAAAATCCCGAAACGCGAATCGGAATCGCGATTCTGATCGCGATTCAGAATCACGCTGCAACTATGATATATAGTACATACATACATACACACATATATGTATCTATAAATGCGAACCAAATTGGTGAGAGAGAACTTCATGAATGGCAATCTCGTACATGCAAAGGCACTAGAAGAAAGCAATAACCATTATATGCAATGATGCTAATGGGATAAGTGCATTGCATGTATCTAAAAATAGGGAATTTCAGTTACATGCATGAAGTAGTTGATATACTACTATAGATCTTGCAGGAAGTCAAATTGCATGTGAAGAAAAGACATCAATAAATCAATTCATCACAAGAATTTGCAATGAGGGATCAAGACAAGAACCCCACCCTTTTGGGACTCTTTCAATCATGCAAAAACCACCAACAATAGTTGACCACAAGTACATGTCTAGAAACTTATGGAACTTGGTCAAGATCGTACTGGAAATGGTAAATTTCAGTTGCCTGGGATAACATTTCATTTTTCAGATGGTGAGAGAATGGATGAGAGAGAAAGTGGAAGAGGTAGGAAGGGGCTGAGCGTAGAACAAAGAGAGAGAGAAGAATGGGAGAGAGGGAGAGAGATTTGTAGATGAGGCCGAGCGGCGACTATGAGGTGAAGGGGAGAGACTGGATTTGGAGATGGGTAGTAACTAGTTGGAGGCCGTGTAGAAAAAACGAGGGGGAAGAGGGAGAAAATGCAATAGGGAAGAGGTAGGTCGAGTAGGAGAGAGAAAAAGAGGGAGAGAGAGAGGAAGAGAAATGTGTAGAGAGGGTAGAATGCAATGTTACATGGACCTTTTTGAAATGCCTCTTCGAAAAGGGTTTGAAATAGGAAAGAATCGACAACCTTGGGAAAGAATCGGCGAATCAATTTTATGTTTTTTATTTTTTTTTTTGGGGGGGGGATTTTATCTCTAGCCTGCTATTATGGCAAAAACAAGTGCTTTTTTAGTGTTTAGATTGCAATGTAGATTTAATTAACCAACAATTAGTCTTGAATCTTGACTCGGGAGTTAGAACTCCAGACTCCCACCTATTTGTCACAATTCATACTACATAGTACATACATTCAAGACTCAAGGGTCATGTAATGTCCCTCGGCATGGTCTTGACTCTCTCTAGACCTTAAATCTAGCATTAATCTCTAACTTCCAACACTAATTTAGATTCTATTATCTATCACTAATCTAATCTATTATCTAATGCTGATTATTAACAAGTAGTGATCAATCCTAAGTTCTAACAATGTTGGAGATTCTAATCTATGTTTCATCTCATTCCTACCCTCACAAAAATAAAGCATCACTACTCTCTCTGGCAAACGGCTTATCTATTGTGATGGTATTATTAGACTGGTAGATCGAAAGCCTATAGTTAATGATAATTCTGAGATAGAATTTGAGATAGAGAAATGAAGACATGTCCAATTGAACATGTAAATGGTCTTATGCCTTGAAAGTGTGGAGACATTATTTATATGGCTCCCAGTTTACCATAGTTACTAACCTGAGTGTTAAGTATATTAACGATGCGGTCGACCTTGGGGGTCGTAAGGCTAGATGGTCAGAGATGCTCCAAGAATTTCATTGTTCTAATAGTGTCGCGGATGCCTTAAGCCGGATTGGAGAGATTAATCAGTTAAGTTTTTCTAAGATCCAACTTGAGTTATATCTCTCCTTAAGAGATTTGTGTAAGACCAATAGGTACTTTGGTCGTATTTGGCTAGACGTCCTAGCAAGTTCTTCTAGATCTAGTGATGAGCTTGGAATGCAGGATTCCAAGATTTCTCCTCACAGGACAAGATATTAAGAGAGTATTCCATTAGGAATGGGTTACTTTTCCGGAATGGAAAGGTTTGTGTGCCAGAAAATGATGATAATAGGGCCCAATCCTGCATGAATGTCATGACAGCCCGTGTGCAGGGCACCCTGGCTCACAAAGGACTCTTGACTTAAGTAAAGACTTAAGGCAGTTGGTTTACATATGCCCTTGAAATTTCCCGAAAGAAAGTGGGAAAGTATTTCCATGGACTTTGTGGTTGGGCTACCTCCCCCTCGGACGGGGATGCAAAATGATGCTATTTGGGTTCTAGTTGATAAGTTAACCAAAATGGCGCAATTCATTCCAACTAAGTAAACTGTCAAAGCTTCGGAACTTGCTCAGCTTTTCGTTGAAAAGTTGTTCATGTTGTTTGGTTTGCCGAATGACATTGTTAGTGATCGAGATCCTAAGTTCACTGGCAAATTTTGGCAAGCAGTCTTTGAGAAATTGAAGACCACATTAAGTATGGGGTCATCAGATCATCCTGAATCGGATGGTCAGACAGAGAGGACGAGCCAGTCTATGGAAGATATGCTTTGGGCGTATGTTTCCAGAAGGCAGTCGGATTGGGAAAGGTACCTCCCAATGATTGAGTTTGCGTATAACAGCGCAAAGCACTCAGCGACGGGTTTTAGTCCATTTTCTCTGACGTATAGTTTCCAGCCTAGGGCTCCCATCTCAGTGGGCCTCAAAAGCCTAAAGGTAAAGGCAACAATAGATTTCCTGCATGATATGCAAGAAATGTTGCTTGTTGCTCACGACAACGTAAAAACGGCTCAGGATAGAGCCTAGCGCCAATCAAAAGCGACAACCTAGGGTCTATGAGGAGGGGGCTTTTGGGTATATCTTAGAATCCCAAAAAACTTCAAGGTATTAAAGACTAGAAAATGTCCTAAGTATCACCTCGTTATGCTGGGCCATTCCGTATAGTAAGGAAACTCCATCGGAATGTCTATCAAGTAGAACTTCCTAAAGGTGTCAAAGTTCATCCAGTTTTTCACATTAGTCATTTAAAAGAACGACTTGGTGGAAAGGATGACTTGATTCTTCAGGAGGACCTAGTTCAGCTTGAGGACTTGACATCCTTTGTTCAGAAATGCCACTACTATGACAAAAGCAACCCAAAACCCTTTCATAGAGAGCCATGACAGCTAGAACAATATTTGTCGAGAAACCCAAGTCGCGAAGTCTCTGGATAAGTAGAGAGCGTGGGACAGAGTCAAAGGCTTTTCTGAAGTCCACAACAGTAAACCTTTTCCTTCCTGTACCTAGCTTCCTCAATGAGAGTTGTGTGAAGATATGAACCCTGCCTAGCCCAATGCATGCAATCTCTTGGACTCTGCCTCTGAGCTAACTGCAGATTGAAGGATGGTGCCATATAATTTCGGATAGTACAATGATTAATAGGTAACATGGGGTCACCATTTTTATGGATAGGATGTATGATGTTGGTGCACCGGGAAGATGGGAAGACTCAACAACAACATGGTTGAGGAGAGTGGATAGTGGGGGCAAGAGTGTCTGAGGCGTGAATCAGTAAGTAGCTCGGATTCAAGATCTTCAATGTCTCTAGTTCGATGAGTTTTCAATTTTTTGACTGTTGCCTGGACCAAATCAGGGGTGAAGAGGGTGAAGTCTGAAGGTCGAGGAGAGATGGAAATGGGCGTATCAGTGGATATAGTGTAAAGTTGGGTAGCATAGTCAGTCCAAGTATGCAGGTCGTCCAGGAGAGGGGGTCGAGCACGGGGGATAAATTCATGCCAAAAGGCACCAAAAGAGGAGCTGAAAAGGAGGTTCATAAGGCGGCTTCGTTCGGAGTCATCATGGGCATGTTTTTTGCGGCGAAGTGTGTGGCTGTACACTTGTCGTGGCCCGTGAGGAGCGAAGGAGATGAGGGGGCATGGAAACGAGCATGTGTGACAGTGTGGTGAAGGGAGCGGCATTCTGCGTCGTACCATGGTGGATGGAAAGGTCGAGGTGATCGTAGATGAGTTGGTTTGTTTTTGTGAGGTTTAGATGGAAAGGCTAAATTTGCAGTAGTATGGAGAGAAGTGGTGAGGAAGGCAACCTGAGACTCCAGTGGTTTATTGTGCTGAAAAGAGTGAAGTAAGGAGGCAAGGGATTCTTGGTAGAGCGGTATGTAGAGGGGGTGGAAAGTATATTTGGGTGCATGGGGTAGTGTGGATTGTGGTGGAGGTGGCAGTGATGGAAGGTGGCCAATAGCGAAGGAAAGGAGCGAATGATCAGAGAGAGTGGTGTTGGGGATTGTGCCCAATACATTCATAGGACCTATGGGGTCACATGACTAGTAGTCATTGTGAGGAAGGGCGTGTAAATAGATGACCCTGATCATAAAGATAGTGGCTAAGTGGATAAACATGATTAGGAGCAATTAAGGTTTCTTGTAACTAAATCTTTTAAGTAGGAACTCATTGTTTAAGATAGCACGCTGCAACAACAGTAATTTATCTTCTATTCGGGAACATCGTCTTTTTCGTTTCTTGGAGTAACAGAGATAGAGTGACAACTTCTGTGTTTTGTCTGCTTTTGGTTTATGTTCAATAGACGCTTGCAGATTGCATCATTTGTGTAAGTTATATCAGTTTCTGTGCACTCTGAACCAACAATGGTTATGGGCCCACACACCAATGGAGTGTGATTAGGAGATTCAAGTTCTAGGAGAGGTGTGGATTAATCTGTTTTGATCAAGCCAAGAGGTGCTTGATGGTGGCAGCATGGAGGCTGCATTTTGAATGTTGGTGACTGCGTTTTGAATGTCAGGAAGGACATTCAGATCAAGCCAAGGGGTGCTTGATGGTGGCAGCACGGAGGCTGCATTTTGAATGCCAAGGAGGGCATTGAGAGCTGGAACAAGCGAAGGTGTGCAGCACGGGCTGCATTGACAAAGCCAAGACAAGGTCCTCACTAGTTGGAACTCAAAGGGAAGTAGTGGGATATTGAAGGCTCATATTTTTGGAGATATACACTAGGTGAGGTGAGGCTTGACACTTGTTTCCATGCTTTGGAATGGCTTGAAATGATAGCCATTATGGAATAATGATTTGAGGATGCTCCCTGCCAAGAAAGGATCATTGGGAGAATCTTCTTGCAGAGACACTGTTTTTGGATGCAGTGGGAGCTTTGGTGGAATGAGTCTGACCATCAAGAAGGTGTAATAGGTGGCAGCATGGGGGGTCTTTGAGCTTTTGGTTCTCGGGTGCATTGCAGATTCTTACAAGAACTTTTGCAGGATCAAGGAAGATAAGCTGTACTGCTGTAGCAACAAGAAGAATCTGTGACTCCGAATCAAATAGGGGCGTACATCCACTAGGATGGTGGAGGTGAAGCGGGATATGAAAGCATTGGCAGTGGGAGTGGTGGTAATGAATGCAGGTGGTGAGCATTTGCAGCGGCAAGGGTTGCATGGGCATGTCTTTTCTGACATAGTGCTAAGTTTTATGGGCAAAAATTTTGCCCTGCATCACATCGTTCTCTCGCAGCCTTCCTATTTCCTTTCGCTGTTGTCTGGACCTTGGAAAGAGTATGGAAAGCCTCATGTGGAACTCAAGATTGATGACGTGAAAGTAACTGCTCTGGGGTTGGAGATGGCGTTTGGGTATTTGTATGGGGTGAACCTTGTGCTGACCAGAGAAACAGTGGTTTCAGTTCTTGCTGCTGCTTGCATTCTTGCAGTCCGATGAACTCTGGATACCTACTGAGTTAGAACGATATGAACTTTCTAAACAGGCCTTCATTGAGTGGGTACTTGCACGCACGGAACCAGTTGTTGCTAATAATGAATTGACTAGAAAAGCTATATCAGCTCGGAAGTCCACAAGAAGTGTAACTGCACTTAACAACCTGAAAACCAATGGATCACAGAAAAGCGGTCGATGCAGTACCAAAGACAGGGGTGGCAAGAAGGGCACACCCTCTGGGGATGAGCAGAAAGAAGAATCACCCTTACTGCATGAAATTGTCAATGAGACAAGTTTGAAACGATTGAGAAGACTCTGGGAATCTGCTGCTACAGATCAAACAGATATATGCATGAAAGATTTTCGGTTAGTCGTTGAATTGTTTACAGGAGGGGGCATCAGTTTTGCTCATATGGAAGTTGAGGAACTTTTAAAAGTGAGAAAAGAGCTTGAAGATGCTGATTTTCCAACTTCTGCAACTAATGAAAGTATATGGCTGCATGTACTCTTCAAATCTTGTACGTATGCTCCAAGAGCCTCAGAAGGATGCATGTGATGAGTCCTCTAATGAAGAGGAAGAAGAAGATCATCATCATCATCATGACAAAGGGAAGAAGCTTCAGGGGCCTTGGATCTATGCAGATGGCACTGTTGTGCCAAACATAAGTTTGGGCTGCTGCTGGTGCAGTGGTGGTGGAGTTGCAAAGCCAGTGGGACGAGCACTGTGATGTTTGACCTCAAACTGAGAATAGATGCATCACAACAGCATAAAAAAATACTGGGTGTCTGTACCATTTGCCGGAAGCCTTCTGAGATTCTTGGAAGTGGGTGAGATCAAAAGGCTTCAAGACGAGAATGATCATAAAAGAGTTGGGCATGGGCGGTACTATGATGGATTGAAAGGTGATAACAAGATTTATGTTGCATGTGAGGATGACTATGTCTGCAAAGTTAGATGTAGGCATACTCAAGTTCGAATTGATGGTGTTGTTGGTCAGTTGATACTTTCAGAGCCTAGGAACATAATATATCCAGAACATCCTGCAGTACAGAAGCTCATTCCATCAAGGAAGACTGTTGAAGGTGAAGTGTTAACTGCCTTGGAGGTCATACCAAAAGGTGACTCACATCGACATGTATGTAAGAAGTGTAAGAAAGATGTCAAGTGTGCATGGTCATGTTCAGCAGAGCTTGATGAGAGTGATGACCTTGAGGCTATTCCATCACAACGTTCTTGTTCATACAAAGTGCGAACAGAGAGTGTCGTATACTGCATGCATTGTGAATGTATAGTTTTAGATGTTTGGGAAAGACCAGCTTACCCAGTCACATTCTTGATAGCACCGGTTGCTTCAGGTTTTCTTTGATTATATAGTGGAGGAAAAGAGGTTGATATGTTAAAAGAATGGTTCAGAGCTATGGCTGGAAGACCTGACCTCATTCCCTTGCCTGGGAAAGTTGGGCAAATGAATAAAGCTAATGCGGATACTCTTATGCATAGATTGATGACAAAACTGGTGTTAGTGATTCATGACAGAAATGAGCTTGCTCTGAAGGTCTTCAAGATTCTTTCCGTTGGTGCCTCATTGTTCAAAGAATTGATGAAGACTGAAATTGGAATCTATGATAGTCTAGAGTATGTAATAAAGAAGAGTCATCGACTGACTACTACTCCAAAGCATGCAGTAGGAGTTGTTGAAGATCAGAAGACTTGCAAAACAGTCTTGTTGAAGGCCAATGAAAGTGGTTCAGCTACTGAAAGTGTAGAAGATAGGAAAATGGCCAAGTGGGGAGTCATAATTGGCCAAAGCTGGATGATAATTTATTTTGTGACCCATCTTACACCATGATTTTTGGAATGTATTGGTGTCTCAGTTTTTGTGCACTCTGAACCAACAAGTGGTGGGAGAGATATAGAAACGTGAATGAGGGGAATGGATGAAGGTGACCCCATGAGGTAATCAACCACACTATGACCGCCACTATGAGGATGACAAGTATAGCTGCCAGAATTAGGCCAATAAGGTAACAGATACTCACCATATGTTGTAATAGGTCCCGGTCCATCCTCATAAATCCTGGTGATCCCCAAGCTGTCACTGTCAAGGCGTGAACTCGAAGCTGGTCTGTAGAATCATGGAACTCCGTTATTCGTGAAGCAATTCGAGCATTAAAATCCCCAGTGAGGAAAGTATGCCCCCGCTCAGCAAATCTGATGATGTCCATTGAAAGGTCCAAATAAGGTGAGCTAACACCCTCAACAAAAGAAGAGGACTCCGGAGGAATATAGTAGGCAACAATGAAAATGTCCCTATCCAAACCAATCTCCCATCCTATAATACGGATCCAGATATATCGTGGATGCTCATCGTATCTGACGAACTCAATAATCTGATGAAGGGACTCTCTATAGAGACAAGACCGCCCTCCAGAATTACGGCCGCTAGCTGATCTAGTCTCAGGTCTGTATACTGAATCCCATCTGTATCTCGGGAAAGTGGGTAGTCTCGGCTCCTGGCTCTCGTGTGTCTCCATGAAAAACAGTAGGTCTCGTCCAGTAATAAAGTCAATCAGATCACCCGTTGTAGAGGATGAGTGAATGCCATCACAATTCCATACCCCAATCTGAAGATGGTATGGATGCGGCCCCGGGATGCTCCCAATCCCGGGGGCCCCAAGTGCCTAGGTCTGGGAGCTACTAGGGGTGCCAGCAACAAATCGTATCTGACCATCACGATATATGACCCGTCTACCAGTCTCTCGGGCTTCTTGGAAGGCTTTACGCCTCTCCTCAACCTGAATATAAGTGAGATCATCATCCATGTATATGGTAGTGCCGCGTAGTTTGGCTCTACATCGTAAAACCTCTCTATGACTGGCTAAGGATGTGAAGCGAATGATCAGTGTAGCTGCATCTCTGGTGGTCCTCCAGGCTATGTATAACCCATCTGTCACATGTCCTAGGGTGGTCTTGAAAAACCTCGTAGCTTCGGCAATGGCATCCTGTGTATCTGGTATCCCACGAACCTTGATGCTATGGGCCTTTTGTTCCCTTGACCGCCCTTCCGAAATGGTGGCTGAGATGAATGAGGAAATGAGAGCACTAGGCTTGGTACCTTTCTTCAATATTGCTGCCCATGAGAGGGTTTCTTCTTTGTGTTGTTTAATCTTATTTTCGAGCTCCCGTATCATGGTGGTAGCCGATTCCGAGGCTGCAACCTGCTTAGTACTGATCACTTGTTCCAATGAGGCAACTTTGGACTGCAACACATTCTTTTCTTTGAGTAGAGAGATCACTATTCCCTTCAGTTGTGAAAGTTCTTGTTTCAAGAGCTGGAAATCTGCTTTCATATGGTCAGCTTCCCAAGAGGAGAAAAGCTCGGTTGATTTGGAGGGAGTGTATGGGATGTGTGTTGTAGAGGGAGGAGCTGTAGCTTCTTGGGAGATGGGAATAGGAAGGAGGCCATTAGGAATGGCCAGATTTGTCGGATTGGAGTTCAAAGAAGAAGAGATAGAGGAAGAGGGGATAGAAGAAGAAACATCGAAGGGGTGGGATGAGGCAGTAGCGAAGGGGGGGGGGGGTGAATCAACAGCAGCAGTGAGAGAGGGGGGGGGTCAGAATCAGCAGCGATGAGGTCAGCATCAACAGGTGAGGTGGTAGTAGCTGGGATAGCAAAAGTAGCAGCAACGAGGGGTAGGTCAGCAGCTGCTGAGGTAGAAGTAGCAGCAGCGGGGGGGGGGGGGGGGGTAGATCAGTAGATGAGGCATCAGCGAGGGCTGAGGAGGCGTGAGCGAGGGCTGAGGGGGCATCAGCGAGGGATGGGGCAGTAGCGAGGGGGTGGGGGTCAGCAGCGAGGGTGGAGGCACCATTAGCAAGGGGGGGGGAGTGAGGTGGCAGCGGGGGGTGAGATGGTGGGTGATGCAGTAGAGCGAGGGGGGGTGGGCGCCTTCTTACGGGGAGGCATGGAGAGAGAGAGAGAGAGAGAGAGAGAGAGAGAGAGAGAGAGAGAGAGAGAGAGAAAGAAAGAAAGAAAGAAAGCTTTATTAACGTCTTTTGGGCACCTGTGGGTGCATAAGACCAAAAAGAAAATATGTACAAGTAACAGTGGGAGCATCATCCATAGGAGGACGGGGCCATAAAATGCTGTAAACTAGCTATAAATGAAAGTAGAACAAAGCAAAAGTGAAATAAGCCCACAACCCGTTCGATACTCTACGATCTTGTCCACATCTTTGGCTCTCTGCTTTGCCAAGTCATAAACAATTTTTGATACCAGAAACGATGCAGCAATCTGTTCTGGGGCTAACTGGAGTTCCCGCTGTGCACACTCTTGAGCCGATGAAAAAGGGCGTCTGACAGACTGATTAGACAACAGAGAAATCCAAGATCCGCTGATTCCAAGAGAGAGCCACAACTATTTAGGAGTGATATACTCTGAGCAAATTCAGATATCTATGAGTGCTGTCTGAGCGCACCCATCGCGAACCATTGATGGAGCTATCATCGCTGCCAAGAATCCATTGGGGAGAGAGAGAGAGAGAGAGAGAAAGAAAGAAAGAAAGAAAGCTTTACTAATTAGTCTTTTCCATGCCAAAAGGCATATAAGACTAGTAAATGTACATGTCAAGTATGTGGTAACCATAGGAGCGTATGAAACGTCTCCAAAACAGTAACAAAGTAGCAATCTAGAGCTAAAGCTATAAACTGAAATAGATGTGACGCTATTAGAAACATGTGGGAGCATGTATACTGCTAACAGTCATGAGTGAGATATGACGTTATCATCTAGTCCTGTCCTGCTGGTGCTGATGATATAGAAGGATGTAATACGGCCTGTGGCATGAAGGGCCACTGGTGGTCTCTGACGTTGTCTGAGAGGATGAAGAGGTCTCCTCATGATAGGTCGAGTAGCTCGTGCTGCAACATGGGTATGTGTGGGACGCTGTCTCTGGTCTCTGCGGGCAAGTAGGTCATCATCATCATCGTCACCGTCATCAAAACGTCCTCTCCTCCTGGAGAAGAAAGAAGTGATCTGAGGCTGAGAAACCTGACTCGGTTGGGCTGTCTGATACAAATCCTGTCGTAGTATAAACATCTCTCGTATCATGAGTGCCGCGCATCGGGAATCCTCATAAGCTATGAGCGATCGTAAAGTGACAGGTGTGTCTCGGAACAAACAGTGGTATCTCCCTCTGATCTCGTAATATACCGGGCACCTAAAGATAAAGTGCTCCTCTGACTCCACCTTCTCTAAAGAGCATAACTGGCAAATCCGCTCCTCTCTCGGGGTACCCTGGAATCTACCAGTCTCAATAGCCAACTGATGTGATGATACACGGAGCTATCCCAATGTAAATCTGAGGCAATGTGATAGTCTCGAGTCCGAATAATGCGGTAAGACCGGGACCCCTGCTATGTCAAGCTCAATAAAATGAGTCTTGTAGTAGCCGGGTTTCACCCCAAGCTGTCGCCCCCAAGTGCGGTCGAGATATGCCCGATATAAGATGCGCCTGATATACTGATGAGTACCTGAGGGGAGCTCTGTAATGGAGATACCAAATGACTCAAGGAGGAAATGGGATGCCTGAGAGAACCACGATAGTCGATAGCCCTGGTCATGAAGAAAGTGTGAGGAGACCAGTGCCGTCTGTGTATATCTCATATCCTCATCGGGCAGAGCCTGGATTCTCTGAATGTATGTGATAAGCTGGAACGCGGCATATATCTGAATGGGTGGAACGGCAAACTCTACAAGAAGGATCTCATGTGGAACCGAGGGCTTCGCCCGAATCATACGGGCTAACATGGTGGTCTGCAATCGTGAAATGCTGGCCCAGTGTGATGAAGGGAGGCCGGTTCACCATGTCTCTGCTGCATATAAGGCTGTGGGGGTGACAATAGTATCAAAGAGTCTACACTTACTGCGAACATCTCGGATGAGCTTCCTGAAACAGAACCGCTCAAGCTGAACAAGAGAGGAATGCCCCTTCCCAAGTCGGGTGGTGGCAGCTTGCCGCATGCTGAAGGTAGGACCAGAGAAGAGTATCCCCAAATAGGTATAAGAGGAAACTACCTCTAAGGCCTGTCCATCTAAGATGAGCTCCTGGCGCTGCATGAAGGCTCGAGAAGTGTTGAAGACCATAACCTTGGTCTTCGCAGTGTTCACCCCCAACCCCCATCTGGTACAAAATCCCTGTAAACAATCCAGCTGCCTCTGCAAACCCTCTCTAGTCGGGGATACTAGTACTACATCATCCGCATAAAGGAGAATAGCAATCAGAATGGTGCCAAGTCTACAGCCACCCCTGCCACACTGTGAGATGACTCGCTCTAACTCATCAATATACAATTCAAAGAGAACCGGTGAAAGAGAGCACCCCTGTTTCACCCCAATGGTGCTCCAAATGTGATCAGATAAGCCACTGCTATGTCGGAAACATCCCAAGACCTTCTCATAAAGAGCCATCACTGCTAAAACAATATCTGTGGAGAAACCAAGGTCACGAAGTCTCTGAATGAGCAGGGAGCGTGGTACAGAATCGAAGGCCTTCCTGAAATCTACAAAACAGCAGTAAACCCTCTCTTTCCTGTACTTAGCTTCCTCGATCAAGGCTCGAAGTGTAAAAATATGGTCAGTGGTAGAATAATGAGATCGGAAACCTGCCTACCCCAATGCATGTAATCTCCGAGCTTCCGCCTCTGAACTCACTGCAGACTGGAGTATGGTACCATAGAGCTTCGTGAGAACATGTCCGATCATGATAGTGCGGTAATTACCAGGGATCATGGGATCACCATTTTTATGAATAGGGTGGATGATGTTGGTGCACCAGGATGAGGGGAAACCAGAGACAACGGCGGAATTGAGGAGAGTGGCTAGTGTGGGAGCAAGGAGGTCGGAAGCATGGGTTAGGAGTTCAGATTCAAGGTCTTCGATATATCTCTTGCTTTATGGGACTTCATTCTCTTGATGGCCGTAAGTACCATGTCAGATGTGAAGAAGGTGAACTCAGAGGGGCGTGGGGAGATAGAGATGGGTGCGTCAGTGGGTATGGTATATAGTTTGGTAGCGTATTCGGTCCATATGCGAAGGTCATCCAAGAGGGGTGGTGGAGCACGAGGGATAAACTCACGCCAAAAGGCGCCTGAAGAGGAACTGAAGAGAAGATCAACAAGACGCGTTCCTTCGGAGTCATCATATATACGCTTTTTTCGGCGGAGTGTGCGACGGTAAGAGCGCCTGGCGGAGTGGAGGAGATGAGAATCGTGCGTGCGGGCATGGGTGACAAGCTGACGAAGAGAGCGACATTCAACATCATACCACGGGGGGTGTGGGGGTCGTATCGATGAGGAGCGGGTGCCTCTGCTTTTATGGGGTTTAGATGGAAAAGCAAGGGAAGCAGCGGTATGAAGAGAAGTGCTAAGAAAGGCAGCTTGAGTCTCGACTGTACTATCGCGAGGGAAGGAATGGAGCAATGAGGTTAGGAACTCCTGGTAAACTGGTGTAAAGAGAGAACTGAATGTATACTTGGGTGCCCGTGTAAGCAGGGGGTGTGAGGATGGTTGGGGAGGTGGGAGGCGGCCGATAGCGAAGGAGAGAAAGGAATGATTAGAGAGAGTGGTGGGAGATACATGAAAATCAGATATGAGAGGTATGGAAGATGGTGATCCCATGAGATAATCCACAACACTATGTCCACCACTGTGAGGGTGACAAGTATAACTGCCAGATTTTGGCCAACAAGTTAGGCCATTGTAAATGGCTAACTCATGGGCCTCTCCAAACTGCAATAAATGCTCACCGTAAGGGGTAGTAGGTCCCAAGCTGTCCTCTGAAATCCTGGTAACTCCCATATCATCGCTGTCAAGGGCATGAACGCGGAGCTGGTCGGTGATGTCATAGAACTCTGACTGTCGTGAAGAGGTTCGGGCATTAAAATCTGCAGTGAGGAGAATATGCCCCCGCTCTGCGAATCTGATGATATCAGGCGATAAATCAAGGTAGGGTGAACCTGTGCCCTCAGCAAAGGACGAAGACTATGGAGGAAAATAACAGGCCGCCACAAAGAGGTCCCTGTCCAATCCAATATCCTGCCCAGTAATATGAATCCATATATACCGTGCATGCTCGTCGTGTCTGATGAACTCAATGCTCGGATGAAGAGACTCTCTGTATAAACATGCAACACCTCCGGATCCACGACCGCTTGCTGATCTAGTCTCAAGTCTGTACACGGAATCCCATCTGTATCCTGGAAAAATAGGTAATCCTCTCTCCTGACTCTCATGAGTCTCCATAAAGAGCAGCAAATCTTTGTCAGTGATGAAATCGATTAAGTCGCCAGCAATGGAGGATGAGTGTAAACCATCACAGTTCCATACTCCAATCCGGAGATGGTGTGGGTGGGGCCCCGGGGCACTCCCAAACCCGGGGACCCCAAATCCCTAGCACTGGGAGCTGCTAGGTGTGCTGTCAAGAAAACACACTCGTCCATCTCGGTAAATGACTCGTCTGCCAGACTCACGGGCTGCCTGAAAGGCCTTACGCCTCTCCTCTACCTGGATATATGTGAGGTCGTCGTCCATGTAGATAGTGGTACCACGTAGCTTAGCTCTGCACCGCAAAGCATCTCGACGACTCTCGAGGGAGGTGAAACGAAGAATGAGTGTGGCTGCATCTCTAGTGGTCCTCCATGCGGTGTCTAACCCCTCTGTCTTGTGCCCGAGAGTGATGTCGAGAAAGCGTTTAGCTTCAGCCAATGCATCCTGTGTATCTAGAACTCCACGAACTCTAATATTGTGGGATTTTTGGTCTCGAGATTTCTCTTCCGAGATGGTGGCTGAGATAACTGAGGAGATGGGAGCGCTGGGTTTGGTGCCCTTTTTCAAAACTGATGCCCAGGAAAGGGCCTCTTCGTGTTGCTTCTCAATCTTGGTTTCTAGCTCCCGTAGCATGTTGGTGGTGGATTCCGAAGCTGCGGCCTGTTTGATTCCGATGGATTGTTCGAGTGAGGCAACCTTGGATTGCAATAGCTTCTTCTCGTTGACCAAAGAAGTAACCGTTCCTTTCAGCTGTGAAATTTCATACCGCAAAAATTGGAAATCTGCCTTGAATTGATCAATCTGCCAAGATGAGAAAAGTTCAATTGATTTAGAAGGCGTATACGGAATATTGGCTGTAGACTGTGGTGCCGTGAAGGAGGAAGAGTGAGCAATGGTAGGTGTGGGAAGAATAGGGTCAGAAGGCAGAAGAGGAGCTGAATCAGGGGAGCAGCCATCAGAGAGGGGGGTGAGAGTTGTAGTAGGAGAGGGAGATGGGTCATCAAGGGGGTGAGGTGAAGTGGCAACGAGGGGGGGGGCTGGAATGACAATGGGGTGAGGTGAGAGATCAGCGAGGGGGTGAGGTGAGGGATCAGCGAGGGGGTGAGGTGAGGGGGGTGACAAGGAGGGTTCAGCGAGGAGGATGGGTGAGGGGGTGGCAGCTAGGAGATCAGGGAGGTCAGCGAGGGGGGGGGATGGAGCAGCGAGGGGGGAGAAGGGGAAGGAACAACGAGGGGGTTAGGGGAGGGAGCAGCGAGGGAAGGGGCAGCGAGGGGGCAAGAAGGAGCATCGAGGGAGGGGGCAGCGAGGGAAGGGGCAGCAAGGGGGAAAGGAGCAGCGAGGGAAGGAGCAGCAGCGAGGGAAGGGGCAGCGAGGGGGGAAGGAGCGGCGAGGAGGTTACAGGAAGGGGCAGCAAGGGAAAGGAGAAGGAGGAGCAGCGAGGGGGTTAGGGGAAGGGGCAGCGAGGGGAGGTGAGTGGTGAGTGAGGGAGGTGAGTGAGGAGGTGGCTGGGGATCGTGCTGATCTACGAGCAGGGGCGCGAGGAGGAGCTGCCATGGAGCAACGAGGGAAGGAGAGAGAGAGAGACAGGGTAGAGAGAGAGAGAGAGAGAGAGAGAGAGAGAGAGAGAGAGAGAGAGAGAGAGAGAGAGAGAGAAAGGGCTTTATTAACGTCTTTTAATGCCAAAAGGCATATAAGACCAAATATGTACATCTCAAGTGTGATAGATATTGAAAGGAGCATTTAAATGTCTCTATAAACAAACGACAACTACTAGGTAAAATGATTCGTCTATCAAGACCAGACAAAATCTCTAAACTAAACTGCCCTCAGACGTGGAGGTTTGAAATATGGTACAATGGGGTGTCATATAACTATACAATAACCGTCTAAACTGTATGATAGATCATGTCACCGCAGGACCGCTGTTGACGAAAGCAAGGATAGAAGAGGATGCAGGTGCTGAAGTAGTGGGCCGACGTACGTGAGATCTAGATCTGTGAGGTCTCCTGGTAGCCCTGGCCTGTGGTCTGCAGGCAATATGCTGTCACTGATCTCGATGAGAATCCCGAGATAAGATATCTGACTTGTCCTCTAACAAAATTTTGGTGTCAATGTCTGCTCTAGATCGTCTCCTAGAAAAAAGGAGGTAATTTGAGTCTACTGGGAGTCATGGTATCCATGTTGACTAAATATCTCTATGAAGCAAGAACATCTCACGCAACATCAGTGCCACACATTGAGGGTCAACATATGAAGTGAGTGAGCGAAGTGTGACCAGAGAATCTCGGAAAATACAATTATAGCGTCCCCAGATCTCATAATAGACATGGCATCTAAATAGAAAATGCTCCTCTAACTCGCCCTCCCCCAATGCGCACATCTGAGAAAGTCTGCTCATATGAGGGATGCCCTGGAAGCCGTCTCCACATATAGCTAGTGTGAGGAAACTCGGAACTGACCCAGTGTAGAACGGAGGCAATGTGAAAGTCTGCTATCCAAAAAACGAGGCAAAACTGGGACCCCAGCACTGTCTAGCTCTAGGAAACTGGAGCGATAGGAGTCCGCCGGCTTGACCTCGAATGGCCCCTGCCAAGTCACTCTAGAATATGGCCGATAAATAACTCACGACAAACTCTGTAGGTATAGCTTGGTGAGGAACAAATGTTTTGGCCCGGATCATGCATGCAAGCATACTAATTTGTAGACAAGAATTGCTAGTCCACTCTAACTCAGGGATCCCAATGCACCAAGCCTCCGCTGCATACATAGCTGTGGGTGCAACAATAGTATCAAATAGGTTACACTTACTCAGGGCATCCCGAATGTGCTTCTTGAAGAAAAAGCGCTCAAGACTAACCAACGAAGCATGACCGTTACGAAGTCTAGCTATGGCAGCGTGTGTCATACTGAAAGCAAGACCAGTGACGGAAGGCCCCAAATAAGTGTAAGAGGATACCACCTCAAGTGGTTGTCCCCCTAGATTCAACACTTGACGTTGCATAAAAGTCATGGAGGTATTAAAGATCATGATATGGGTTTTCCTGGTATGCACTGTCAAACCAAATAAGTCTCCAAAAACCTGTAATGTGTCCAAGTGCCACTGCAACCCCTCGCCGACGAAGAAAGCAAGGCCGCATCATCAGCATAAAGCAAAATGGAAATGAGTATATGACCAAGCATGTAGCCAATACCAACATCCTAATTGATGGTTCTCTCAAGCTCATCAATATACAAACCAAAGAGTGTGGGGGAGAGGGAACAACCCTGCTTCACCCCAATAGTGCTCCTAACGCTCTCAGAGAGACCCTCATCTAATCTGAAGCATCCCCAAACCTGCTCGTAGAGTGCCATGACAGCCAATATGGTATCGGTGGAAAAATCAAAATCTCTCAGCCTCTGGATAAGCATATGACGTAGGACAGAGTCAAACACTTTCCGGAAATCTACAAAACAACAATATACTCTCTCATACCTGGCTTTCTCAATAATAGCCCAAAGAGTGAACACATGATCATTGGTGGAGTGCTGTGTTCTGAAGCCCGCCTAACCCAAAGCTAAGAAGATCCACAAGGCGTTTCTCTTCATAAGAGTAAGATATCATATGGAAAATTACAGAGTATGGAGGAGACAACATCTTGGTAAAGAGGAGTTTAAGCATTATTAAAAGTGTAAATAGTGGCATTTTCCATAGGAGAAGGATTAGAAGGAGAGAGGTGCAGTATTGAGCCCAAATTAATGGAGAGAAAGGAATGGTCAGTCAGATAATGTGGTGGGAGAAACAATAAAGTCAGATAGAAAGGGTATAAGAGATGGTGACTCCTTGAAATAATCCACAACACTATGCCCGCCACTATGAGGGTGGCAAGTATAGTCTCTAGAAGTAGGCCAACAGGACAATCCATTAAAGATGGCAAGCTCATGGGTCTCACCCAATAGAAGAAAATGCTCACCATATGCAAAGACCGGGGCACCATCATCAGCAAATATCCTGTCAATCCCCATATCCATATTATCCATGGCGTGTATCCTCAAAGGGTCATCAATGATCATATGAAACTCTGTCTTTGTAGAGGAGGTCTTGGCGTTGAAATCTCTGGTCAGAAATATGTAACCGCGCTCTGAATAAAGGAGAATATTTGAGGAGAGATCAACATATGGGGGACCAGTACTATTAGCAAAAGTAGAAGACTCCAGAGGAAAATAACAGACTACCAAATACAAATCCCTGTCAAGCCCAATACTCTGACTAAGAAGTCGAAGCCACGAATAGCACGCATGCTCGTCCTGTCGAACCAGATCAATGATAGGCTGTAATGAGTCCCTGTATAAGCATGCTACACCACCAGAACTTCTGCCTCCCACACATCTAGTTTCTGAGCGAAAGATAGAAACCCATCTGAAGCCTTGAAACTCCGATAGTCCCCTAAACTGACTCTCGTGTGTCTCTGTGAAGAGAAGGATATCTCCTTGTGCAATGAAGTCCGCTAAATCTCATGTTGTTGATGAAGAATGAATGCCATTACAATTCCATAACCTGATACGAAGGTGAGATGGTTGTAGGTGTGTGGGTGATATGTATGGAATCTTGGGCTGCTCCTACGCCCGAGAGCCCCAAATTCCTAGGTGCCATAGGTAGATGGACCGCGATCCAAGTATCGAACCTGGCCATTTCGATAAACGGCAAAACGCCCTAATGCTTTAGCTTCATGAAAATTTTTCTTGCGTTCCTGAACTTAATATGGGTAAGATTCTCATCCAAGAAGATCCGTGTGCGCTTTAGGTTTGAGTCTCAGTATTTTGGTCCTTTCTTTTCGCCATGCCTTATCCAATCCATCAGTATTGAAACTCAACGTAATATCTAAAAAAGGATTTTGCCTCTCTCATAGCATCTTGAGTATTGAGAACACCTCGAACTTGGACATTGAGAGATTTGAAGTCATGTAATTTTTCCTCAAAGATGGTAGCTGAGATAACACTAGGCATATGAGTAGCATTGTCTTCTTCTTTTTGGAACAGTGAACTAACCCCAGAGGCATCCACCTCTGCTTTTAGATACCCCTCAAATGCCTTTCAACAAGGGCATTCTTGGAAGACGAGGAAGATAGTGCTATGGTAACTGGTTGCAATATTTCTGGTAGTGATGGATCCTTATTACCAGATTCACCATCCAGTAATTTACTACCAGATTCAGCAGCATTGGAGGTACTGGCAGCTTTGGGATTGCAGCCAGCGATGGAGGTACTGGCAGCAGTAGGAATATTGCTGTCAATGGTGGTTACAACAACGATGGAGGCAGGTTGACTGTCAGCGATGGATGCTGTATTTCCAGCGATGGAATCCATTATAGCAGTGATGGAGACAGGGGTATGATTAGCGATGGAAGCAGATGTGCCAGCGATGGAGCTAGAAGCAGATGTACTGCCAGCGATGGAGCTTGAAGGGCTGGGACTGGAGCGAGGTGGGGATGTTTGGTGATCCTGGTAGTAACGTGATGATGAGAAGTACACTGTCTCTGATCTCTATGGGAATGCGAGCGGCTATCATCAGCGGCATAATCCTCGTCCTCATGCGCTAAGTCACGCGATCTCCGCCTAATAAAGAATGAAGTGATCAATGGCTGTGAGGTAGAATGCTGGGGTGTCCCGTATAAATCTCTTCGTAGGATGAACATCTCACGTACCATCAGGGCGACACATCGTGGGTCCTCATAGGCAATGAGAGAGCGTAGAGTGGTAGGCATGTCTCGAAACAGGCAATGATATCGTCCTCTGATCTCATAGTATACAGGGCATCTGAAGATAAAGTGCTCCTCAGACTCCACCTCACCTAGAGAGCATAACTGGCAAATACGCTCCTCTCTCGAAATACCATGGAACCTCCCAGTCTCAATAGCTAGCTGATGAGAGGATACCTTGAGCTGTCCCAGTGTGAATCTGAGACAATGTGATAGTCCCGAATCTAAATAGTGTGGAATGACTGGTGTCCCTGATGCATCCAGCTCCAAGAAAGGGGTCCGGTAGAAAGCTGGCTTAACCCCTAACTGGTGGCGCCAAGTCCGCTCTAGATATGCGCGATAGAGGAATCGTCTGATATACTGATGGGTGCCTGAGGGAAGCTCTATGATAGAGATACCAAATGACTCAAGTAGGAGGTGAGATGCCTGAGAGAACCATGATAATCTGTAGCCCTGATCACAAAGGCGCTGTGAGGAGGATAGTGCAATCTGTATGTATCGTCTGTCTATCTCTGGTAACGCCTGTACCCTCTGTATATAAGTAATGAGCTGGAAAGCAGCCTCGATCTGTATAGGTGGAACTGCGAACTCAACCAGGAGAATCTCATGTGGAACAGAATGCTTCGCTCGAATCAACCCGGCTAGCATGGCAGTGTGTAGTCGTGAAAGACTGGCCCAGTGTGAAGAGGGGAGACCTGTACACCATGGCTCTGCCGCATGTAGAGCCGTGGGGGTGACAATGGTATAAAAAAGGTGACACTTACTACGAGCATCCTGGATGGACTTCTAGAAACAGAATTGCTCTAGCTGAACAAGGGAGGCATGTCCCTTCCCCAGTTGAGTGGTAGCAGCCTGTCTCATGCTAAAAGTAGGATCTGAGAAAAGGATTTCCAGGTATGTGTAGGAAGGGACCACCTCTAGGACCTGTCCACCCAAAGTAAGCTCCTGTCGCTGCGTGAATGCTCGAGAAGTGTTGAAGACCATAACCTTGGTCTTCCCAATGTTCACCCCTAGGTCTGGTGCAAAACTCATGTAAGCAATCCAGTTGTTGCTGTAGACCCTCTCTAGTTGGTGAGACCAATACCACATCATCGGCATAAAGGAGGATAGCAATCAAGATGTCCCCAAGCCTGCAACCAGCACCACCTCACTGTGTAATGACTCTCTGCAACTCATCAATATATAAGCCAAAGAGGACTGGTGAGAGGGAACAACCCTGCTTCACCCCAATAGTGCTCCAAATGTGATCGGATATGCCATTGCTATGCCAGAAACATCCCAGGATACGCTCATAAAGTGCCATCACAGCAAGAACGATGTCAGTGGAGAAGCCTAGGTCTCGGAGTCTCTGGATGAGCAATGAGCGAGGGGCAGAATCAAAGGCTTTTTTGAAGTCCACAAAACAACAGTAAACCCTCTCTCTCCTGTGCTTAGCCTCCTCAATCACGGCCCGCAATGTGAAGATGTGATCTGCAGTAGAGTAATAGGCTCGAAAACCTACCTGACCCATAGCATGTAGTCTTCACAACAGACTGAAGTATAGTACCATATAGCTTTGCTAGGACATGCCCAATCATGATGGTGCGGTAGTTACTCGGAATCATGGGGTCACCATTCTTATGGATGGGGTGGATGATGTTAGTGCACCAGGATGATGGGAAACCAGAAACAACTGCGGAATTAAGAAGGGTGGCTATGGTGGGAGCGAGTAAGTCAGAGGCATGGGAGAGGAGTTTAAACTCAAGGTCTTCAATATCTCTGGCCTTGTGAGACTTCATCTTCTTAATGGCTGTAAGTACCATGTCAGATCTGAAGAAGGAGAACTCAGATGGTCGTGGAGATATGGAGATAGGTGAGTCGGTAGGGATGGTATACTGGTTAGTAGCATAATCAGTCCAAATGCGGAGGTCCGAGGAATGAACTCACGCCAAAAAGCGCCCGAAGAAGATCAAGGGCACGAACACGTAGCTGATCAATGGTGTCAAAGAACTCTGTCTGCCTTGAGGATGTCCGGGCATTAAAATCCCCTATGAGGAGAATAGGCCCTCGCTCTGAGAATCTGATAATATCTGGTGAGAGGTCCCGATATGGAGATCCAATACCCTCAGCAAAAGACGAGGACTCTGGCGGAAAGTAACATGCTGCAATAAACAGATCTCTATCCAGACCAATATCCTGGCCCACGATGCGAGTCCATATGTAGCGGGCCTGCTCATCATGCCGGATGAAGTCAATACTGGGATGGAGAGTCTCTCTATACAAGCAGGCGACCCCACCTGAACCTCGGCCGCTAACAGATCTAGTCTCTCGTCGGAATACTGAGTCCCATCTATATCCAGGAAATGAAGGAAGTCCTCGCTCCGGGCTCTCGTGTGTCTCCATGAAGAATAATATATCTCTCTCTGTAATAAAATCAACAAGGTCCCCTGCCGTAGAAAATGAGTGGATACCAGCACAATTCCACACTCCAATCCGAAGATGGTGTGGATGGGGCCCCAGGGTGCTCCCAACCCCGGGCACCCCAACTCCCTAGCACTGGGAGCTGTTAGGTGCGCCATCAAGAAAGCCCACCCGTCCATCTCCATAAATGACTCGTCTGCCAGACTCGCGGGTTGCCTGAAAGGCCTTACGCCTCTCCTCTACCTGGATATATGTGAGGTCGTCATCCATATAGATAGTGGTACCGCGTAGCTTAGCCCTGCACTGCAAAGCATCTCGGCGACTCTCTAGGGAAGTAAAACGGATAATGAGTGTGGCTGCATCTCTAGTGGTCCTCCATGCGGTATCTAACCCATCTGTCCTGTGCCCGAGAGGGGTGTCGAGAAAGCGTCTGGCTTCAGCCAAATCATCCTGTGTATCTGGGATCCCGCGAACTCTAATGTTGTGGGCTTTTTGGTCTCGAGATTTCTCTTCCGAGATGGTGGCTGAGATAACCGAGGAGATGGGAGCGGTTGGTTTGGTGCCTTTTTTCAGAACCGATGCCCAAGAGCGGGCCTCTTCTTGCTGCTTCTCAATCCTGGTTTCTAACTCCCGTATCATACTGGTGGTGGATTCCGAAGTTGCAGCCTACTTGATCCCGATGGATTGTTCGAGTGATGTGACTTTGGACTGCAACAGCTTCTTCTCATTGATCAAGGAGGTAACTGTTCCTTTCAGCTGTGAGATTTCTTGTCGTAGGATCTTGAAATCGGCCTTGATTTGATCGATCTGCCAAGAGGAAAAAAGCTCGGTTGATTTGGAGGGCGTATATGGGATACTTGCTGTAGATTGTGGCGCCGAGAGGGAAGAGGAGCTAGCACTGATCGGGGTGGGGAGGATGGGAACAGAGTCGGGAGAAAACGGTGGGATCGGCGGGCACAAGCGGGCAAGATCTGTTGCCACGCAGGCAGACTGCTCTGCCTGCGGAGCATGGGGGGTGCCACCTCAGCAGGCAGCGTTGCCTGCGTGGCAGGCAGCACTGCCACCTCAGCAGCGTGGGTAGGCAAAGTCAGGTCAGCGAGGGGGGGGGAGGTAGACAGATCAGCAAGGGGGTGGGTAGCAGCATGGTAGGTAGATCAGTGAGGGGGATAGCGTGGGTAGGCAGCATCGTGGCAGGCTGATCATGGGTAGACAGATCAGGGGAGGCAGGCAGACCAGGGGTAGGCAGCCCTTTGCCAATAGGCAGATCCGCGAGGGGGGGGGGTAGTCGCGAGGGGGGGATGCGATGACAGATCCGAGAGGGAAGGGGTAGTCGCGAGGGGGGGGGGAGTAGTTAGATCAGCGATAAACAGCATGATGATAGGTGGGGGGTGCGATGACAGATCCGAGAGGGGGGGAGTAGTCACGAGGGGGGGAGTAGTTAGATCAGCGAGGGGGGGGAAAGGGAGGTGGTAGCGAGGGTAGGGGGGGAGTGCGATGGTCTGCGGGCAGGATTAGAGCGCAGAGGGGCCATAGCGAGGGAGAGGGGAGCGCCCTACACTGCCATCGCGAGAGAGAGAGAGAGAGAGAGAGAGAGAGAGAGAGAGAGAGAGAGAGAGAGAGAGAGATTGTGTAGCTCCCAAAAGATGGTGAAGATTCAAGGTGATGAAGATCCAAGATGGTATAGCTCCTCGAGATGGTGAATATCCAAGGTGATAAAGATTCAAGATGGTATAGCTCCTCAACAGATGGTGAGAATCCTCCAAGCCTAAGCTCTTGCTCTCATCCAAGCTTTGCTCCACACTTGCAATACCTACAAACAAAGGAGGAAGGCAAGCTACATCCTTATATTTTTGAGGGAGGAGGTGACGTGTACGAGTGTGAGTGAAGGGCATGAAGTGGAAGGGACTTGAGCATGCATGGGTAGGTAGAGAGGTGGATGCATGGGGCTTCGTACATATGTAACAGGCTTGCATGGTAATGTGTAGGTCAAAATTGGGGTGGTGCCCATGAAGAGATGTCTTATGCCATCTTATCTGTTCATATTTGTCATCAATTCCTAGCCCTTTTTTTTTTAGGGATTGCCCATCCCCAACCCAAGGCATCTTCTCTAGGGGTATCATGGCTTCCTGCAAGAAATTCTTAACCGTCCGTAGGGTTTTGAAAAACCATTTGTCTCATGACCTCTTGACATACTTCTTAGAGCACCTACACACTCACCACAATGGGTTAGTTACGTCCAGCCCAATATTGTTACATCTTCAGTTGCCTAAAGCAATTCTTAATTGTCCAATGATAAAATCGTTGAAACATAGAGGCATCAAAGTCAAATCTTAGGATTCTAAGGAGATCTTTACGAAAAGGTAATGTCTTTTTTCTCTAAGGCATGGTCTTAAATGCTTACATAGATGGTAACATCTGAAATGCCAGATGATGTAATTTAATACTTTTAACATTTAGCTAAGG
Organism: Diphasiastrum complanatum; assembly: GCA_029204225.1. NCBI lineage: Eukaryota > Viridiplantae > Streptophyta > Lycopodiopsida > Lycopodiales > Lycopodiaceae > Diphasiastrum > Diphasiastrum complanatum. The sequence continues at coordinate 25,681,369 of CM055103.1, read as the reverse complement.
TGCACATCTTGCTGCATGTGTATTCTGCTTGTGATTCAGTTTGCGAGAGGAGTTGAATGCAACACTTCAGGCTTCCTCAAAAGCATCAGCAGAAGGGAAAGGAAAGAAAAAACTTTCATTCAATGATTTTGTTATTAAGGTACTTTTTGCCTTCTCAAATCCGTTGGTTTTGGTTGTATTTTGCTTGTTGAAATGCTCTTAACGTCTTTACTGTCTGATAGTGTAGTATACGGTATTTTATATATGAGATGAATTTGATGTTTCTGTGGTCAGTTTGATTCTTAGACCTTAGCTTCGGTCTTACAAAATCTAACATGGATGGTTTTCTGTGACTATGAAAGGCTGCAGCTCTTGCCCTTCGAAATGTTCCTGAATGCAATAGTTCATGGAAAGAGGAATTCATTAGGCAGTAAGTATCAATCTCAGCATTCTTTAGACCTTTAATATATAAATTGTCTTCATAATCTATTGAATCTACTGAAATTTCTTGATTTTACGTCTCACCATCTTTGCTGTATTGTCAAGGTGCTAACATCTTATTTTAAGCAGTGGAGACATCTGTAGCTCGTATAACTCTTTGTACCTTCTCATGTTAAGTTTGTATTTTCCATATTCTCTAGAGTGACTAAGGTTTGGTGTTTTGATAGGTTTCATAATGTGAACATCAGTGTAGCTGTGCAAACTGAACATGGTCTGATGGTGCCTGTTGTAAAAGTAAGTTCTGATCAGTTTGTTATGAACATTTCTAAGTTTGCGCCTTTAACATGTATGAGAAGTGACAAGAATTTACTGCCTCACATTCTAGCGTGGCTTCCTATACATGAACATGAGTTAGGGATCAAAAGTGGGATGATACATTGTGGTCTATACCATCCATTACAGGATGCTGACAAAAAGGGACTTTTAACCATATCAGAAGATGTGAAAACTTTGGCAGAAAAGGCCAGAACAAACAGCCTTAAACCTGCAGACTATGAGGTTGGTATTATGACTTTTGAGCAGCCAAAACTTTGCAGTGTGATTTTTTGAAAAGCCTATGACTGATGATTTATTTGGCCTAAGGATAGGCTGAGCAGGTTAAAGCCATAATGCAGGTATATGATGTTTGTTGTTGTTTTAGGGCGGTACCTTCACTGTATCAAACTTAGGGGGTCCTTTCGGCGTCAAGCAATTTTGTGCAATAATCAATCCTCCACAAGCGTGCATTCTTGCTGTGGGCACAAGTAAGATCAGTAAACTGGAACTTGCAGTATTTCTTTAAAAGCTACAACGTATTTTCAACTTTTTTTTTTCTCAAATTCAGAATCAACCAATCTTGTTGTGGGCCAAAGTAAGATCATAATTCTGGAACTCACAAGTCTGTGGGTAAAAAATCAGAATTTCCAGCTAGCTTGAAGTTTTTTTTTGCAACTTAAACTATGGACAAAGTCATATGTATAATGTAACTGAAAGCCACTTGTGTGTGTTCAATTGATTCTCATCTACAGCTGAAAAGCGGGTGACTCCAGGCACTACTGAAGGAGAGTATGGAGAAGGCACCTACATGTGTGCAACTATTAGTTGCGATCACAGAGTTGTTGATGGTGAGTAGTAGTAGATGCTTAGCCAAAATGCACATAGTATGACTCCATTGGTGTATGATAAGTTTGTTGAGGAATGACTGCATCAGGCTATGTTTGCTTTGTGAATCACAGCTCCTTATTCTGCACGAGGTTGAGAGGTCTGTAGCTTTTGGACAACTCCACTGATAATTGAGAATCTGCCATTGTCTTAACCATTTAGAGTTCATGTAATTGCTTTTAGGAGGATAGATGGCCACTTTGATGTTGATTTTCAGGAGCGCTAGTTTTTAATTGATGATGTGCATGGCACGGATGTTAAGTAAACATCAATATAAAAGGCAGCTAAACTATGTGCTAAGAATCAACGCTGCTCACTTCTTTCAAAAGTTACTTTTGAAACTTCTTGGTGATAGGGGGGGGGATGGTATCTAGCATATTATGGCTGGGGAGGCATAATGATCTATTGTAGCCCTATGGCCCAATGCTGGCAAAAAGTGTCTTCTTGAGATTTTGCTTAGCATAGTGAGGTTAGGTGAGGTAAGATATTTCTCCCCATTCTGAAGTTGTCTATCTTCGTTGCATGCTGACGCTGTACTATTTGGCATTTATGATTGATGTTCATTGGTTTAGTTGTTTTTGTGGTTTTGTTAGAGGTTTTGGATGAATGGTACCTAGCTTTAGGTTTTTAGTTTTTGTTATGTTCAGTTCATTTTGCTGACGCACATGGCATTGACCTTAAATAGGGTACAAAAATTTCAATTTTAATAGCAAATTTTATGTTTGTCCCTTCATCTATCTGAAACTATCATCATTCTACTTCGGATTTTCAGTTTTTTGCCATGCTTAATTCAGTGTCCTGACATATGTGGCATTTTCCTTACATAGGTGGAAAACTCTCTCTTTTAATTAGCAACTTTCATCTTTGTTAGGTCTTGAGATTGTTTACTTTGTTTTTTTTCATAGTCCATCTCAAACTATCTAAATGTTTAATGCGTTTTCAGGGTGGCTTGAACTATGTTTGGGGTGCATGTCCACGTTACTCACTTTTGCCCATTTCTTTGTTGAAAATAGATGGTGTCCACATTTGATCTGGATATCCTTCTCATCTCCTTCAAGGTAGATTTGGGATCGATTGGCCTCGTGTCTCAACAATGCACCCTGAGCAGCCATCTTCCTTATTCTCAAGAATGTTTGCCCCCTTGTGCAATCAGCTTCATTGGCCTGTTCTACTCTCTTCTATGCGACTACTCAGATTAGGACTAAGAAGTAAAGTATGTAAAATGATTTGCTAGATTTTTTTTGACAAAAATTGGCATTTTACAAATAAGCCAATTCTTTCCGATTCTTTCCTGGAGACCTCAATTATGAACCACGTGAACCGTCGGTTCTTCTGAATCTGAAAAGTTGGGAAACCTCATCTTGAAAGTTCTTCATTTATGCTTAGTACACCAGGCAAGAACTAAAATATTGTGAACACCGGAACTTGAAAGGGGGTGAAATGATCTGGGTGTTGCTAGCTCGCTGAACTTCCTGATCTCCGTGTCTGGTTAGGCAGTCAAGGGAAAATAAGTCACTGACTCTTTTTCATTCAGTTGAGTTCTCGTTTGGTCATGGTTAGTTTGGAACTGTTCCAAAGTAGCTGCACAAGGACATTGGGGGACATAAGCCCTAACCTAACAATACAATATAATGAGGCATGAAACTGCTGGTTGATTAGGGAAGAGGCAACCTTCCCTAGTCAATACGGAGACATTAATGCTTCAGAAAGCACATCAAGGATACTTCGAGTGAGTGTTCTCTTTTTGACACTTTGTTCAAACCTACGATGATGCATGTAGTAGAGACATGGTGCACTAGGTTCATGATCTTTGACTGGGCTTTTTCTTGCGTTCAGGTTTTGAGGTAGGTTATCGTGCATATTATATGAGGGACTTAACTCTACCATGATATTCAAATTTGGGCTTGTCACATACTTCAAATGCATAGTGGGACATTTCAGAGTATCACCACAGAAGCTTCATGTTGAGATGGGTAGACTCCATGGATTTCAAGGGAAGACAAGATATGCCAATAGTGCAGGTTATGAGAGGTATAGTCAAAAGGGAAATTTTACCATTCGAGGTCCTATGCATTGTGAGATAGAGGGAGGTATTATTCTTTGTTTTGGAACCAACCAACTACAATGTCTGCACAGGTCCCTTAATGTGGGTGGCTTGGAGTGTTCACATATTTTTTCTCTAGATAACAACATAAAGTCTAGTTAGACTTAAATGTAGATTTAGAGGATGATGCAGAGATGCGGCATGCCTACATGTGAAAGAAAGGGACCAAAGACAGACAACACAATTAGCAGTATCACGACATTCCTCATGCACCACAGGTCCATCTCCAACAGGGATCACTGCATTCTTCAGATCTTTGACTCAAATAGATACGTGATAGCTAGAAGATATGGGATCTAGATTGATGATATCAACCATTGTTCATTTTGTTGTAGAACAAGTTGTGGATCTAGCGGCTAGTTGTACTTCTTAGACTGACCTATCAGTATGACAACTTTGTTCATTTTGGACTATTTGCATTAGTCTAGAAGTCTCAAATGTTGTGCAATTCAAGAGGTGCATTGCTCTTGGATGACGACATACACGCATGTGAGGTACTATGATAGTCATTTTTGCCTTTCAATACACTCAAGATGTTAATCTCTCTCTCTCTCTCTCTCTCAACTGGCAAGCGGCTTATCTATCGTGATGGTATTATCAGACTTGTCGATCGGCAGCCTATAGTTAATGAGAAGAATTTTGAGATAGAGTTTGAGATAGAGAAATGAAGAGATGTCCAGTTGAACATGTAAATGGTCTACACACCATATAATCCTGGCTATATGTATCTCTTCTTAGTTAGTTTTGTTATTTTGCTTTGACGGCACTGATCCGTCTTGTGTCCAACAACTTTATCTGATGTACTCGTTCGTCTTATACGCCTTTTGGCATGGAAAAGACGTTAATAAAGCTTTCTTTCTTTCTTTCCTCTCTCTCTCTTGTAGTTTTTGATGGTAATATGATAATTGTGGGAGATTGCTATGTGATGTGCCATTATCAGTCCTTTTCTTGGTCACGTCCATTGTCCATAACTCTACTTGTCGTTGTTTTTTGTTTCCTAATCCTCTTGTTTATAGCTAGCCTCCAATGTGTCATCTGTTTTTTCTACAATCCTTGCATCCTGATTTCCCTTCTTTTGCTCATCCCATTACCCACGAACAGTTCTGATCCCTTGTTTAGCCCACCAGATCATTGGTACTCTCCAATCACCACCTAGTGTTGTGTTGCTTAGTTGCCCACTAGCATTGCTATCATATAAACATTTTTCTCCACGGAGTGCATGATCTTCTTCCACCTTGATTCCCTAGGACCCCCCGCTCTTCTTTCCTTTAGTTCCTCCAACACCTTCCATGTCAACAAACACCTCCCTTCCATTTTTACCTTCCGATCCTTATGAGTACCTTTCCTTGAGCTTCCTCCTCCATGCCAATCAACATTTACTATCTCCAATTCCCATGCATTTACTATAGAAGAGATTTACTTCTCTCTAGCAAATCTCATGTTACTGAATTTTTACGTGCTAGCCTCCCATTCTGCCTCCCACAAGTTGCAGAACGGGGTTCTACTTCATTGTTATGAATGGGTCCAATCCTCCTATTCAGACCTCCATAAGCCCTTATTCAGAATCTTATGCTTCAAATTGCGAAGCCTTTAACTGTTGAGAAATTGGTGGTTTGCATCTAGGTTGTGTTGGTGGTTTCATGTGAATTTTGTGGCAATGAACTTCAATGTTTGTAGACATTTTGTACGAGTTGTTTTTGACTAAAATCGTCCACTTATTTTATCATTTGAGGCTGTGAAGTACTGATTTGAAGGCTATGATATCGAGGGGTAAGGATGAAGTGAAAAATGCTGCAATAACCCCCTTAGACCATCTTTTTTGAGTCCGTTAGTGTGCACATTTTGTGGATATCATTCTGTATGATGATGGAGGTTTCACAGTTCATCAATGGCGTAGAAGATGACCTTCTTGAAGATGCAGTAAAGCTTTCGTCTAATTTTAAACATGTAGTTTTGAGCAACTAGCTATGTAAAGTGCAGGAGAATGACTTGTCATTTGCATGGACCTTGGACGTTTCCTTGGCTGAAAACTTTTTGCTGATTGATCATGGAAGTTTGATCAAGCAGTATTGGAGATACAGTCTTCACATTCATATTGGTAGAAGATGACCTTCTTGAAGATGCAGTAAAGCTTTCGTCTAATTTTAAACATGTAGTTTTGAGCAACTAGCTATGTAAAGTGCAGGAGAATGACTTGTCATTTGCATGGACCTTGGACGTTTCCTTGGCTGAAAACTTTTTGCTGATTGATCATGGAAGTTTGATCAAGCAGTATTGGAGATACAGTCTTCACATTCATATTGACGTCATAACTTGTTAAGGTCATTAACTAAGTGCCATATCAGCACAGGATATGTTGTAATAACTTCAAAGTTAGTTCTGATGTTGCCACATTGTGGTTCCTCTAATTTATTCCTCGTGATTTGGATGTACTAGGATATGAAGGCCAAAGGGCCTCGTGTATTGTAAGTAATGAAATTTGGTCGTTCTAATGTGTGAAAGGACCTGGGACATATGAGCCAAGTGTGAAGGGACACAAACTTTTATGTAACTTCATCTCTTTGGACCAGATGTAAAGGGACACAAACCTCTACGTCGTGTCATCTCTCTCAGGTTTCAGTGGTCTGTCATTCCATCGTATTAAAAGCTTTGTATGTTCTCTGTCCTCTCTTCTGTAGCTATGAGTTGAATGCATGGCTGCCTGCTTTGACTATCATGAGCTTTAGTCCCAATATGTTGTGCCTCATCACTAGCTAGTTGATGGTGCTACTTGCATTTGACATTATACTGTGGCATCGATCGTCAGGTGGTCTTGTAGCAATTTGACTTTTTGCCTATTCTTCTGGTGACATAGTCCAGGTTATCAAAAATATATTTTTTGCAACTCGTCATCCAATTACATACAGGCATAGGTGGTTTTCCACATACAAATAATCATCATTGGTGGATGGACAAGGTGTATGTTACTTCACTTTTCCTTGGGTAGCTTCATTTGCGTGGTGGGAGAGTGACTAGTGCTTGTACAGGCTCTCATTGAGTGATTTTTCACTTACCTAGGCAAGCTCTTATATGAGGAGGTAGATTACACACTAGGTCATGTGAGCTAGTTCGTCTTCATAGGATCTCGATACCAGATTGAGATCCTTCAAGGTGGAGGTGAAGTCAAAGATGAAGTATAGGCATACATTCATCATGGAGAATGTAGTTTGGCATGGTAGCGATGGTGTATGAGATCCTTCAAGGTGGAGGTGAAGTCAAAGATGAAGTATATGCATACATCCATCATGGAGAATGTAGTTTGGCATGGTAGCGATGGTGTATGCCATTTCCTCCAATACTCTTGTTTAATTGAATAGAACTCTACATTCCTTCGATACTATTGGCTCATTAGATTGGCTTTTAGTACATGACTGTTGGTTTAAGATGTTATTTCACTAGGATGGTACTTCCTGAACATGCAGAAGTGACTTTTCGGTACCTTCTAACAAATCTTTTTATGGCGTGTTCCATGGGAATCAAGGTTACTGGCCAAATTGGCCGATTCAAATCGGCTGGCCAGGATCGAATCGGGAAACTTTTCGAACCTTTTTTTTGTTTTGTTTTTTGGTTTGTTATCCTATTGGAGGGATTCTATTTGTGGAGACTAGTAAGTTCTAACCATAGTTGCACCCCCCTTCCAGAAATGCGTTTCTGGAATGGGGGAACGTTTCTCAGAAGCGTTTTTTTTTTTTTGGATTTTTGTTGGCATTATGGGTATTAGATCAAAGCTCTGATTAAGGGCATTGCATAGGTTACCAGGTGTTTTGATTACAGTTGGGTCCAGTTAATCCCTGTTTAGGTCTAAATTAGGGCAAAATATATAAATAATAGGTTATTTTTTTCTGAATGATTCTGCTCCCAGAATCGTATTTCTGAGAAATGCGTTTCTGGGAACATTTTTGCCCAGAAACGCGTTTCTGGGCAACTATGGTTCTAACATTAAACAGGTTACACTAGCATGTATAGTCCTGAGCACAGAGCACTGAGCAGCTCAGTAGTGAGTGAGGAGGCAGGACTTCCGGCTGGACTCAGGACTTTTGACCCAGGAGTCAAGTCCATCTCTTGGTGTCTGATGTGCCATAGGCGGCAGTGATGATAACGTGATCATATAAGTGATCCCTATCCCTCGGCATGGTCTCTCTCTCTCTCTCTCTCTCTCTCTCTCTCTCTCTCTCTCTCTCTCTCCTATTCTAATTTTTAGATTATGGTACATGACAAGTACACTAATTTCACACGTGGGAACAGGCTCCACACATGTGTGGTTATCCTATATACATGATTTTGGCCCTCACCAAGCATAATTTTTGCATTTTTCACACTCCTCAAAAATCTAGCTTGGTAAATCTAGCATAGATCTATCTATAACTTCAAGAGCCAATCTTAATTTTACAAATGGATCTTTAGGCAATGCCTTGGTGAGTATATCAGCAATGCAATCTGATGATGAAACATGAATAAGCTTGATCTCCTTTGCTTGCACTTTCTCCCTCACGAAATGATGTGAAATCTCAATGTGCTTTGTTCGAGCATGGAAGACTGGATTGTTTGCAAGTTGTTGAGCTGCTTGATTATCACAATATATGCATGGAATGTCTTCATCCTTGATCACATGAAGCTCCTCCAAAAGCCTTTCAAGCCAAAGAACCTCCTTAAGCTTAAAGCCCTAACCCTAAACCACCAAGTTCCAACTGTTAACTAAACGCTAAACCACTAAGAAAGATCAATGCTTACTGCTGATCGCTACTAGTACCTACTAACTTCTAACCTCCAACTAGTTGCTCAATTTAACCACTAAGTACCCACACCCCTCTCACAATCCCCATTGTCAAGAGTCAAGACTCAAACCTATGAATCAACATCTACCATCTATGATCTCACATATACAAAAATATATGTAGCCTATGCATCATACCAGATCTATTTTTTGTGGCATCTACATCATCCACATTTACGCATCTACATGCAACTCGTATGAGGGCAATGCTTTTGCTATAGCAGTGTTACAGTACATTCATAAGGACCTCCGTTGGTCTGGGGCTTGATACATTTTATTGTTATTTGAATTCGATGGACCCAGAACTAGGAACCCCGCAACTCACTTATTTTGGGTGAGGGCGGGAGTCTGAAGCCCTAACCCTAATAATAGGTTTCTGGAAGATTTCTATATGAATGTATGGAAGATTTCTAAAGGGTAGGAGGTGAGACCATATGTAAGAGTGTTAAATGATCGACAAACTTGAGCTAATCTTTCCTTATTAAAAACTCAGTACAGACCTAAACTGAGTGCAAAATATCGAATAGTGTGAAAGGTTCTTAGTAAATTTCCAATTATCTGTCAAGTATCTACTGAAAGGCTGGTGGATTTTGGTCTCTGGATGCTCGTGCTAAACTGCTGAAGGAACAATGCATGAATGATTAGAAATTACATGTAGGTACTCTTTCACATCCATCAAACATTATCAAGATTCAAGACCTCTTTTAGTGCAAACAAAGTGGGCAGTTTTTCTTTCAGAAGTACAACCTATAATTCCTCCTATGTGCTGCTCTCAATGCATCTGACTGGAAGATTTGAAGTGTTACCCTTGGTTTGCCCTTTCTAGTTGGAGTGCGTGCCATTCTATTTCTGGTGCTGTGAGCTTATTCTCCTTTTGTTGTTTAATATGTATGGTCTTCAATATCGACAGATGCTCTCATGCACATATAATTATGCTCCTTTTGGTGTTTGTGAAGTCGTTTTGATGAGAAAGCTCCCACACTTTGGATTTTTATTCTGATTCCGTGACTTCAATTTTGATGCTGGTTGCTGGTTGCTGGTTGTAATGCTTTATAAGTGAAGGCAAATGCTAGAAGTGATTTGAAATCGCTTGAATTTTGCATTATAAATGTTTATTCAACAAAGCTTTGTCTCATTTTGCAAGAGCCTCTTTGTTCATCATTTTATAATCTATGCGTATGGCCCTATGCTGGCAGCTCACATAATCTGTCATTTTTCAGTTTTAGTCAAATGATTGCACCTGATTATCCCATTCTTTTTTGTTACAGGTGCAATTGGAGCTCAATGGCTTGGAGCATTCAAGGGATATATTGAGAACCCGGTTACACTATTATTGTAACGTTGAGGACTGCCTGTCAGTTTGGTCAATAACAGGGCAGAAAAACACCAAGAGCAACATAAATATATGAGATTTGCCTGGCATTTTTTCCTCCTTGTCGGCATTCTTCTGGGATCATTGTTATCCCAATAATCATGCTTGCTGTTAGTGCTCAAGTTGTGATTCGTTTTTACTTAAAAAGAGATGAATGGTTAGGTATTAATTGACATGCTTGGCACTCTTTTAAAATGGTGAACTCAGACCGTGTCATTTTGGCTCTTCAATACTTAGCAGGTTCATTTTTTATCAGGCATGAGGCTGCTTATAAGAGTTCTACCCATACAACCTCATGGTCTCATAACTCGGGGTGTGTATATGCAGCTTATCTTGCTGTCAAGTTTAAGTTTCTATAGATTGGGCAACCAATAAAAATTTTGTATCATGGTATGTCATATACTTCAATAAAGAAGGGTTCACAATAAGTGCAAACCCGGATGGTTTCAATGAAAGCATATATTAAATGCATCTTGCAAAGTCAGAAATTTCTTCTGCTGCCTCTTTTTAGCTTCTTGAGGGATGTTTTGTTACGTCAAGGAAGCTTTATGAAAATAAATAGTCAGCATCTGTGATAATGTCTAAGCACATGAAACTGCCAAGTATCGGGTGATAAATCTGTGGAAATAAAGCTTGAAAACTCTTATTGAATGAATATTTTTTTGTGTGCTATTGAAAGATTAGCAATGTAAACAAATGTCATTTTTATTGAAATTGTTAGAAGCCTAGCTGCCAGTCTCCAGTACATATATTTTACTGTCTCATTGTGATCATTCGGTACATTGGTGTAGCTGATTCCAATTGAAGTGCATTGATGGCTTCATTCACATAGAAAACCCTATTAAGCTTCATCAGCATTTGGGAGTTGTAGACCATATGATACTTTCAGGATTGAAAAATGGCCTTCATTAAAACTTAAAATCAAAACCCTTCTGAGTTTGTGGAAAAACAGAATTTCTGTTAACTTGTTTGTTTATGCTTTCCTAGATTATATCTAATTGTATGGAAAACAAAGAAGCGCCTAATTGTTATTGCAACTTTCATATTCTGCCATCTCTTCTAGAGCCTTGTAGGATATAACCCTCACCCACGTGCAGTGTCTCGGTGATTTCCCCCCCTTTAGCTGGTTTTTGTTGGTTTTCCTTGTGTTCACGTGAAAGGTCTTCCTTCAATTTGTGTTCGTTGTTTGAAATGTTTTTACTCGTATGGCTTTGGGTTGTATTGATGTCCTCTTTCAATCCTATCGGCAGCCATAAAACTAAATAAATGACCACCTGTTAAATGTTTGGTTTCTGTTGTATCGTTATTGATCTTTGGCTAATGCTTATGGATCTAAATAGATGCTACTATAGGTAACTTAATCTATGATAATAATGTGCTATGATATCTTTTTCCAAGGGAAAAAAATCCCAAAGAACCCCAATTAGATGGGAACCTTTCTAGACGACGATTACACGTTGTGGAAGAAAGCTTGACAATTTTTCTTTGACAAATTATCATTGATTACAATATGAAAAATAAAGACCATTATTAAGCGTATGTTACTTAGCTTTGTGGTGACCAGTCATGAAGTAGAATGGATAATTGCAAGACATTGCTCCTTCACCAAAATGGAGGATAACATAACCTTTTTATGCACATCTGGCTTAAGTTGAAGGAAAAAGGAGGAACACAATATATAGACATTACAAGTAAAAATATGTGAACCTATTGCTATAAATTGTATTCAGCATCCTATGTGGAACAAAATTGACGAAGGATCAAGGCCACACAGAATAAGGAAAAAATTACATCTTGGTACTATCAACCCATGGGATCATAGAGATTCGAACTTGAGTGGGTGTACCAACTCAACATTTTTGGAAAGATCGAATTAGAAAAGAGCGAAAGTATCATAAGATAGATTAATTTTAGTCACTTACCATTTTCAGATCCTTAATAAATCCTGATCGAAGAAGTAACTATATAAAAGAATGGTAGATTTGAATCATGACTAATGTTGGAACCAAATGAATATGCTATACATTGTTGAATAAAGAGAAGATTTTTGAAAACAAACCACGGTTCATGATTTTCAAATCCTTGTAGAATTTGACTCAGAAGTAAAGTGCAAGAGTTTCAATGTCAAGATCCAAAGAGCTGAATGTAAATAATAGATGAGCTTACTTGTCTCTAGCAATCATTGTCCTTATAATAAACAAGCCTTATCCTAATAATGATTCTATACATAAAAATTACAAAAGGCCAATTCCATGCCAAAAACCCTCATTCATAAATAATTTTAGGTAAGATGCATGAATTAAGTGGAGATGTGAGGTGAATTGTCTTCTAAACGTTCACATTGTAATGAAGACCCTTAAGGCTTGGACAAGCTTCAAAAAGTTTTTTGACTCTTGCTTCAAGTTATCGAGCAAACAAAAACTTACTTGCAAGGTACTATATATATTTTCAAGATATTGATATGGTGGATGAGATAAATGGATTCTATGAGAATACAACTCTACGAGCATATTTCTTGATGAGAAGCTCTAAGAAGCTTCGAAAGATGTTAGCTTCTAATTAGTACAACCTAGATGGTACCAAAATGATTTTATAAGCATCTAAGAGAAAAAATGTAGAAGATTACATAAGCACTTGGCCAAGGACATTCCTAAGCATTAAAGGTAAGAAATTGAGGAATTTCTACTATAGGACATTTTCTTATTCCCTCCCCCATGGAAGTCAACTATAGAAATACCAATGACAAGTATGTCATGTGTGATAGAGAAGCTTAGACAATACATCTAATTGTGTACTATCATAAAGATATTCACATTCCTATTTTAGGTTTTCTTTTCATATTGTGTATTGTTTGTATCTAGCTACAAGTATTTGTAACCATGTCATTTTCTCTCTCTTGTATGCCCTCATTTGTGTGGCGGATTGGAGTTGAACCCTTGCCCTCATGGAGAGGAAAGAAGTCCTTACCAACTGACTACTTGTTGGAGGGCTCACTTATGTCATTTAGGGAGTTGTACATCACCAAGAGAAGAAATCACTAGATATTGCTAATCGTTATGACGAAGCCTATGCCTACTTGAAAGCCTTAAAAACAAAAAATTTCTATTCTATTTACAAACCATAAATTGAGGGTCCTACCCCATCCTCCCCTCTACGTTATCAATTTCTTTCTATAGATGAGTGTATGGATTTCACTTCTTTTACTCTTGGAGAATGTAATTTTTCATTCTTTATTTTTCACATCTTTGGTTAAAATGGGTGATTTAACATGTATTGTGGCTTCAATTTTTTCATCAACTTAATTCTGAGGGACAATTATGTGTCTTGATAACTACTAGGTGCTAGGTTCAAAAGACTAAAGGTCATGCAACAAATTTATGGCGGAAGAGTTAGCTAAATGAAAGAGGTAAACCTAGTAAATTTGATATTGATACAAATTGTATGTGTAGTACCATTGGGTTTTTTTGCAATAAATGATTGATTTGCATTTATTGTGTTGCAAAAACATGTGCAAACTTATACTTTCGAGGTGTGATCTAAGGGCTTAGGCCAAAAACCTCAAGATCATGCATTGTCAAACTCATGTTGTCATCATCTAAACCAATGTTTGTAAACATAATTTTCCTTCTAGATAGCAAAAAACAAATGGCATGAGCAATTTGTGTGCAAGTGAACTATTTATTTGTTGGGGAAGAGTCACTCATGTAAAGTGGCAGTGTCGTATGAGACTTGATTATTGTGAATTTTAGACAATCACTAAGAACACATTTTCTTACTTTTCATTCAAGAGTATCTTGTTGACTAAAACATAGAAACAGGTGCTTGCTTTTGTCTACACCAATAAATTAGCATTATGCTCTCATTTTGATATTACAAACATCTGTGAAATTTTTAAGATTAAAATTGGTTATTATAATCAAGCTGATGCCATATTGAGATTGTGTTATTAAGATGATGCCAAATAAAGAAACGTCAAGTGAAATTAATGGTTTACGTTTTGGGAAAGCACCAAGTGGCAATGACAAGGTTATGAGCACTATTACAAGTTCTTCATTATCTTTTATTTTAATAAACTTTAAAAAAAAAAAGCTTCTTGAAAATAGTGTGTTCTATTTTAATATGAAACTTGCTTATCGTAAGCTATCAATTACAAGGAGACTTTTTTTTATGTCTCATTCTATAGGAGTCCGAGTAAAGCATGGAAACATGTGCTTGCGTTTAGCCATGCCAATGAACTAGCATTATGCTCTCCAATACTTTGAGATTTTCAAAATTAAGATTGGCTTAATGAAACATAGCATCGAGTCTAGATGTGTCATTATGATCAAGTTGATGCCATGTGGAGGTGTGTCTATAGCTCTATATCACAATGGCACGAAATTGCCAACACAAGTTAATGAATATAAATACCACAATAATTGGTATGCATGTCTATTACAACAATGAATTTCATGGCCCACTTGCAAAGATGTTCGTTGGCAAAAACTTATGGAGCTCAAACAAAATATTAGCAATACTAGTTTTTGCTACTCTCTTCTTCACAAACCAAATACACATAACCACGATTAACTATTCTATACCATTGCAAGCCATGGTTTTCAAAAGAATATATTGAATGTTTCTTTTTATGTATTGTACAACATTTTCAAATCCATTCCAATAGAGTTGTCCTCAGAATAATGTTTTTTAATGTTCTAGTTTTCCAAATATAAGAATGTCTAATTTCCACCAAAAGAAGTTTGCAAAACCCACATAAAAATGTCAATTATTGACAAGTACAATTGTGACCTACTTACGCAAATTAAATTTATGAACAACTTTAAGTATTCGTTCAGATATATTGACAGCATATGCTTTATCAATAATCATAGTTGGACGTTTCCTAGACAAAACCCAACCAAGAACACCTGACAATCCATTCTAGATCTATCCCTTGGAATATCTTGAGATAGATAGAAATGATGCCGTAGGTAATTCGGTGAACTTTATGAATATTACAATTTCATTCGGCCCAATTACTAGTTGTACACACATGTCCAAATATGATAAAAGGAGAGACCTTCCTTATCGCTTTCTGCAATATATACATCTTGCCTCGAATGGACCTGTGTTTAATTCATATAAGATCATTATATCGCAAACGATAGTAGCCATGTATTGCTGTAATGAGCAAGAAACTTTTTTTTAAGGAAGTACGAGCACTTGTTGATACTTTTTAGAGCAATGGCTTCTCTCGAGATAAACTGTCTGATCATAAACAAGCTCTTATATTGTGAAGTTTAATTTCTTGGACTATTATTTGATTTGCCTAAAAACATTGACACTCTTTTGCTAGGTAGTTAGCTTTCCCTTAGGGGGAGCTAATTGCCCCTTGAGAGATTCACTAACTGTGGGTATGGTTGGTGGGTTCTCTCTCTCTCTCTCTCTCTCTCTCTCTCTCTCTCTCTCTCTCTCTCTCTCTCTCTCTCTCTCTCTCTCTCTCTCTCTCTCTCTCTCTCTCTCTCTCTCTCTCTCTCTCTCTCTCTCTCTCTCTCTCTCTCTCTCTCTCTCTCTCTCTCTCTCTCTCTCTCTCTCTCTCTCTCTCCTCTTAGCAATACAGGTTTGGATTTGCAGCGCCCACCCTCCTACGATCGGAGACCGATCCACTGTATCAATGGTAAGTGCATTATATACCGATCTATTCTTGCTATCAGAATCTTTTTTGCAAATTTAGGTCAGTGTAAATCGCACCTCTCTGATAGGTGATGGAGCGCGGGGCCTACTGCCTCGTGATCTTGCTATTCCACTTGGTTAAATGCATGCATGAGGCTTAATACTTGTCCGCTGTCCATTGCTGCTCAGATTGGTAATACTACATTGTGAAAAATTGCCTACATTGGCAAATCTAGCCATGTAGAATATTGTACATTTTGTCAATATTGTTTGTTGGTTACTTGAATGGCCAAAGTGCCACTTGTACATACACACTTAAAGTAGGTTACCACGAGTCAAGAGGAGTGGTTGTGTCTATTTGGTAGTGATTCCTACTTTGTAGGATCTAGACCATGATTTATGATGAGATTTGTACCTACCATGCACCTACCAAGCATGACTCTTGGATCTAGGCTAGGGTTTTCACATTAGGGCAAGAAAGTGGAGTCTACTTCCTTATTACATGCTGGATTTTCACCTAACTTTGCAAAGGAAGTGTGTTTTACTATGTATTTCCATTCTCCATAGTGAGAAGATAGAAACTTTTTGGAGCCTCAAGGAGAAACTCGAGTTTCCTCTCATTGTATGGTGATTACTCTATTTTTCCAATGAAACCCAGCTTTGGCACTTTGTAAACACTGTCTACAGGCCGTACTACAGCCTTATTTCCACACGTGTGGAGTTGGATTAGACTATTTGATCAATGCTTTGATTGTCTCTACTTGTTTCCTATCAAGCTGCTAAACTAGATCTTGTTTTCTGATGACTAGTTTCTGATAGATTGTTTAACAAGCATACAATCACCTTGTGGATCATTCAAAGATCCATTTATGGTCCTTAGTACTGTACTTTTCACATGGTATCAGAGCCAAGTACAAGGCCATTGATCTGTGTTTGAATCTAATCCAGTTTTAGCAGGTTTTGGTGCAAAAAGCTAGTATTGGAAGGGCGAGCTGGTATCCAGGTTTTGGTGAGGGGATTTGATCCCAAACTTTTTCAGGATCAAAATCCGTACTGTTCACATGTGTGGGCATCTCTGAACCAGCATTTAATAACCCATATTCATTGGATCATAGAAAATTCATATGGTGTCAGTTTGATGTAATTTTTGGTGCAAATCCTAGGATAAGCTACCAAGATCACTTGCCATTGATTAGTTTTGAATTTGTTTCACGAAAACTAATTAATCTAGGCTGATTTCAGACCTTCTTAAAGTGGAAACCAGGTCTTGAAAGTACATCAAAGTGAATGAGAGAGATAGAGTCAGTTTTTGTCCAAGAATAGCCAATATTGGCAAGATTTGCTTGAGTGTAGTTTTCATCTCATCTTATCTTCATTCCAGCTTGTGAGGGAGTGATAGAACTGTGGTTACAAATCCATCTGTTGGATTAGAAGTCAACATTTGAGTGAAACACTGCAAGTTAGAAACCTTTGTGAGTTTCAGGTCCAAACAAATCTATATCTTGTGTGTAGAATCTTGCTAGTAAGATGGGATCAGTGGGAGCCTACCTTCTAGAAGCTAGTGAGAGGTTAAATTCTACCAATTATGCTATTTGGAAAGTGAGGATGGAGTCACTAATGGTGCTCCAGGATCTTTATGAGTTTCTAATAGATGATGAAGATGAACCTCTAGGTGCACAGGAATTAGTGAGATACAAGAAGAGGTCTAGGCTTGCACTTCACTGTATTAAGATGAATGTAAGCAATGATCTTTTAAGGGAAGTATCATCATGTAAGAGTGCTAAAGAGGCTTGGGAATCTTTAAAATCTATCTATGAGTCTAGTAACACTTCGAGGGTTCTCATGCTTAGGAATCAGATTCTACAAAGCATGAAGAGGAGTGATGAGAATGCACAAGATTATGTGCTAAGAATCAAGTCTCTTAATAGGGAGTTAGCTTCCATTGGAGAGAAGATTCAAGATAGTGAGCTTGTTCAGATTATCCTAAATGGTCTAGGGAGTGGCTTTACAAATTTGGTCCAAAGCTTTGCAATCCAAGACACTTTGCCTACTATAGAAAAGCTACACAGTGTATTAGTAGCTGAAGAGTGTAGGATGTTGCATACCAATGCAAGAATGAATGCTATTTCTCTAAAGGATGGTGATGAGAAAGCTAACTTCTCATTCAAAAGCAAGAAGAAGACCAATGGCAAGAAGAAGCACTTCAAGGAGACCAAGGAGGAGGATAAGGCTTCAAGCTCAAAGGGCAAGATCAAAGACAAGTCCAAGTACAAATGTTTTTTCAGTGGAAAGAAAGGACATTTTGCATCAGAATGTCTCAAGAAGAAGAAGGCACAAGAGAGCAAACAAAGCAACATTGCACATCAGGAGGAAGAGGAGGATGAAGAGTCATCCTTGATGGTTTCCAAAAAACCACCATCATCCAAGAGCAACACCAATGATTCTTGGTGGATTGATAGTGGGGCAAGTTCCCACATGACATATCAAAAGGACATATTCTCCACCTTACTTTCTTACAATGACTTACATAGATCAATCTATACTGCAAGTAGTCAAGAATGTAAGATAAGTGGAATAGGAACAATTCCCTTGTATGTGGGATCATCCAAAAGGATGAATCTAGATAATGTTCTTTATGTTCCTAAGTTAACCAAGAATTTGCTTAGTGTTGGCCAGTTAATGGATAATGGCCTAGATGTACAATTTAAGCATGGAGTTTGTTCCATCCTTAGAAATGATGAATGTATAGCCAAAGGCTTTAAGCAAGGTAGATTGTTTAAGCTTGATGCTAATATTGCAGTGGAGAGTGTTAACTTGGCAAAGGTGGAGCTATCAAAGGTGGAACTGTGGCACAAAAGGTTGGGCCACCCCAACTACAAAGCCATGGAATCTATGGCTACAAAGGAGCTTGCAGTTGGACTCCCCAAGCATTTGTCAAAGTGTGGGAAGAGATGTGAAGCATGCAGCCTCTCAAAGGCTCACAAGCTACCCTTCTCAAGATCTACATCAAGATCAAACTGTCCTCTTGAACTCATCCATTCGGATGTTCATAGTTTTTCACATGAGTCTAATGGTGGTGCCAAGTACTATGTAATCTTCATTGATGACTATTCTAGATTTTGTTGGATGTACCTCTTGTCTAGCAAATCAATGGTGTTTGATTCTTTTGTAAAGTTCAAGACTTTGGTAGAAAATAAACTTAGTACCAAGATTAAGGTATTAAGGAGTGATAATGGAGGTGAATATGTCTCCAATAAGTTGATTGACTTTTGTATTTCTAATGGCATAAAGAGGGAGTTGTCATGTCCATACACCCCTCAACAAAATGGAGTGAGTGAGAGAAGAAATAGATCTTTTTGTGAGTGTGCTAAGGCCTTAAGGCTAGATGCTTCTCTATCCAAACCATTTTGGGGTGAAGCAATAACTTGTGCTAACTATTTGTGCAATAGATTGCCAAACCAAGCCATTGGAGGAATCACACCATTTGAAGCCCTATTTGGAGAGAAGCCCAATCTCAAAGATCTCAAAGTTTTTGGATCCACTTGCTATGTACACAATCCTTGGATAAGAGAAGGAAGGATGATGCAACATCCATCAAAGGCATCTTTGTGGGATATGGTGAGAATAGCAAAGGTTATAGAGTCTTCAATCCCATCACTAGCAAGGTGATAGTGAGTAGGGATGTTATTTTTGAAGAAGAGCCTTTATGGGCTCAAGCAGGCACCTAGAGCATGGTACTCTAGGCTAAACTCTTTTCTCATTTCCATCAATTTTGTAATGAGTGCCTATGATCCATCATTGTATATAAGTTTTCATGATGGCATGATCATTATTCTTGTTTTGTATGTAGATGACATTATCTTGAGTGGTAATGATCTAGATGGAATTAGAGATGTAAAAATTGCTTTAGCAAAAGAGTTTAAGATGGTAGATCTCGGCCTATTGAGCTTCATTCTTGGAATAGAGGTTATTAGAGGATGTGACTTTAGCTTCATTTGTCAATCTAAATATGCTACATCCATCCTAGATAGATTTGGAATGAGGAATTGTAAAGGCATTGAGACACCAATGGAGCAACATGTAAAAGCATCTATTGGTTGTGATGAAGCATCCTTTGAGGACATCACATTATATAGAAGGCTTATTGGCTCCTTGATCTATTTAACTATAACCAGACCTGATCTTAGTTATAGTGTTGGAAAGTTAAGCCAATTCATGCAAAGTCCTCTAGTTTCACATTGGAAGATGGCCAAAAGAGTTCTTAGATACATTTCATTCACTAAGAATTTTGGTATTTTGTATAGAGGAACTAATCTTGGCTTAAGAGCCTATAGTGACTCGGATTTTGCAGGTGACAAAGTGGATAGAAGATCAACAAGTGCCTTTGCCACCTTTCTATGTGATGGAGTAGTATCATGGCTTTCCAAAAAGCAAGATACCATCTCCCTATCTTCCACAGAATCCGAATACAAGGCCTTGACATCAACATGCAAGGAGGTCTTGTGGCTCAAAAGGCTATTGGTGGAGCTTCATGTCATGGAGGAGGAGATCCCTATCATTTATTGTGACAACCAATCAGCCCAATCACTTGCAACTAATCCTACATTCCATGCAAGGAGCAAACACATCGAAATTGCTCATCATTTCGTGAGGGAAAAAGTGCAAGCTAAAGAGATCAAGATCCAACACGTGCCATCATCAAGTTGCTTGGCTGATTTGTTTACTAAACCTTTACCTAAAGATTCATTTGTCAAGCTTAGATCTTCAATTGGAGTTATTGATAAAAGCATTGTGATCTCCAAGGCTAGATTTGAGGAGGAGTGTGAAAAATTGCCTACATTGGCAAATCTAGCCATGTAGAATATTGTACATTTTGTCAATATTGTTTGTTGGTTACTTGAATGGCCAAAGTGCCACTTGTACATACACACTTAAAGTAGGTTACCACGAGTCAAGAGAAGTGGTTGTGTCTATTTGGTAGTGATTCCTACTTTGTAGGATCTAGACCATGACTTATGATGAGATTTGTACCTACCATGCACCTACCAAGCATGACTCTTGGATCTAGGCTAGGGTTTTCACATTAGGGCAAGAAAGTGGAGTCTACTTCCTTATTACATGCTGGATTTTCACCTAACTTTGCAAAGGAAGTGTGTTTTACTATGTATTTCCATTCTCCATAGTGAGAAGATAGAAACTTTTTGGAGCCTCAAGGAGAAACTCGAGTTTCCTCTCATTGTATGGTGATTACTCTATTTTTCCAATGAAACCCAGCTTTGGCACTTTGTAAACACTGTCTACAGGCCGTACTACAGCCTTATTTCCACACGTGTGGAGTTGGATTAGACTATTTGATCAATGCTTTGATTGTCTCTACTTGTTTCCTATCAAGCTGCTAAACTAGATCTTGTTTTCTGATGACTAGTTTCTGATAGATTGTTTAACAAGCATACAATCACCTTGTGGATCATTCAAAGATCCATTTATGGTCCTTAGTACTGTACTTTTCACACATTTGTCCATATGTGATTAGGCAATCCATCGCTGGCCAGAAGTGATACTATTCGTTGATTACATACCGTTATGCGAAGCACACACTATACTTATGTTTTTTGTGAGGCACATACTACTTATATGCAAATCTGGAAGGAAACTCATCGCTGTTGTCCCAAAAATAAACTTGCATACTATTTTGCATATTGAATGATATATTTTTTTCAAACCATTGTGTAGAGATCCATCTATGCTGTCCAGCGATGAGATACCAAAACATTTTTCATAAATTGTCCAATGATGAGCTATGTAAGGTTTCTGGAATGTATGATGTCTCTTATCATGATGAGCACTCTAAAAGCGCATGTTCTTTGATGATACTTGCTATCATCTGGCATCTCTGTCTTTCACAGTAGAGCAGCAACGTAGCACGAATATTAAAATCATACCATTGGGTTCCGATATACTGCAAGAGGAGGTATGTACACTGCTCTTAATCTTCGTTCTCTAAGCTGTGCAAGAGCTATAGAGTTATAAACCACTAAGAAAGCTTTGATAATGGGTTTTCAGAAATTATGGATTATAACAATAACATATCTGTCCTGCTTATGACTATGTAATGCTATACATAGAATTGGATATGAATTTATATGTTTCTCAAAGGCATTCAAAAGCAAACATGACCAGTTCACAAGAGTCCCGAGTGTCTACCATTCAGGTTGGTGCTTCTCACATATCTCAGTGGTTTTTTTTGATAAAAACCTCAAAAGAGTACATCGGTAGCGTAGGAGATTGTTAATCATTATACCAGCGAGATTATTCTTAGACTAGTTTGCTACATATCTCTTTCTCTAACATGCATTGAAAATACATAATCATTGCTTATCGTAGAAAAAACGATTACCCTCATTTATTACTTGAATGTATGATTATAAACGCTTTTGTCTATGAATATGAGTATTGTGTTTGATTACGAGAACTATACAATACCTGTTTACAGGTAGGAATCAGACCTCTATCTTTCTAGAAATTTCTTCAACATCTCTCTTTCTAGGAATTTCTTCAACTTCAACTCATATGTTTGCTCGTCGCCCATCAAATGCAACTCATTGAAGTTTTAGAGCATACATGGCCCAATGAAATGCTGAAATCACGTTTTCTCTAGCACTGCTCACACACACACACACACACACACACACACACACACACACACACACACACACACACAAACAACCATTTATATGATGGTAGGACTACCCAATGAAAAGGTATCAATTCATTGCTTTGTATTCAGTATAGTCCCATATCTCTAAGTTGCTAGTATCTTTATGTATTGAAGAATGGTCTCTCTAGTGACTTTTGGGAATGGTAGATTATTTGAGAAGCTATGACGAACTTGTAATTGTTGGAACTTAAAAAATGACCCTACCACTCATAAAGGACACTACTAGAAGATATGCCATTACCTTGCATAAAAGTTGATATATATTTTTTTCTTATCCAAAAATAAAAGTTACATGTGGTATAAAAGGTTTTGAGTATCAATCTATGTGATAAATCAAATATTTATTGACTTGACTAACGCATTTCTTATTTAGTTTAACGAATTTGAGAAAAGCCCTTTGACTCAAGTTACTATAGTCCCTTATATGTTACTAACTACCAACTAGTAACAAGTGATGGTGTTTTATTTATTTATTTATGGAAATCTAATGTATTTCTCCCATTTTATTAACTTGGTCTATTTTATAGTTTTTACAATTTGTTAGGAAAAGCGTAGCTTGTTTTTATAGGAAAATGAGTTCATGTTTGTAAGAATAGCTCATTATAAGAAGAACAAGAGTATGAATGTGAGCAAGGGACATTGTTTTCGCAATTCACTTTATCTACACACACAAGAGCACTATACTTTGAACAACATAATTATGACCATAATTGTTCATAATTGCTTACTTTATAATTGTTTTTTGAATTGTGGTGAGCATTTGGAAAATAAATTCAATATATATATATATATATATATATATATATATATATATACCATAAAATATATAATTTTTAGGCAAAAAAAAACCACCTAATTTAGGTTAATCATGACTTGGTTCCCTAGTACCTAGCTGAGTCCCCACAGAGCCATGAAAGGTCTAAACAGCTTTCCATGCAACTCAACATGGCAGTATGGGGGGGGGGAGGGGGTGGAAAGCCTGTCAATGGTGGAACAGATGAGGAGGCTGACCATCCTCGGCATGAAAACATTTTTCACTTTTCTGATGCATGCACCTTTTGCGTGCGAAATGGGTGCATGTGAACAAAATAGGTTTAGGGTTTAGGCTAAAACTTTTATCTCAAAATCTATCAAAAACCCAGGTGAGTATTATGATTTTTAATCTGTTCAAAAAGTGGGCATAAAGTATCCATTAATAAAAGCACATGTTTGGGTGGAATTTTCCATGCTCGAGTGAGGAGACATCTAAACCCAAATCTGCTTTACGTACCATAATCAGAAGATGCCAGCACCTTTATCTGCTTCCAAGTTCCCATTGTAACCAAGTCTGCATTCTGATCATAGAGATCTCTGTTGGGGGACGAAGTTGCTGCCGGTACTGCTACTCAGTTTTTCGTAGTTGCAATTATCGTAGATATAGATCTAAGGCTTGCAAGGCTCCTTTGGATCGCTGTGAAATCTGAGAAGCTCAACTGTAGCTGTTCTTTGAGAAGGTTTCAAACCTTGATATAGTAGGCTCCTTTGGATGTGAACAGATCTACTGTGACTAATCTGTAAGAAAGCTTTGATCTGAGAGAAGCTTGATATAGTTGGATTCTTTTGCGAGATTTAGCTGGAAGCTGAGCTTTAGCCAATCTGTGAGAAGGTTTCAATCTGACAGAAATCAAAGCTTGATGTAGGATCAGGTGCTCTTTTCTGTGACATCAAGAACCGGTAGGCAAATATTTATACTTTCATAGAACTGAGATGGCTGATAAATATGTTACGTTTGGAACTAATCTTGTTGTGGGTTCTCTTTCTGGGGACATTGGCAAGCTGGTTGATTCTCTATCCTCTGCGGTTCTCTCCGTGAAGAATTGCAGAGAGAAATGCAAGGCTCTGAAAGAGAAGGTGGATTCAGTCTACCATGCACTGCATCAGATGGAGAACGAAATGGTCCGGCACCCTGAACAATTCAACCCAAAAGATCACACTACCAATCTGATGAAATTTTTCATGGTGGTGAAGGACTGCATTGCTCAGGTGAAGCGCCACAATGGCAGGAATTTTATTGTCAGATGGATCTTAGCCTTCAAGATAGAAGGCGACTTTGATGCACTAGATCAGAGGCTTGAACAATGCATGCGGTTCTTCAAGCTGGATCTGTCAGTTCAGACAGTCGTAACTACCATAGAGATTAAGGGGCAGTTGGAGAGCTTAATGGACTCTACTCTTCAAGGATTTCAGGAGATACAATACCTTCTGAAGAGAAACAGCAATGATCCTGCGCTTATTGAGAGCTTCTCTCTTCAAGGAATTGTTTGTGGGCAATCCATCTATGGAGGGTACATGATTGCGGGAAAGTGGACAACGGCTAAATCTGAAATACGTGATGTGATTCTCGTGAGCTCACAGCAGCAGAAGAATGAAGTAGCCATAATGAAACTGCTCTCTGAGAGTGAGAGCATTCTGCAGTTCTATGGCACCTGGTCTGAAGGTGCTAACCAGTATCTTGTAATGGAGAGGCCTAGTAGAGAGATGATCACTCTAGATGAGTGGATCAAGAGTAAAAACGACCTCAAAGACAAAGACAACATGGAGCTGCTGAATGAATGGAGAGTTAAACGGCTGCTTGCTTTGGAGCTCACCATGGCTGTTGCTTATGTACACTGTGCAGGTATTCTGCACAGAAGTCTAAGAAGTCCCCACGTATTCTTGACAGATGATTTAAGGCCAAAACTTTTTGGGTTTTTTGCAGCCAGAAAGATGGTGAATCCCAGTGAGAAAAGATGGACTCCTCTTGAGCAGATAAGATGGGCTGCCCCGGAAATACTTCCCAAAGATCGGCCAGAGTTCAGCCAAACTTGTGACATCTTTTCTTTGGGTGTTATCATGTGGGAGATCATCACGGATGATTATCCCTTCTCAGACATAGACAGCGCCACCAAGCTACTGGCAGAAAGGACGAAAAAGAAAAGGATGCTCAGATTTCCTAGCACCTCATCTCCTATTCATCAGAGTGAATTCTACAAAGATTTCTGTCAAGTTTCTCTGGATTGCATGAATGAAAATCCCAACAGCAGGCCTGAGCTAAAGCATGTGATAGATCGGCTGGATAGGCTAGCACCTGAAGATGTACTGAATTTAGTTTAACCAGCAGAAATACTGATATGAACCATTCAGTGTTAAGTGCAAGCAGGTTATTGCAAGAAGCTGACACTACAGCTATAGCTTCTACGCTAATCAGTTAAGATACTAGAAAGGCTTTTCTGAATCATTGCAGGTTTTGGTATATAAAATCTTCTCATTATTGTTCCCATGTTTTAAAGGTTGGTTTTCCATTCTCTACACTCGATGGATCAGAAATGCTCTTGTTGTTTGAAATAACTCTTCACAATTTATAAAAGAAGTCTACGAACACAGAGTAAATAACATAAGATGATAGAAAATATACAAATGGAGTGTAAAATTGTCTTAATATAGTGTTGACAATAGATCTGAAACGAAGTTTCTGTTTGATCTGAGACATTATGAGTGTTTGAGGCCAACTTCAAAATCCTGCCAATTCCTCCATTGTGAGCGTCTGTCAGCCTGCATGACGTTTCAAAGCAGGACATGATGCACCATCTTGCTGCATGTGCTGTTATTTTGTTCATGTTTGAGTGTGCCCATACTTATGAATCATGATAGCTAGCCTTAGAGCAGTAAGAAAAATGCAAAATGCAACTTTCTTAGGTTGAAACTAGTGGTTCTACGTACTCATCATCTACATCTCATGTTTAATACACTATCTTTGATGCAAAACCTATAAAGAAGAGATTTTTATTAACAAGAAAGTATATGCTAGAATTCTCGTAGAACTAAGAAAACCTTCTTGTAGCTCGTGAAGAGTCTAGGGTCACACTCAGATTTGTGATTGAGTAGAGAGTATTGCTCTCATATTTGTCACATGAAATTTACACTTCTTAATCTCCAATATCTTTATGTCGGTGTTCTAGAGACCTTTTTGGGGTTCCCTTTCAAAAACCCATATTTTTGAAACTTTTCTGGTTTTTCACAAGGATGACTCTCAATACACGCGAAAATTGTCAACATTTCTTAGCTAGTTTGAGGCCTAAATTGGCAATTTTTGTACACAGTTTTGAATCTAACCACACATGTGAAATAGGTCTAGATACTTTTATTTTAGTATATATTTCATGTTGAAGAAGTCTCAAACTTCAAGACCTTCAAAATGACACCAAAATCATGTTATTTGGACATATAGGCCAAAATTGATTATTTTAGGCTACTGGTGCCCTAAAATTGGGTCCTAAGTTCTAGAGAGAGGAGAGAGAGTCATCTCTCTCACCTATATTAGGCTGAAATTCGTGGAGAACAGGTTGGAGAAACTTATTGTATTGTTGAGAGAGATCAATAGATCATTGTCACAGTTTCTTCCTCCATTGTGAGCATTGCTTTGTGTATTGTCTTCAAGCTTTTGTGTATGATCTTAAGAGGTTTCCAAAAGCTTTTGTAGCTTGTTTTGCAAAGATTTTAGCCAAGCATTTTGGGAGTTTGGATTCATTCAAGATCCACTTTTTTCACATGGTATCAGAGCTAGTTGGCTGTTATTTTTAGTAAGGTTTTCATTTATGGTGATATTTGGATGTTTGATCAAGTTCTAGCATGATTATGATTGCATTGTTGATCAAATCTTACTAACCTTTGTTTTGTGAGTTACCTAATCATTTGTTGATTGTGAGGCTTGTGCATATTCAATACTAACAATGTTCTATTCAATGTATTGTGACAATCTCCACTTCTGTGGATGAACACTCTCCTTTGTGGATGACCACTCTCCTTGAGTGGATGAACATTCTCCTTAAGTGGATGACAAATACTCTTTCTGAGATTTTGTGTTTCTCCAAAAGGCTGAGCAAAGCTCCCACTTGGATAAAAGATCTCCTTTTGGGTGAACAGATTGTCAACAATCTTTTGCATAAATTTTGGTGTACTTTGTTGAGCATGTAAGTAACTTTCCTAATGTAATTTAATTGGAGCATTTGTTGGAAGGTTTTAACCATTATGCAAATGTGTTTTCAGGTTCCATTCTCATGTGAAGTGATCTTAGATCTACATCTAAACACCAAGAATTGACAAGCTAGTGAAGCTAGTCTTGTGATTCACTAAGTGTGCTCTTTCATTCACCCCTAAAGCTTGTATTAATCATTTGCTGGAGTTTATAAACTTTTAGAAGTGTAGTTTACATGTGGTTTTATAGGTTGAATCAATATCTTAGTGTGTTGAAGTTTGTTCAATTCTAGGTATTCTTCGCAGCCTAGTCTTGTGTATTTTCTATTGAATACAAGTAACTCTTCACATCATAACTTGATTTGGTCACTTGCTGGAAAGTTTGAGAGCTTAAGCAAGAGTGTGTTCAAGTTGGTTTGAGTTCGTAATCCATTTTTAGTGTGTGCAAAGTGTTGCATGTGTTTCAATCTTCCTTTCTATGCTTGGAAACCAGCCAGATTCAAGATAGAAGTGTTTTAGGGTCCTAGATCTCCTTATCCATCATTTGTTGAGAGGAAAGTGAGTGCTAGGTGCATTAGGACAGAGCCTAAAAGTTGAAGAATCATTATATTCATGGCTTCCAATGGTGGGATCATGTTAGAAACTAATGATAGGTCTACTTGGAAAGTGAGGATGGAATCCTTACTTGAGTTGAATGAACTCATGGACATAGTTGCAGGAACTGAAGAGAGACCACCCATAGTTCAAGAGCAACAAAGGTTTCATAAGAAGGGCTAAAGGGCTCTTCATATCATTAAAATGTATGTTACCAATGAACTTCTCAAGGAAGCTGGTAAGTGTCAAAGTGCAAGTGAGGCATGGAAAACCTTGAAAAAACTCTTTGAATCAAAGTCCACATCTAGGGTATTGACCCTAAGGAGACAAATATTTTCTAGTAGACAAAGAGAGGGAGAAAGTGCTCATGCATTTGTCTTGAGGGTTAAGTCCTTAAGTGATGATCTAGCATGCATTGATGAAAGCATAGAAGATGGTGAAATAGTCCAGGTTATGTTGAATGGTTTGCTAGATGAACATGCTAACTTTGTGCAAAGTTTTGTCATTCAAAGAGTCTTGCCAAGTGTGGTTGACTTGCAAGAAATCTTATTGGATGAAGAACATAGGTTGCAATCAAAGCTTGATGGTGCATCCTTGCAAGGTGGAGGTGAAGAGGCTTTCTTCACAAAAGGCAAAGTCAAAGGCAAAGGTAAAGGCAAAGGGAAATGGTCCAAAGGTGGTAACTTGGATTATGATGATCACTCTTCCTTCTCCTCTTCTACTTCTTTTAGAAAGAAAGATAAGTCAAATTCAAGTGCTTTTATTGTGGGATAAAAGGTCATTTTGCAAATGAATGTCATAAGAAGCAAAGTAACGAAGGTAGCAAGCAAAGCAACTTTTGTACTTCTAATGAGGATCTAGATTCTTGTGATTCTCTCATGATGTGTTCTTCAAGTCTAATGTCAAGTGGAAGTGACAAGGATTCACGGTGGATAGATAGTGGATCTAGTTCACACATGACTAGTCACAAAGAGTTCTTTACTTCTTTGATCTCTTATGTTGGACCCAAGAAAGTGGTTCACATGCCAAATGGTGGTGAGTGTATGATCAAAGGTATTGGCTCAATTACTGTTTGCCTTTCTACTAATAGGAATGCAAGGCTTGATGGTGTTCTTTACATTCATTTACTTTCAAGGAATTTGCTAAATGTTGGTCAAATGTTAAAGAAAGGGTACAAGACAAAGTTTGTTGGGGATGTTTGCTTCATTACTAAGGCAGATGTCTTGATTGCTAGGGGCAACAGACAAGGTAACTTTACAAGCTTGATGCATTTGTTATGTCTAACAAGAGGAATGAAATGGATGTTGGTGGTTCTCTCAACTTTCAAAAGTCAATTCCTAGCATCTATAAGATTGGTAGATCTTTTGCAAAGTCTAAAGAGCTTCCTTATGCTAGATCTAGGTTGAGATCTAATGAGTTTCTTGGAGATAGTTATTGTTGTGCTAACTTGGCAACTTTTGGTGAATCTATGATCGATGTTTTGGATCCATTGGATCTTGAAGATGGACTAGTCCTACCTACTAGTCAAATGGAGTCATGTGGTGCTAAATTAGTATCATGTTCGAACTCTTCTACCCATAGATTTCCATGTCTTGGTGGCTCTTCAATGGAACTATGTGACAAGTGCAAAAATGAAAAAGGTAAGAAGAGAGCGAACTTCATCAATGGAGGTGATGAAAACTCTTCTTTGGAAATGGTTGTTGCTAATGACTTATTTACTCATTTGGAAAAAGATGGTGCTTTGAGCATGTTGGAAGAAAAAGTTTCTTTTGCATCTTTATGTGATGAGTCCAAGAAAGTCACTTGTGCAACAAGTGGTGTCACATGTATTCATAAAAAAAGTAGATCAAAAGGTTCTATCATGAGACTTGGTGAGGAAGATCTCAAGTCAAAAGGGAGAGATGAATGTAAAGTGTTCAAAGTAGGATGTACTTTGAATGATTCTTTTGTGAATGATAGTGAGGGTTCATTATCATTATCTATATCATTGATTAGAAGTTCAGGTTTGACAAGAAAAAGTACTTCAATCATTCTTATGTTGAAGGTACTATGTATTATTTTCATGGCTTCTAATGTTCGAGATTCTTCCATTTCTTATGATGTAACTATCAAGAGGGAGATTGCTAGCTTTTGTGGTGTGATCATTAAGAGGGAGTCATGTGAAAGAAAGGTCAAAGGAAGAGTGACTCTTGGGAAGATCAAAGACATGGATCTTACATCTCTTCATCAACTCAAAGGATGCTATGATTGTGGTGGAGTGTTCATGCATGATCAAGATGGCAAAAGGTTGGATGAATAAGACTACGTGGAGCAACTCAAGTGGCAATTTCTTCAAGGCAAGGAAGATCTCATTGGTGAGCTCATTGAGGTTTGGTTTGAACTCAAATGGGCTAGTTTGATTAGGTTTGATACTCAACTTCATCTACTCTACTTCATGTTGGATAGAATTGTAGAAATCTATCTTTTGGTTTATGGTGGTGACATTGTTTTCACTAACTATAGTGAAAGGTTGAAATCAAGCAATGATGAGATCTTGTGGGATGTTAATCATGTGTTTGAGAGGGAGTATCTTCAGAGGTTCAGATCTGCAGATTTTTATAAATGAAAAGTTGATGTTTTATTGGAAGATCAAGATGTTGATCTTAAATTGCTTCATCAACACCAAGAGGCAAGTAGCAATTGGAAGCTAGTCAAAAGCATCAAAGGGGAACCACATGGGAAAAGCATTTTGGATCTGTTTTTATAGGTTCTTGAAGGTTCAAGTAAGGTTATTGGAGCAGCAAGGACGTGTCCTTTTACTCTACCTTACTTGTTTAATCTCATGTATAAATATTGTCACGTCAATATGTTGGAACTGTCAAAATTCAATGAAACTAGTTCCATAGTTTTGCATCCTTTGGATCTTGGAGATAAAATAGTTATCATTGCTGGTTTTTATGATCAAGTACATGCATTCATTCAAATCTTGAAAGATATTGAAGTGGTCAATATCTTTTCTTTTGAGCAAAGTTCAAGGTCTAGCATCCTAGTGTTGGCAAATTGGCAAATTGTTGACAATGTAGGATCAAGGGTTGTATGCAAATCTTGTGGAGATTCTTCAAGTATTTCAAGTTCAGGTTTTGCTCATTTAAATGGAACAGAGAACACATCGTTTTGGGATTCATTCACTCAAGGGCTTTCATGGATTGGAGATCTACAAAGGCAAGGTGGTGATGGAGGTTCATTCATGGAGATACATGGTGCATTCACTATGGGCATAGTGGAATGTGGAGGAGGCATGCAAACACTTGTTGGTTACTTTCACTTACAGCTTGTTTGCTGCTGTTTTACAGAGAATTCAAAGGTGGATACATGGAGGAATCCTTTCATTATGATTCTATGTTCTTTTACATGTATCTTGTTCACCATTCTATGTAAAATTGATGTAAGAAATAGTGAAGCATCCTATATGGACACTATTATCTATGTCAATTATGTTGTAACTCATATTGTACATATTAGAACACTTGAGAAGAGATCTATTATCATGATGGAGATCATTCTTAGGTTGGAGCAAAGTAGTGTTGTAAAACTAGCAAGTTAAGTTGAAGAGGGAGTGAAAATTGTCAACGTTTCCTAGCTAGTTTGAGGCCTAAATTGACAATTTTTGTACATAATTTTGGATTTAACCTTTCACACGTGTGAAAGAGGCCTAGATACTTTTATTTTAGTATATATTTCATGTTGAAGAAGTCTCAAACTTCAGGACCTTCAAAATGACACCAAAATCATGTTATTTGGACATATAGGCCAAAATTGGCTATTTTAGACTACTGGTGCCCTAAAATTGGGTCCTAAGTTCTAGGGAGAGGAGAAAGAGTCATCTCTCATACTTATATTAGGCTGAAATTCGTGGAGATCGGGTTGGAGAAACTTATTGTATTGTTGAGAGAGATCAATAGATCATTGCCACAGTTTCTTCCTCCATTGTGAGCATTGCTTTGTGTATTGTCTTCAAGCTTTTGTGTATGATCTTAAGAGGTTTTCAAAAGTGGTAGGCTGTTGTTGGGAGCCTTGTTTGTTGTTATTTTTGGTTGCCATCAGTACCTATTATTAGTTTCTTTTGTCTCTTGAATGCTTTGTCAAGTTCATGTGTATCAAAGATAGCATTTGGATGCTTTGCCATTTCTAGCTTGTTGTGCAAAGATCTTAGCCAAGTATTTTGGGAGTTTGGATCCATTCAAGATCCACTTTTTTCACACCGGTTATACATTATTCTATGACCTAAGAAAACTTGCAAGTTTTTGAGCGTGCCGGTTTCTAATAAGAGTTGTCGGTTCCATTCTTGGACTTTGGCAGCTTCTCCGAACACTGCTTTATGTTATATTGTTTTAGCTGTGGTGCAATTATAGAGGTAAGTTGTTGTGAATGTTGTGTGGTGGGAACTGTGTAATTAGTACAAATGATGGATTTGGTGGTGGTGTGATTGATGTTGTCAATGTTGTGTGGTGGAAACTGTGTAATTAGTACAACAGTGATGGATTTGGTGGGGGTGTGATGATTGTTATAAATGAGGCTATGCTAGGAGACGATATTTACAAGTTACTATCCACCCAAGTGATAGGCTTAGACTAAAAGAGCATAACTCAAAAACCCATCCAACAAAAAAGTGTTAAAACAAATAATCGAAATTTTTTTTTTGTCATAGAATGCAAGTATCTACAAATGATCTAGGTGAGGTGGCAAGCAATGTAGGTGGTTTTTGCAATGAATGTGTGTTGGAAAATGGAACAATGATTGATGTGGTGATGTCGAGTGATGCAATTTTTGTCAGAAATTGTGAACTCCTGCAACTTTGTCGCGAAGGTGACGAAGCGAAGCGAAAGACGAACATACCCCGAAGACCGAAAGAAAAGTATTCGTGATTCGGCCCGACGACCAGATGACGAAAAGACACAAAACGAAAAAAAACAATTCGCGTTGCCAACTGGCAGCTCGATGAGCGTGGTGTATTGTGCTTCACGCTTAGCTGAAAGAAACAACGATAATAGAGAATAACTAGCTAGTTGATTAGCATTAACTTGTCTTGTAATTCTCTGATTAACTATCTTGTAAACTCCACACAATGAAGATAAATACGCATTTTTGATTAACACAAAAAAAAAACGAGAGAGGAAGATAGAGAGTAGAGCTGTGCATGAAAGTCTGCCGACGAGCAAAACACAGTGATTGAGGTGAGCGTCAGGCCGCGAGACACTGAACGACTCACCCAAAAACAAAAAACAGAAAATACAATTGTTCTCTTCTCCACCTCTTCTTTGTCGTGTCGTCTTCTCGATTGATTCTATCATGATCTGTGATCTGTAGTCGCTTGCTTAGGATCCTGGAAAAACAAACAACAGAAACACAAAAAGCAAAATTTCGCTACAATTTTCAAAGAAATTGGAGATTCTCTACAGAAGCACTTCATTGGAGAAAGTTTTTGTGTACAAAGTCTAGGAGGAGGCTGAGTGATATGTTTTACATATACTCCAGTGTCTTTTAGTGATTATGTATGGTTTTGGAATCTTGTAAATTATGATTGACGAATCATACGATTCTAAATGATGGATCATAAATTGACACTTAATTATAAATTGAAGATTATAAGGAATTATGATTATTCTTAAGAGATGAGTAATTCTTGATCTATTGAATGAGTCAAGAATCTAGATCAGTCAGCTGATAATCTAAATTTTTTTTACTCCAGTGCATACTTGAGATTGTGTGGACTCACATACATTTTCATAATGGTAATTTATTTTGGCTCATGAGAAATTTGCTTACTTTAGTGGCTGAAATTCTACTACAGATTGTAGTCAAGGAAAGTCAATGCTTGTGTATTGTTTTTAGCCTAAATCATTGATCAATTAGGAGAGTTAAATCTATTAAGACGGTATGGTTGCTAATTTCTTGCATGTGAGGCTAGGAATAGAGCACTTAACTCAAGAGAGTATCTGGGGTACTCAGAAATGAGTTAAAATCATGTTATCTTGATGGATCTCCTAAGAGATTTTGGTAGGATGAATTGTTACCTTAATTTTTTTATAAATCTAAGTGTATTTGTACCAAGAAGCATTTATGGCAGGTCTACATGAAATTTGGATAGTCTTGGACTATAATTGTTTGTTTCTTTAACTTTTGAATATTGATTTCTAATGTAAGGTGACATTTCACCCAGTGATTCATGTGAATTGTTACATGAAGGTAATGGAGAGAATCATAGAATCTCCAAGTGTCCTAACAAGCTGCAAGGCAATTTCGTACCACTTTGCCGTAATTGTGAGTACGAACACCCATACCTAACGTGTCCAATGAGGAAAGAGAAAAGGGAGAGGTTTTTGCCCAGCTACACCTAATGAGTGTGGTAGGAGAACCCAAGGCTTAGTTCATTTATGCTGAGTTTGAATAGTCAATAGGCCTTGAATTTGAGTTTTGGGGGTCCTATGCCAAAAATACCCCTTGTATACATGTTAGTAGGTGATTAGGCCAAAAGTAGCTTTGACTTAGCTTGAAGTAGTTTAGGCCTTTGACATTTGGCATGATTTTGTGTTGTAATGTTGTCATGTGACTAATCAAAAGAGAGAGATGCATAGAATTGGTCCAATCACATGTAGGAGGGGACAACTCACTAGACCAATCAAATTTAGAGATGCTATGTAAGAGATCCAATCATTTCACTTTCTTACTACTCCTCTTGGATCTCAAACTACTATTAAAGAGTGAGAGAGCTCATTTGTCTCATGCTCCAATAATAACTGTTCTAATTAATTAGTTAAACGACTGTTAACGATCTTGTAAAACTGGTCTTCTAGTACCCGACTCCTTAGAGTTAGTGATTATAGAAAGAGAAAAAAATATTCAGAATGATAGCAATTGTTTTGTTTATGTAAGTAGGACTATGTGCTTATCAGTACAATTGTCTTGTGATATGATCGTTGTTATTACAACACTAATATATAGATTTGCTATTGTTCTATCTTATTGCATTCTTGTTGAATGTTTATTGACTCTCACTCTTCTTCTGCAAGTATCATAAACGAAGAAATGTATGGCTGCCTTTGATGCCTAATTGTCTTTACATTTCTTTATCAGAATATCAGAATCAAAGGATTGCATGGTTGTCTCAGAAGCCTAATTGTTTTTCTGCAATATCTCTTTATGGTAGTCTAAGACTCCTACACTGATACTCTTAATCAACACAATCAAAACTACTCTATAATCTCCGTTCTCCAAATAATCTAGATCCTAATAATATTGTTTATCATTTCTTCTTTATCCATTGGTGTTAGAGCTGATGAGTACCATCACAAACAAAGATGAATGGATCCAATGAAGTGTTGAGAGAGATTGGCTCTTCCACCTCGGCCAAGGAGACTTGGGACACACTAAAAGCCTTCTATGAGGCCAAGAACACATCTAGGTTGCCCACTCTTAGAAATCAAATCTTCCAAAGTTACCAAAGGAGTGATGAGAGTGCCTCAAATTATGGTTTGAGAGTGAAGGATCTTCATTTCAGATTATTTGTTTTTTTTTTTTCAGCATGACATGAGACGTGCACAAGAAACTGAAAATAACTCAAAGTCAGGATTAGTTAAAAATTGATCTATGGAATAGTATGGCACAGACATGTGTAGTGGGTTTCTTTACTTGCCTAACATGAATCCAAGATCTAGTCAATCTAGCCTCAAAGAGACGGAGTTAGTTGTCACGCGAAGGTTTGTTCCCATGAGAGCGATAGTATAGTTCAGATTTCAACACGAATGGAGGATCTAACACTAACATCCATTAACCCTAAATCCACAACAATGATAGAAACTTA
This sequence comes from Diphasiastrum complanatum, assembly GCA_029204225.1. Taxonomy (NCBI): domain Eukaryota; kingdom Viridiplantae; phylum Streptophyta; class Lycopodiopsida; order Lycopodiales; family Lycopodiaceae; genus Diphasiastrum; species Diphasiastrum complanatum. The sequence continues at coordinate 25,645,664 of CM055103.1, read as the reverse complement.
CTCTTCTCTCTCCCGAAAAGCATAAGAAATAGCAACCCCAATAATGATCAAATCCAACAATTAGCAAAATCCAAAGAAAGCATGAAAAATGGAGGAAAAGAGAGGAAGAGCAAAGACATTCATCAATCCATTTCTAAAGAGAACCAATCTGCTTTATTGAAATGAGGAAATGAACATTAGGAGCAGCTCGAGTTGGTCCCTTTTTATAATAGAGAGGAGGACCCCGGCCTCTGAATCCTATTGGTCCAGTCTTGCCTCTCTTTTTATTCAAATTTAAAAAAGTGTGGGAACCATCAAAATTGGAGGGAAACCCAACTTTATTCACTAACTTGACATTTAGGCCCTGCGACATTAAAAGTCCTGCAAAAAGACCTAAAGTCCTTTTATTAACATTCTAATTAATCAAATAACTATGTGATCATTGGGTTGGACTTACACATGCAGGGTGCCAAATTCCTCTCACTTATTAACTAGGGTTAGGGTTTCCTTGGGATCCGCAAACCCTCCAATAATATCCCCCACCAAAACTGGTGGTGGTCCCACGACACCTGCAATATGCAGTTATTGGGGACTTTTATTGGCTTCGCACCGAATCTTAATTAAATGATACTGCACCTTCTCCATAAAGTCAAGGCGTGCAGTATTGAAATCCAAATAATGCGGCAGGAAACAATGGTGGGCTCCGACAATCCACTTGGAAGTTGTCCATGAGGTGAAGCAGGATTCCCAATAGCCTCCCCTCATAGCCGCACGGAAATACAGTCGAACAATCGGCAGCTGATCTTTGATTTGCTCTGAGGCCATCGACTTATTTGGATCGAATGCCAAGGTAGGAAGGCAATCGTCCCATTTGGTTGCCACTGACGCCAACAGAGTTAGATCTTTTGCAAACATTGCCGATTGTCACACCGTTGGATCCGGAGAGTGGACATACTCTCTCTACTATGCTTGTAAGGCCCGATGAAAGTCCACTGAAATGTTACAGCCGTAAGGCTGATGGATGATTGGCCAATTGGGTGTATGGATGGTGATTTTGTCCATAGCCAATCCCAAATCTTTCCATTTTTGTCTTCGCGGCATTGGCATGTAATAAGGATCTACCCGCAACTGGCAAGGGCTGGCGACGTAACTCCTAATTGATTCTTGAGTTTTCTCAAAAATTGTGATTCTCCATGTCGGCTGCTCTCCCAGTGCAGGTATTTTGTCCAATTCTTTACCGGCCTTGATCTCGGAGGTCTTAAATTTGAGAACCCATCCACCATGCGAGGACTCATGTGGATGTTGCTTTAAGAAGGTCTGGATCTGGTCCTCGACGCTGATGGGCCTTCTGAATAAATGGCTTGTCCTTGATGAGGATGGACCCGGTTGTATTGCTTGTATGGTTGGCAGTTGATCTGCTAGATCTGGAGCTGCCCCCTGGTCCATGCTCGAATCAACCCCTGTATCCATTTGTACAGCTTCTTGGCGCGAAGGGGAGAACTGCGGCATGACCGGGATGGGGATTTGTGGTCCGACTTCCAACACTTGAGCGGCAGCTTTTTCATAGGCGTTGATGGTCTCTTTTGCCTTTGCCAACTCAATTGAAGCTGCTCCTTTGAACCTATCAAAGCGGCCTTGGAATCCCTGAAGGGCCACTTTGTATGTTTTCACTTTCTTGAACAAATATGCAACCTCCGTCGGTGTGACCGGATGATCGGATATTTGTGTTTTCAGATAGGCATCACGCTCAAGGGTGGTCGCATCCAATTCACCTTGAAGCCATGTGCGATCTTGTTCGGCCATTTATAACTGCCCCTTCAGCAACTGCACCTATTGCTTGGCATCTTGCATTGCCTTATCTACCTGATCCTGTGGGGTTGTCAAGGCGTCTTGCAGGGAGCTGATGTAGGTTTCCAAGCGATCAACTTGTTGCTGGGCCAATGTCTTTTCGCTTTCAGCCTTTTCTTCATGTTGCTTGGCTATCTTCACCTCTCGATCCAACTGGACAATTTTGTAGCTGATCAAAGTGTTTTCGGATCCTAGATCAGAGATCCTCTGCTCCATTTCCTTCTTCTTATCCAGCATAGACTGGATCACTTGCCCAAGGCTGGAAACTAACCCTAGAGAATCACCAGAATCGACGGTCGTGGAGGTGGCAGCAGCAGGAGACCCTGATGGTACTGTCCTTGGTAGGTGTGGAATAGGTGCCAAGGTCTTTTCTTCTTCAAATCCTTCAGGAACCGTGGCATCGAACTGCTTTGGTGACTTTACAACTGTGTCGACCCGAAGTGTGGCTGGGCTACCTTGTGTGGGTGGTTGCTAACTGGCATCTTCGACACCAACAATAGATTCATGGATATGTCCGAATCCTCTTCCAGGGAATTGGGGTTTAAAGGGCGCTGGGCTCTGGGGCATTTCAAAGATTTTGGTGGCCCCAAGGAGGTCAGAATCATCGAACTTGATTTCTCTTCCTTCCACGTACTGAAGGCAAGAGTGATGAAATCCATATTGATGCGTCCCGAAAAGACTCTCTCATGAATACCCATTGCAGTAAGTAGAGGCTCCGCAAGGGTCATCCACTGAGTGACCATGCTTGTGCTAGGAAGAATCATGATGTCCGTTGCAGATGGGACATCACGATGGATAGTATAGCGCGGAGACTGGGGAGTATCGGTAGAAGACATGATGATCAGAAAGGAATTATAACCATGTGAAAGTGTATCAGAAGGCAATGCAGGAAATTTAGAAGGCTTTGGTCGCAAGAAAAATTTGCAAGAGCTTCGCTAGCACAAGTGAGGAATGAATCGAATTCAGCCAACTTATAGGTAAATTTGGTGGGTCCATTACACTGAATAGTAGTTGGGGTGATCAGCTCTGAACAAAAATTTGCAGGCATGTACAGTACTGTAAAAATAGGCAATAAAAATCTCGGCGAAGGTTTCTAGGGATCTGAACCTATCAACGAACGTTTCCAGAGCTAGCGAAGGATGAACCTTCGCGCAGGTACTGTCATAAATGCATTTTTTCACAATATGAACCTATGGACAGCCTAATTTTGACATTTTAAGATCATCTAGCAGGTCGGCGAAGGTTCATAATGAGGTTATGATGCTCGGCGAAGGTTCTCAAAATGGCATATCACTGAACATTTGTCTGACTCAAAAATTAAATTTTCTCTTGTCAGACGCCCACTTCAATTTACATAAATCAATGGTGGATGTACAATCTGAGGGCTCAACGAAGGTTTCTGATACTGTATTGGCCAAATCTGTCCAAAACAGTGGTTTTCTAAGTCATTTTCCATAAAAAAAAAATATTGTGCTTCCTTTTCCTTATGCTGATGACTTTCTGACTTTTGCTCATCAGTCTTTCCTTATTTTTTTCATTTTTCTCTTTTTCTTGTTTTTTTTTTAACTGTCTTTTTCCAAAAAAAAGTCAACAAATTAAATACTGAAAACAATTAAAATAAAAAAATATATTGAGATCAGGCTTGCTGAACTGGCGGAGCAGGCTGCCAAAACTTGCGTAATCGGCTGCCATTTACCAGAGTATCAAATCGTTTTCCATCCAAGTGCTCAAGAATTACTGCGCCATAGTTCAGGATTTCATTCACTTTATACGGGCCTTCACCAGTAAACTTCAACTTACCCTTGATCAGCTTGGTTTTGTACATCAATGCAAGATCTCCTGCTTCCAGATCTTTCTTGTGCAATCGACGATCGTGCCATGCCTTGCGGCGGGCTTTCTCTGCTGCTAAGGCGTGAACTGCCATCAATCGGGTTTCACATAATTTGTGCAACGCTTCATGATGAAGTTGTAAAGACTGATCATCATTTAATCGTTCCATTGCTGCTATGCATAAAGATGGGATTAAAAATTCAATTGACATAACAACATCTTGACCATATACCAGTTGAAAAGGTGTTTGATTTGTACTATTTTTGTAAGCGGTCCTGAATGCCCATAATGCTGCATACAATTTTTGTTCCCAATCAGACCGACTTGATTCAACTGTCTTTGTCATAATAGTGCAGAGAATCTTATTGGAAGATTCAGCTTGGCCATTCCCTCTGGGATAATAGGGAGTACTAAATCTGTGTATAACAAAAAAATCTTCCAATAAACACTTTATTGTTTGATTAACAAAGTGTGTACCCCGATCACTGACAATTTCGATCGGACATCCAAATCTGATTATAATATTTTCATATAGAAACTTGGCCGTAGATTTCGCATTAGCCACTTTGACAACTTTGGCTTCAACCCACTTGGTCATATAATCAGTTGCGACGATAATGTATCGGGCCTGAGATCCTTGCGCAACGGGATGAATAGGACCAACATAATCCAGTCCCTATTTTTCAAACGGTGTTTGCGATAAAACCTGATGTAAGGGTTCATAATTCTGTCGAGTAGGCCGTTGTGCTCGCTGGCAGACATCACATGTCTGAATAAAATTTTTTGTGTCCTTATGAAGCGTAGGCCACCAACAACCAGATTGCAAAAGTTTGCGAACAGTAATATCTGTAGAGAAGTGTCCTCCACTCATGCCATCATGTGAAAACATGATTAAATCTGGTACTTCATGCGGTAAAACACATCTTAGTAAAATATTATCTGATCCACGACGATACAATTGTCCTGTAATTAATTGATAAGATTGAGCCTTATGAATCAATTGTCATTTCTGTACTTTTGTCAAAGAGTCATTCGGTTGTCCTAGCATCAGGTACTCAACAATATGTGCCGCCCACTCAGGTACTGCTTCAACATAGAACAACACAGCATCTTGTAGTTCATCATCCACTTCATTATTAACTGGTGCGGATTCAATTCACGAAATGTGATCGGCTAGATAATGTTGCTTCCCCTTTCTGACCACAATTCAAATGTCAAATTCAGTCAATAATAATAACCATCTTGCAATACGTCCAGTATTACACGTCTTATTTACCAAGTAAAGTAACGGTTGATGATCCGTATAAAATGCAAAGTGCATTTCCATGAGGTAGGGATGAAATTTTCGAACAAAAAAAATCATGGCCAACGCTTCACGTTCTGTTGTTGAATAATTCTTTTCTGGATCTGTAAGTTGTCTGCTTGCAAATCGTATAGGATAATCCTTCTTATATTCACCTGGCTGCGTGAAAACTGATCCAATGGCGTATGTTGAGGCATCTGTATGAACATGAAACTCTAATGTCCAATCTAGAGAACGCAGAATTGGTGCTGAAGATAATGCTTTTTTTAACTTTTCAAAGGCTTCTAATGTCTCTATTGTCCAAATAGGAACAATAGTTAATTTGTATATAGGTCGTGCTAAATCCGCAAAGAAAATAATAAAAATTCGATAGTAGTTCGCATGACCCATAAACACATAAACTCCTCGAATTGTTGCTGGCGGTGGCAATTCCACAATAACTTTGATCTTAGAATAATCGGTGGCAATACCATGTCTTGATATCACATGTCCAAGCACCACTCCGTGAGAAGCCCATATCTGGCATTTTTCTAGATTCAGAGAAATGTGATATTTGTGGCATCTTTCAAAGACTTTCTCCAATCGATCCAGGTGGTCTGTATCTGTACTATGAACTCCCAAGTCGTCCAAGTAAATTTCAAGGAATTTCTGCAGATAATCTTTAAAGGCAAATTGCATTACTCTTTGGAATGAACTTGGTGCATTACAGAGTCCAAACGGCATTACTTTGAAGCATAGGTGCCCCATTCTATTGCAAAAGCAGTCTTGTGGCGATCGGCAGGTGCAATCTTAACCTGGTTGTAACCACTAAATCCATGCAGGAAACTATAAGCTTCCGCTCCAGCAAGGCGGTAAAAGGTAACGAAAAGTGATCCTTCTATGTCACTTTATTCAATGCTTTGAGACACAGATTCGCAATTTCTCATTTTTCTTAGGAACAATGACAATCGATGAAATCCATTTGGTATGCTCGATCTCATAAATGAAATCGGCGTCAAGCAATCTCTGAAGTTCTTTCTTTATCAGATCTGCCACATTAGGATTACAACGATAGAACTTTGTAATCTTTGGTACTGCATCAGGTACTAAAGGTATGGTATGTTCAATGACTGATGTTGAAAAACCCTTCAAATCTTGATAAGTCCATGCAAAGCAATCTTGATACTTAATAAGTAACAAACGGAGTGCTTGATACTGTTCAGGAGTAAGTTGTGATCCCACTTGTACAATCTTTTTTGGTTTTCCTGGTTCTGCAAGATTCATTGGCTGCGTCCTAGCTGGGCCATTGTAAACCTCTTTAGATTTCGGCATGTGTTCTTCAGATCACGATGTGCTTTAGGTAACATGATAACCACATCATCCAGTGTATAACATTTAAAATGCTCTGGCATATCATGCTGGACTACATTTGCTTGTTCTTTTTTGAAAGGACTTGTCTTAAATCTTTGTTTAGTCTTCTTAGCAGGAATTGATCGTGGAGGTGATGACTTTCGGGATGATAAATCTTTCTTCACAGGTGAAGACTTCCTAGACGATGATGTCTTGCTGGAGATCAGAATTGAAGAATCATTCTTGACTTTTCCTTTGCCTTTATCCAATAGAAGGGGTACTTCCTTTGAATCGATCTTTTGAGAGGGATTTTCCCATTTCAGGACCGTATTATAATGTTGCTTTGCTTGTTTCTTCGTCATCGAACCTGTGATTCTGTCTCTCTCCAATATAACTGCTTTGGACGATTTGATTGTTGGTTCATCAGGAATATTACGCACTCCAAATCTGGTCGGATCCATATGATGTAGAATCTGTTCATCCGTAAGTTCTGCATTGCCATCATAAGTTAAGGCTTGGCTAATTGGTATGAGATCATCCTCAATTGGATCTGGTATAGGTTTCGTTGGTATCCAGACTACATTCAGCACATTTAGTGGAAACGTGATTGGCGTATCCAAAGTTCGATCTAATAAGGAAATCTCGCTCATCTCTGATTGAATATCTTGTTGACACATATATCCTGTGTGAAAGATTCAACTAGTTTCATCACATTTTGCAATATTTCCATATTTGGCATATTGAGGCCAAAACTTGTTTTAGACTTAGAGGTTGACTTTTCAAAGTTCATTAGTCTAAATTTCATTTGAATAAACACTTTTTGAAAGTGTGGGAAAGATAGAATGCGAGTTTGAGTAGATTCAATTTGAATAAGTTGGGTACATTGAATCTAGACCCAAAATTGGTAGGGTTAGCATTTTGGTGGGAAAGCCAAGTGGCCAAATAGGGTTTGGACCTGCTATAAAAGGATGTAACTCGTGGAGAGAGTCATCTTCTCTCTTCTCTATCTCATTTCATGCTTATACATGGTTCTCTTGGGTTCTACTATCCATTGGTTTGGCTAATGGACTTTGATGTTCTATATCACTGATAGGTGCATTCGGCAAACTATAGGAATGGAATCGGTATTTTTCTCCGAAAACCAAATTTACAAGAAATTAACATTTAGAAGAACAACAATGTTTTTATAAATGCAAGATTTTTTGTTTTGTTTTTTGTGTTCGTATGTAGGAGATTTGTGTATAATAAAGTAGGCAGATCCTTACAAAGCTTAGGTTACATAGGTGTATTGAGTTACATTATTATTGATGTAAATTTTTAGTATTTTGCCGACAAGCAATAAGAGATGCGAGATCTAGAAGGTAAGAATTTTCAAAAATCAACAACTTTAAAAAAATGCAGGAAATTGGAGCAAAATCCCAAAGATATTTCCCCAAAACTTGTTCTTTGTGAGCATTGCTATTAATTAGCGCTCACAGAGAATCCTACAACCAACTGACTGGTTTTAAAATTTATTGATTGATCTTGAAACAAGCAAGAAGCCAAAAGTCTAAAAATCGGCTAAAAATATGAGTAGCAGAAAACTTAACTCATTGATGCAAAAACGGAGGAAATGTTTTTAGAATACTTTGACATATTTCATTTAATCACTTACATTTTATGTTGACTTCTAGAAAGTAGATATACATGTTACATTTTATGTTGACTTCTAGAAAGTAGATATACATGTTGACTTCTAGAAAGTAGATATACATGTTACAATATATAGCATTTCAAATTGCACAAAATTAATTTCTTAAGAAAATCTCAATAAACAATTTGCAAGTGCACTTATGAACTTGAATGCAAAACTAGCGAGCTTTGAATGTTGTAGGAACTTGGAGGTTGGAAAAGGAAAAAAAATGATTGATTTAAGAAATTGTAGGAGACCAACCTACTTGGAAAAAAGAGAGCCTGAGCAATGCTACTAACTATATAAAGCCCCAAAAAATCAATCAAATTTCATAATAGCTGCAATGAAGGTTTCTAGAAGGGGAAGACTTAATTTGTGATGTGTAAGGGCAAGGGGGTGAAAGCAATGGTGGAAGAGGTGAGTGAAGGTTTCTAGAAGGGGAAAACTTAATGATGTGTAAGGGCAAAGGGGTGAAAGCAATGGTGGAAGAGGTGAGGAGGTTCACATTTGTGGCATGAGAACAATTTTCATTTTTTTAATTAACCCCCCTTTTTTTATCTTGATAAGATTGGACCACATCTGTACTTTTAGATAGCCATGGCCTCTAGAGTCTACACTGTACAGGCATGCCAATAAATTGGGTCCAATTTTTCATGCTTGAGGAAAGAGACAGCTACAAACCAAATCTGCTTCACATAACCTGGTCAGAACATGCAAGCACCTTTATCTGCTTCCAAGTTCCCATTGTAACCAAGTGTGCATTCTGATCATAGAGATCTCTGTTGGGAACGAAGTTGCTGCCGGTACTGCTACTCAGTTTTTCGTAGTTGCAATCGTAGATATAGATCTAAGGCTTGCAAGGCTCCTTTGGATTGCTGTGAAATCTGAGAAGCTCAACTGTAGCTGTTCCTTGAGAAGGGTTTCAAAACTTGATATAGTAGGTTCCTTTGGATGTGAACAGATCTACAGTGACTAATCTGTAAGAAAGTTTTGATCTGACAGAAGCTTGATATGGTTGGCTTCTTTTGATACATTTAGGAAGCTGAACTTTAGCCAATCTGTGAGAAGGTTTCAATCTGACAGAAATCAAAGGTTGATATAGGATCAGGTGCTCTTTTCTGTGACATCAAGAACCGGTAGGCAAATATTTATACTTTCATAGAACTGAGATGGCTGATAAATATGTTACGTTTGGAACTAATCTTGTTGTGGGTTCTCTTTCTGGGGACATTGGCAAGCTGGTTGATTCTCTATCCTCTGCGGTTCTCTCCGTGAAGAATTGCAGAGAGAAATGCAAGGCTCTGAAAGAGAAGGTGGATTCAGTCTACCATGCACTGCATCAGATGGAGAACGAAATGGTCCGGCACCCTGAACAATTCAACCCAAAAGATCACACTACCAATCTGATGAAATTTTTCATGGTGGTGAAGGACTGCATTGCTCAGGTGAAGCGCCACAATGGCAGGAATTTTATTGTCAGATGGATCTTAGCCTTCAAGATAGAAGGCGACTTTGATGCACTAGATCAGAGGCTTGAACAATGCATGCGGTTCTTCAAGCTGGATCTGTCAGTTCAGACAGTCGTAACTACCATAGAGATTAAGGGGCAGTTGGAGAGCTTAATGGACTCTACTCTTCAAGGATTTCAGGAGATACAATACCTTCTGAAGAGAAACAGCAATGATCCTGCGCTTATTGAGAGCTTCTCTCTTCAAGGAATTGTTTGTGGGCAATCCATCTATGGAGGGTACATGATTGCGGGAAAGTGGACAACGGCTAAATCTGAAATACGTGATGTGATTCTCGTGAGCTCACAGCAGCAGAAGAATGAAGTAGCCATAATGAAACTGCTCTCTGAGAGTGAGAGCATTCTGCAGTTCTATGGCACCTGGTCTGAAGGTGCTAACCAGTATCTTGTAATGGAGAGGCCTAGTAGAGAGATGATCACTCTAGATGAGTGGATCAAGAGTAAAAACGACCTCAAAGACAAAGACAACATGGAGCTGCTGAATGAATGGAGAGTTAAACGGCTGCTTGCTTTGGAGCTCACCATGGCTGTTGCTTATGTACACTGTGCAGGTATTCTGCACAGAAGTCTAAGAAGTCCCCACGTATTCTTGACAGATGATTTAAGGCCAAAACTTTTTGGGTTTTTTGCAGCCAGAAAGATGGTGAATCCCAGTGAGAAAAGATGGACTCCTCTTGAGCAGATAAGATGGGCTGCCCCGGAAATGCTTCCCAAAGATCGGCCAGAGTTCAACCAAACTTGTGACATATTTTCTTTGGGTGTTATCATGTGGGAGATCATCACGGATGATTATCCCTTCTCAGACATAGACAGTGCCACCAAGCTACTGGCAGAAAGGACGAAAAAGAAAAGGATGCTCAAATTTCCTAGCACCTCATCTCCTATTCATCAAAGTGAATTCTACAAAGATTTCTGTCAAGTTTCTCTGGATTGCATGAATGAGAATCCCAACAGCAGGCCTGAGCTAAAGCATGTGATAGATCGGTTGGATAGGCTAGCACCTGAAGATGTACTGAATTTTGTTTATAAACCAGCAGAAACACTGATATGAACCATCAAGTGTTAAGTGCAAGCAGGTTATTGCAAGGAGCTGACACTACAGCTATAGCTTCTACGCTGATCAGTTAAGATATTAGAAAGGTTTTTCTGAATCATTGCAGGTTTTGGAATATAATATTTTGTCTTTGTTCGCATGTTTTAAAGGTTGGTTTTCCATTCTCTACACTCAATGGATCAGAAATGCTTTTGTTGTTTGAAATATCTGCTTTTGTTGTTTGAAATATCTCTTCACAGTTTATATAAGGAGTCTACGAACACTCACGAGGAGTAAATAACATAAGATGATAGAAACTATACAAAAGGATTGAAAAATGGAAGTTATTTGTCTTAATATAGTGTTGACAATAGATCTGAAACGAAGTTTCTTTTGATCTGAAGCATTATGAGTGTTTGAGGCCAACTTCAAAATCCTGCCAATTCTTCCATTGTGAGTGTCTGTCAGCTCCTGCACTACGTTTCAAAGCAGGACATGCACCATGTTGCTGCTTGTCCTGTTACTTTTTTTCATGTTTGAGTGTGCCTATACTTATGAATCACGATAGCTAGCCTTAGAGCAGTAAGAAATATGCAAAATGCAACTTTCTAAGGTTGAAACTAGTGGTTCTACATACTCATCATCTACCGCTCATGTTTACTTTCCACGATGGCTATACACTATCTGTTGATGCAGAAACCTATAAAGAATGAGATCTTTATTAACAAGAAAGTATATATGCTAGAATTCTTGTAGAAAACCTTCTCTAGCTCGTGAAGAGTCTAGGGTCGCACTCAGATTTGTGATTAAATAGAGAGAGTATTGCTCTCATATTTGTCACAATTTTTTTTTTCCAAAGCATATTTTGGGGGAAAAAAAAACACTCATTTTTCATTGTTCCTTTTGGTAGTACATTTCACTTTTTAGAGATTTGAGAGGGAGCTTGATAGATGATAATCACAAGTTAATACAGTGAAGGCGCTACATTCTTGGAGTATAAAAATGCAAGTGATGGGCTTACTCTCTTTACTCCAGAAAAGGTAGTCCTTAACAATCCATATTGTATCACCAAACCATGCTTTTAGCTTTGTGGCCTTATGTTGTATTGTTTTAACTATGCTTTTAGCCTTATGGCCTTATGTTGTATTGTTTTAGATGTGGTGCAATTATAGGGTTAAGCTGTTGTCAATGTTGTATGGTGAGAACTCTATCATTAGTACAACTCTGTAATTAGCACAACTATGATGGATTTGGTGGTGGTGTGAAGCAAATGATCTATGCGAGGTGGCAAGCAATGTAGGTGGTTTCTGCAATGCAAGGGTTGGCGAATGGAACAATGATTGATGCGGTGATGGAGAGTGACCCAATTTGGAGATTCTTTATAAAAGCACTTCATTGGAGAAATTTTTTTGTACAAGTGTAAAAGGAGTCTAAATACATGAAACTGCACGTCAATTTTGTTAGAAATAATCCAACTTCCTTGACAACTTTTGGAAATAGGCTTGCTTGCCTTAATATGTCAATGTTAGTATGTTGGCCTTAAGAGCAGTGCTCGAGAAACCTCTTACCACTTACCCTACCAAAATTTGGTATAAAACTGAAGTTCTCGGAATCCTAGTTTTGTTTACCTTAAAAAAGGATGGCTTCACTTTTCTTGCACAAATTTTTTTTCCGAAAGTCTAAGGTCTTACAATTTTCCATTTGTAACTTCTATTTCCTACGTACATTTTTTTTTGTCTTCCTTTCGGTTCTTTGAGCTCTTGATAATTGACTATACTTCCTATTGAGCCTGTTTTTGAATGGTTAAGACTACTTGCATGGATTTTTTGATTTGCATAAGTTGTAATGATTTTGTTTGCATAACATGGATGAGATATAAGTAATGTCTTATGGTAGAGTAAGCAATGTTCTAGGCATTTGTTGATATTGCACTCAATGGTCAATTAAGAACCTTGTAATCGTCGAAAAACTTATTAGACTATCTTTTGGAATGACACCTTGTTGATGTGTAGTTTCATTTAACTAAGCTAACAACCTAAGAATAGTGCACTACTTATAAGGATACATTTTGCTATTTACAATTCAAATTGCAAGCGTCTTGAATATTCATTATTGATGTATATTATTTTGAGTATTTCTTATTAAATTTGCAAGTTCTAACTTGACTAGTTTTTGGTCATTCATGGGTATGATATTCTTATAGCTCTCTAATTCATCTCCAAATTTAAGTTTTGTCTTCAATAGGCTCTTGAGTGAGCATCTTAGGCTAAAATATGTCACTTTCTTCCTCGACATAATCATGAAAGTCAGTAGCTTGCCACAAGATCTAGCTTAGATGTAAGAAGTGTGAAGAAATTCACAAGTTGCATTTTGCCATATCTCCCACTATCATCATCTCTTATCCAATTGATTCGCATTTAAAATTAGTCTTATTTTTAAAGGAAATTTTAAGTTAAGTAAAATATTTATAGGATTAACTTTTTTGAAAAAAATATATAAGAATTTCTAACCAAAGTAACGTTTCATAATAACTAGTTAATGTGAATAGGTTTGGGTTCTCAAACGTCACATGACGGTTCGACCACTTCTCTCTCTCTCTCTCTATGTAATGGATAGTTCGCCCTTCTCAATCAATTAATAAAGAATGTAGTTGTATCTCTCTCTCTCTCTCTCTCTCTCTCTCTCTCTCTCTCTCTCTCTCTCTCTCTCTCTCTCTCTCTCTCTCTCTCTCTCTCTGTTGTGTGATCTCTGAAATGTATCAGAGCCAGGGGTTCCTTTGCCTGTGCTCCCTTGAGTGGGGGTGTTGAGGGACCGTTTGTCAAGTTACGCACAGGAGGCTTGTGCGCCTGCCTACTTGCGTGAAGGTGTCTGAGCACATGTTGGTTGTCCTCAATGTCCTATAAGCAGTTAGGGTCCTTGGGTTCCTCTCCATATAAGAAGTAAGTTGCACATTGTTTCCTGTCCCCTGGTACCAGCCCTTTTGGGGTCAAGAACAAGCAGGTGGCTAAGCGGTTGGGGGTGGGATCCCAACACGAGGCCTGCACGCGTGCATGTGGCCAGTGGGTCAAGTTTTGTTACAATTTTTTTCTCGAGGAAATTTGACCATAGATCATAGACTTTGTACAAAATACATAGCAACAACAAAGCAAAACTTCAAAAAGCATAAGCTTTTGAGTTGACGGATTTTAGAGGCGAAAAACTAGTGTTCAAGAAAGCCAACAAAGTATAGAAATGGAACCAGCATCTTTTCTCAAAAATCGGCATCTTGAAAATCTTGAAAGGTTTTTATATAGAAAAATAAACCCTTTCAAAAGTAATAAGTCCTTAAAAATTTGACAAGCTTTAAAAAATAAAGGTTTTGAAGGTTTTTTTTAGCGTAATTCAAAAAAGGTTTTCAGAACACTGAAAAAATGACAAGCCTAAAAAAACATACAATATTGGAGGGCGGCTAGTAGCTCCTTTTCCAGAAGCAAAAGCAACATCAACCATCCCTGATTGGTAATGGCTATTTGATCATTTCATTCTTTTATTTTTTAAATCTTCAAACAGTATGTCATGTAAGGTATTGCATGATGCAACATCACCTTCATATTGTTTTATTTATATGTGGTAGCAGCACTGAGCAGTGACAACCTTGAAGTTTGACGGTCTAGACTGCTTGTCATGCTTTTTTTGAGTGACAGTTTGAAAAACCATTTGACCTTCAAATCTGAAATAACATTGATAGTTTAGAGATGGGTACAAATTTCAAACATGAGCCGCCAAGCTAGAAGGGCTGAAAGTTGATCATGAATGTCAAACTTTGTGCTGAAATTTTTATGAAGTTTCCAGTGATGTGTATAATATATTTATTGTGAATTTATACAAGTAAAAAAACAAAGGCGCATTTCAAAATGACGTTTTTGAATTGTATGTGCTTGTCTACTATGACGGCCAAATTTTTAAGACGCCTGTATTTTACGGCCAAAATGGCTCTTGACGGTCAATACGGCTCTCAAACTGCAAGCACTGAACAAGATTGTGACTTTTTGTGACAAATTTTGCCTTAAGTCTGCAGAGATCATGCTCATTCAATGTTCAGTATATGGAAAAAAACTATATTTGGAACCAATGCTTGCCAAAAACCTATAATCCATTGAAAAAAGCCTACCAGATTTTTAAATCACCTACTAAGAAAATTTTTATAGGTTCTCATAACCTACATGTTTGAGCACTTATAGGTTATGAGCCTATCAAAAATTAAATTATAGGTTTTTACTTTCATATAAAAAAAATTTGGTTTAAGGTTTTAGAAATGACTATTATGGCTCTAGGCTTTAATACATTATTTAAGTGGCCCATAATAAAGTGTTAACAAATGCATTTCATTTTATTTCTTTTAGAATACAAAAATCATACAAGTATTTCTTCATTATTATTAAAATCAAAATGTAAAAATTTAACATTTTGATATTGATTATTGCATCACCCTAATTTCTTGTGGTTTTTTAGAAGTTGTCGATTTTTCAAAAATCTTCTCTTTTAAATCTTGCATCTCAATTTGTTTCCGGCAAAATATTACAAATTTACATTATTAACTAATTCTATTGGCTTAATAAAGCTATGTAACATAAGGTTTATATGAATTCACCTACTTTATTACATAGAAATTCTTTGCATTTAAAAAATGCTTGCATCTAAAAAATGTTGTCGGTTTTTTAAAAGATAATTTCCTATAATTTTTTTACACAATCGATTTTTGGAAAAAGATGTAGATTTCATTCCTATACTTGCTGACTTTATCAACCAATGAGCCAAACTTTTCAAAGTCACCCTTTTAAGAGTTGATAAAAATTACCAAAATTGGAAATATTATATATGAGTGTATAATACGTGCGCGAGGGTGCTTGAAGAAACTAGCTTGTGCTTTTCTACTTAGGTTGAATAGGGATTCCGATACGGTGCATCAGAATTGCTGTTACAAATAGTTAAGGTACCTTAAGTTAACCCTACCCCCCCACCCCCGTTTCAAAAAGTTAAGTTGCTTAACTTAAGCCCCACTTAGCTTGAAGAGGGATTCCTATACGCGAGAGATTTCGATACGGCATATCAGAATCCCTGTTTCAAATACATAATGTAGCTTTACTTAACCTGAATCCCGATACCATGTATCGAAATTTAGGTTAACACTATTATAAAGTTGAAATCCCTAGGAATGAAATGAAAACATTTACATGATTGCTCGATACAGTGTATCGAATCGACTGATCGAGAGCTAAAATATATCATTACAAAAAAATTTAGCAAATATTTGGTTCTAAATTTGATCAGCCATTCAAAAAGAATAAAAAAAATATCTAAAGATTCTTTCTAAAAAACATACCTTTGTAGGAGATATGTTGAAAGACACCTGAATGGTTGCTTAATCTTCGTGAAAATCAACCAAATCGTAATAGAAAAGAAAGAGCAATAACCTAAACGGAAGATCCAAATCCTCAAGAAGCGAGGATGACAAATGAGCTTAACAAACGTATTTATAACTTTTGGTGTCATGATTACTTTTTAAAGTAACCGTAATAAATATATTACGTATTGATGTGGTAAAAAATTTTGGCGACACACAATCAATATCATAAAGATTTCAATCATTCAAAGATTTTCATGCATATTAAATCTTACTTTGTCTTGAATCAAATTTTAATATCAAATTTGTAGAAAAACATGTTATTTTGAAATTTTTAACATGTTCAAAACGCACAAAAAGTCCTTTTTTTTTGTTGTAATTTTTGAATTTGTTTTATACGTGCACATAGTATATTTCAAAATCATGCAAAAATGGCTTTCATCTTGTTCACATGTGAATCAAGATCAACACCATTCCAATTTAAGCTGGAACAGTTGGTTTGTCAGGTGCAAGACCTCTGTCTTGGTCTTTGCTTCATACTTTTCCTACAGGTTTTGCTAGATTTGCTGGCTGTGATCATGATCGTCCACATTCATTAGGATTTCTTCTATCAATTACAGAGTGATGAGAGCAATAGCTTTATCATCCTTTCTCCTCCATTCATTGATTCTGACTTCATTCTCTTATGACATTGCTTCAGTGCCATCCGCAACGCCCCATAAACCTTCCCCTTTTAGGGGTGTCTTGATGAAGAGTTATCCATCCAACACTACCTACGTGGTCTTCAAGATCACATTCGTCAACATTTGGATAAAGTACTTTAAGTAAATCCAACTTTGACATGCAAAAGGCATTAATTCGAGATTTAAGGATAGGACAACAAAAGATGCAACTACGGACCAAATTGCAGTCTCAACAGGAAGAAATTCTACACCAGTGTGTACAATTCTTCACCAGCAAGACTCTTTAGATTAATCAAAATGTAAACTCCTAGCTCACCAAGGTGCTGGTTTGAACGAAGTATTTCAGAGGAAAATTCTTCAACGAATGAAGGATCAAAAGGAATCAAGGAATCACAAAATATGTCTCTTAATCATTCAATCGAATCTCAACATCAACAACAGGTGCTTCATGACATATCCTTTGAGATTACTGATCCGAGAGTCTCTGGGCTTAATGCTACGACTGACTATCCTTGTATATGTAACAAATTTATCTTTGGGGATCGAACTGAAGATAATCACTGCTTACAACAAAAAAAATATGAGCTGTTCAGATTCCAACATAATAACGCTATCTTTGAACAGAATGATGAGTTGAAAATGACCAGATTTTTGGCCAAATCTGGAAAATAAATCAATTGATTTGGAGCATTACTATTTTGGTTTATCAAGAACTGAATCCATCGCTTCACTCACAGAGGAAATCAATGGACTTATGGCCATCTATCTTCAGCGAGATAATGCTACCAATCTTGCTCAAATTGATTCGGCAAGAGGAAACTCCACTATTCAATCAGAGAACTTGGATGAAATCATTGCTTTAGTCAACGCTTTGGAGTTACAAAAGGATATTGTCATCCTACATCAAGGAGCAATGCATAAGGCAACAAAACTGGATGCATGGACACTAAAATATGCATATGGAATTGGATAGCCTATCCAATCAAGGGAGATACTGAGGAAGAAGACTATCTTGGAACCTATCAACCCATGCAGAACTAATGCAACTTGAGGCTTTCTTGTGTTTCATCAATCTCTTCTTCAGTGATCTTATCAAATATATGAGATAAGCTTGCAAATCAAAGGTTTTTTTAAAAAATTTCCACTGCAACCTTGTTCTACAACAACAAGCTAAAAGTTGAACCTGAGGCAGTGAAATCTGACAAACAAAAGATGGCCATTTATGAGAATAATATAGGGAAATATGTTTCTCACTTAAGGTGCCCCAACTATTTCTCGACTTCCGCCAAAGGATTTATGAAACATGGCACTCAACAAAGGACTACATGACCTTCATTTTTAAGGGCAAAAATGCTTAAAGTAGGGGAGAGTCATGTGTTGCATGTAATTAGCCCATGAGCTTGCTAATGAATTGCCAAATATAGCCATGTAGCTAAATTAGATTAGAACTAGTAAATAGGACAGTTAATAAAGTGGCTCGAGCAACCTCGCTATAATTGTGAACAATGGAATCGTAGTAATGGTTGTAAGGCCCAATTTAGCTAAATAAGGCCCCAAACTTATAGTAGAGGCACAAATGACCACTATAAATAGTTGAGATT
Source organism: Diphasiastrum complanatum (assembly GCA_029204225.1). Classification (NCBI taxonomy): domain Eukaryota; kingdom Viridiplantae; phylum Streptophyta; class Lycopodiopsida; order Lycopodiales; family Lycopodiaceae; genus Diphasiastrum; species Diphasiastrum complanatum. Next base: position 25,627,475 of record CM055103.1, on the reverse strand, counting down.
GTTCATTTTGTAATTTTGAGTTTTAAGAGATCTTGGAGCTTCTCTTTGAGAACTTTCTTGATAGAGAAAGTGGTTTATGTGCCTAAAATCACATGAGAGCTATGATCATGCCTTAGAATCAGGCCCCTATCCTTTGAATGATTTCCATTCATTAATAATGGAACCTTACTTTGCCTACTTTGGTGAAGTTTTATTACATTTGTTTAGTTTCTTGATTTTTGACTTATTTGAGTCTTGGCAAACCATTGTTTAGACTTCTTCTCGCCCTTGCCCATGTCTTGATTTTGGCATGTCGCAAGTGCTTGATCATCAATGTTTTGACGACGAGCTTTCACTATTTCCCGTTGTTGTTCCTCCTGCATCAAGATTCCTGTGAGCTCGTGGTAGTCTTTCTCTTGACGCTATCCCACTCACAAACATTTGATAAGAGTCTGCAATGCCACACAATGCGGTGTGCACCAACTCGACATCACATATGCGCTCACCTATGGAATGCAATTCGTGCCTTATTGCCTTGGTCATATAAGTTTGAATGTGCTCCCCTTGCTCCATACAAGCACTATTCAAGTTTGACTTCAAAAACATAATTCTTGATGAGTTTGAAGTTTCATACTGCTCTTTTAGTACATCCCAGGCTTGTCTTGGTGTCATGACATCACTGATGTGGGTAATGATGTGGTCCTTCACCGATAAGTTGATGAAGGTCAATGCCCTCCTCATGTGGAGAAATGGTGAGATAAGCCCAACTTGAAGAAGAGGGTTTTTAATACTTTTTTTCCACATTTTTCAACAAAAAACCACTAGGTTCTCTGATAATTGGCAATTCTACGACAAAAAGTTCAAACTTTCTTCATGGCTATTTTTAGTGGGCTAGAACGGCTACCGACCTGTCCTTACAACATCCAAAACAATGCACAGACGATAAATATATTGCCGATTTTGTGAAAAACTTGTAACCCTCGCCTGGTTTTTTCACAAACTAACTGCAAAACTCTTAGTTTTTAACCGTTTTGACCCCATCTGATGCTATGCACATGCTAAAGATTCATGTGCTGAGTTGGCAAGCCTCCGTCGTATGCCCGAAATTGTGCACCGATGCTTCACTTTTTCGCTTTCCATCTGCCGTAAATCCCGAACTCTCGGAAAACTGTTCTCCCGAAGCTCTCTTCAACGACTACTCTGTATTGTGCACACTCCCTGTACTACTCTGATACCAAGTTAAAAGGATCACAGATCATGCAACACAATAATACTCACTTAGAAAGCACTATCTCACGCCAAGCTCACATAACAATTGTATTTCAAAAATCAAAATACATTGTACATATAGCTTTTACTTTGGCAACTTATGCATGCCCAAGTTGCCATTGACGGGACGCGTGTCCTGTCGACTTGCCTCATGGCAAGGCCAACTAGTCCTAATCCACTGATGGGACCCACAATACAGTAATACGTAGTTCTACTTTTATACTAACTATGTTGTCATCCAAATATGTTTTATAGAGGACAAGAATCTATTTGTTTCACCAATCTTCTCTCAGGATTTAAGTTTCGATGCTACTATGATTAATTTAAACTTGAAACAAGACAATTCAAATTTGATAATGCATATGGTTGAATCTAATTTGCATAACCAAGCGTTCAATGCAAGGACACTTAACATTAATTCAAGTTATGTTCTTTTCTATTAGTGTGTGTTATTTACAATGCTATTTTTTTTAAATCTATGAGTGTTGTTTGACATTATTTTTTACTATTTTCCATTATCGTAAAATGTGACATTATAAATTATAATTATCTGGATGAGTTTTTATAATGTATATAGTTGAATCTAATCTACAAAGGCAAGTGCTCTATGCAAGAAGCTTAGCGGTAATTCAAGTGATGTTTTTTCTATTCGTGTGTGTTGTTAAATCTATGAGTGTTGTCTAACATAATTTACCATTTGCGTAAGGAAGTGCTCAATGCAAGGACACTTAGCATTATTTCAAGTTATGTTTTTTCTATTAATGTGTGTTATTCACAATTCTATTTTTTTAAATTTATGAGCATTGTTTGACATCATTTTCCAACATTTTCCATTATCATAAAATGCGACATTATAAATTATAATTATTTGGATGAGTTTTTATAATGTATATGGTTGAATCTAATCTGCAAAAGCAAGTGCTATATTCAAGAAACTTATCGATAATTCAAGTGATGTTTTTTCTATTCATGTGTGTTGTTCAAAATGCTCATTTCTTAAATCTAGGAGTGTTGTCTAACATAATTTACCATTGTCATGAAAGGTCTATCTTTAACTCGTAATCCTTTGGGTGAAATTATATAACAAAAGTTTCATTATGCAAATTCATTATTTTTTTAAATATTGGTTGCATTGTGCTCGCTCGACGTTTGCTTTTTTCACACTTCCATCAACCTTTACACTTAAATGGATGGATCTTAGTGTTGATTGCTAATTCTATCTTATGTATATGTGAATGTATTTCTTGAAAGCGATGTTGTTATCTTTATATCATTATCTTAAAAGCATGGTCTATCATGTGAATGTATTTCTTGAAAGCGACGTTATCTTTAGAGCATTATTCCAAAATCATCGTCTATTATAGAATCTTGGTGGTGGGTTATTGATGTGGTTAAACGTGATTATTATAGGTAGGTAAATTTTGAACCTTTGGTCATCCTTGCCTGTCCGCTTTTTGAGATACCTTGCCTATCCGCTTTTTGAGATACCTTAACAACATGAATGCTCATGCTAAGAATCAATGTTCGGGAAACCTTTTTTGGGTTCTCCTCCAAAAACCTGGATTTTCTGAACTCTTTCGGTTTTCTCAAGGATGACCCTCAATACATGCCGGTTATACATTGTTTTATGACCTAAAAAAACCTGCAAGTTTTTGAGCATGTCGGTTTTTGACAAAAGTTGCCGGTTCCATTCCTGAACTTTGCCGGCTTTCCCAAACACTGCTAAGAACCTCCTTGTTATAACCACACATTTATTTGTCTGATCGTTATTGCTGGCTTTGATCATACCCTACTGTGAGTCCGGCCATGACCTAGAGATAAGAGGGTCCATGGGGCTTACTTGCATGATCCGACTTTAAGCCAGACCAATTGGATTTTTGTCACTTGAACTCTTTTCAAGAGTTGAGATCACGTAAATGTGGCAAAATTTGAATGTTTATGACAAAGTCTAAGATTGGTAGGGTGGGCTTTGTGTCATAGGGTGTTTTTAACGTAGGAGGTTTTTCCCATATAGTGCCCTGTTTTTCTTCTTATTGACACTCACGCTCTCTCACTCTACATGCCATGGCTCCTCTTGCTCCGCAATGAATACTTTGTGACTGGTTTTTATGCATCTGTTTTTTTCAGTTTCAAAGATTTTGTGGTGCATGCATCAGGCGTCCGGCTGCCATGTGGCAATCTTTGAGTGGTCAAAAAAAAGTCAAAGTGCTCATTATGCTTCATAATGTAGATGTGAAAAACCCTAAAGTATTAATTACGCAATGGAAGGCTGCGCTGCGCACAAGCCATTCTTCCCCTAAGGCTTTTCAGAATTTTTTTAGGCGAGGCCCTTCCGTAGTACATTGAGCATGTGTGTACCTTTGAACTGATGCACAACAAGAATCCTCGACCACCACACCACGGATCCTCCTGCGCCATTTTTGCGATCCCTCTGCTGACGATCCTCGCTGTTTTCTGAGCATCTCAGGGAAGGTCTGTGCAGCAATTGCAAGGCATTAAGGGTTTTCATTCAGCTCACTACACATATTACAGGGTTCGAGCTTTTTCAAGTTTTGTTCTTTAGTATTATTTTATGGTGCCTATGTCTGGGGAAAAGCGGCCTCTCGAGAATGGCGAGCCTAAAGAGGGGGTTCCGGAGGGGAAGCGGCAGCGCTTGCCCCTGGCCAGGTACTTTTTTTTTCTGCTGCTGCACATGTGGTTATAAGTCTCTCGAAACAAAAATTTGCGGTTGAATTTGATAATAGCGGTGTATGTGCAGTGTTATCGTTGAAGCTCTGAAGATGGATAGCCTGCAGAAGCTTTGCTCTTCGTTGGAGCCGCTTCTTCGCCGCGTGGTATCTTTACAGCTCATTTTCTTAACTTTTAGGTTGAATTCAAAAGGTTGATGTGACCCTAGCAGCTCATTTTATGAACTGGTTTATAAAGGTTGAATGTAACGCTAGCTTACAGGATTTGCTCGTCCTTTTACTTTGCATAGCATTAGACTCCGCACAGTGCAAGGAATGCTCAGCCTCATGAAATAACATGGAAAAGGCAGCGGTCTGGCACTATCTAGGCTGTTTATGTTTTTGCATTTTTTTTTCAAAACCCCATAACATTTTTAAGAGCAGATTATAAGTGAGATAATGACATAACCTGCATATATGGACTAGATAATGTTTGTTGAGTGGCCCATTGTAAGGATATTATGACAGGTGTTTTTTGTCAAGCCATTATATCTCTACTATACATAATGTGTCATCATGATTGTTTGAAAAAATATTATGGACATAATTTTCAAGATTCCATCAATGATTATGTTTGTTAGAGCTATGTACTTTCAAGATTCCATCCATGAGGGCTATGCATGAAAGTGATTAGCTTCACTTGCAATACTTTTTTAACATATTTTATTCTTGAAATTTAAATAAAAGAGGTATCATTTTGTAGAAATAGCAATAAAATCATGAAGGATTAGGAAGATTCGATGTAAGACGTCAATGTAATACATGACACATGTAGGGTGCCAAATCCCTCTCACTTATCCACCATCCGTTCTTTATTGTCCTTGGCACATGTACTTTAAATCCCTTTGCCTATTGTAAATTGTAAATTGTAAATTGTAGTTATTAAATTGTAAATGGCTAAGTCATTGGCTTGTGGAGACAATTGTAAATTACAATGTCAATATCAGTTATAGTGACTAATTATGAGATGGCCAAGGTCCCATGAGAGTCTGCTGGACCAACCTCCTAAAAAGTAGGGAGGGTTGACCGGTCAACATGACACATGTCATATGCTCTCTGGGACACTTGGTCCAGTGCATGAGTGTCACGTGTCGAACGGTCAACGAACGGGTTAACAGGATGTGTCATATGCTCATTGGGACGCTTGGTCCAATATATGAGTGACACATGTCAGACAGTCTACCTACTAGCTTGCCTATGTGTCAGGGTCGACTGTGCATGTAGTTTGCCATGTGTTGATATTAGAATGTGTTAGGGTTAAGGGGTGCTTGAGGGAATATAGCGTGAGCCTTGCTAGACATTGCCTATCTTAATCCTATGCAGCTATGGTTGGGAGGAGACTTGCAGTAGAGCTCTCATGTTTGCTTGTTGATCTATGTACATTTACTTGAGATTAATAAAGTGATGAATTTGCTGGGTACTTCTGTGTATTTACTTAGGGTTTTGTGAGCTTGTGTGCAACATTTGGTATTAGAGCGGTTGCTTTCGAGACTTGCGTGGGATTGGGCATCATTAACATCTTCAGTTAGGGTTTGGTGCAATCTTGGAGAGCCAGCGCCCTTTTGTAGGTGATTTATTGGCAGATTTGGAGCCCATATGATACCGGATTGGAGGAAGGTGGAAAAGGATGCCCTAGTTCCAACCACATGGGAGGCATTCCGACAAATATCTACTCAAACTTGGGTGCCTGTTAGAGATCTAAACACCACAGTAGGGCAAACACTAACTGATCCACCCAACCTTGCCTACTCCTTGATATGGAGCAAGCCCCTCCTATCCCAGTGTGAGGCTTGGTAGCATGCATACTCCCAAGTGTCGGCCATGTGGCTCTGACGTGGCCGACTGCACGTCGGGACCCAACGTGGGGCCCTATCTTGCTGACAGGGTCCCTAGGCTGTGTTAGGCCCACCGTGGCTATGGACCGTGTCGGGGCACACTGCTCACACTGTCTTGCCCTATTGGTCGTGTCCGTTGGACACGACCCTGACTGTGGTATCTAACCTCTTGTGTTCTCTAGGGTTCGGCACTGGTTACGTGCTCGTAACTGTGCTTATGGATGAAAATAATAGAGCCATGCAGCAATGGACGTATTTGAAGCAGGGTAACTTGAGCGTGCATGATTATGGTAACTTGAGTGTGCATGATTATGCAGACAAGTACCGAGAGGCTTTGTTACGCATTCCTCAAGAAGTTTGTGTGTACATGCAAGCGTTTCACTTTGTGGAGGGACTTGAGAGCCATGTTGACGTACATCAACAATGTCTTAAGGTTCAGAGGGTACAAAGGATGTCAGGTCCTCTAGCTGAACTAGCTTATCTTGTAGAATCAATTCATTCTTTTGAATAAGTCGTTCCTTTAAATGACTAATGTGGAAAACTTAGTGAAACCTAATTCCTTGAGGAAGGTTTAGTTGATAGGCATTCCGATTGAGTTTCTTTACAATTTGGAAAGGCCTAGCATACTAAGAAGATAACTTAGGACATTTTTCAGTCTTTAGTACCTTAGAGTCTTTTGTGAGTTTAAGATACATCCAATCTCCTTCCGCATAGACCCTAGGTTGTCGCTTTTGATTAGCGTAAAATTGGTCTCTATCCTGGGCCGTGTTTTATGTGATTGTGTTGAGGTATTCACTGATCATGATACCTTGAGATACTATTGTAAGTAGCCAGAGGCTGGCAAGCCAAATGGTTTGAGCTCATGCATGAATTCCTAATGGAGATTTGTACAAGAAAGGTGCCGAGAACCATGTGGCTGATGCACTATCTTGTGTAGTGTATCAAATGTCAGTTGTAGTCATTGAAATTGACCTATTGTCTGAGATAAGAAATGCTCAACAGGAGATTCCTCATTGTAAGAAAGTAGAACGGGAGGTTAGTCATGGCCATGCAAAGTCTCAAGAGGAGAGCACTTCTACCTTGGTTTGTACTTATCTTAAGTATTCCATAGAAGATGGAATAGTGATAAGGCTCTTATTCTAGCTTGGGAGGTGCTGCGAAAGAGGATCTTACATCTCTGTCACAGTATCCCTAGTGCTGGTCATCCTAGTGTGGATAGGACCTATGATTTGATACGACGTAACTTTTGGTGGTTTGGACGTAAGAAGTAAACCATTATGTGACACATTGTTTTAAGTGTTAGGTTAAAAAGGCTGAAAGGATTAAAGTGCCTGGATTATTACGCTCGTCACTATTAGTATCTTGTAATGCCATTTGGGTTGACAAATGTCTTAGCTACATTCATAATGATGTGTTCAAACCGTATATGGTTAAGTTTGTTGTAAACTTTGTTGATGACATTTTGACTTACAGTGTAAGTGAGGTCAAGCATAGGACACCTTAATATTGTGTTGTCTACTTTGAGGAAACATTTTATTCGCCAATAGTAAAAAGAAAATAGACTTGGTGAGTGGATTGAACTGCAACAAGCAAGCTTTGATAAGTTCATTTAAGCTATCGCAAAGTGCGTCACTCTAAAGATTGTAGACCCTCAAAAGCCCTATGTTATAGATACTGATGGGAGTGACATTCTTGTGGGAACAGTTTTGATGCAAGAGGGTAGGGAGTCCTTTCGAGCTAAACTATGGTTTTAGACCAGCCAATGTAGTTACTATAGGTATGCCTCATAAGACACCTAGTGCTATGGACTTTCTAACTCACATGCAATTGATGTTGGAGTTAGCAAAGGAAAATGTAAGAGCGGCGATGGATTGAGCAAAGACTTATGCCAATCTGGATTGTATGCCAAGAGAGTTTGAGGAAGGAGACATGGTGTTTCTCAGGATTCCAAAGGACTCGAAAACCCTGAAGACAGGGAAGTGTTATAAGTTGTCACCTATGTATTGTGGACCTTGGGAAATTATTAAAAGATAAATAGCGTTGCTTATGAATTGGATTTGCTGGCTGGTTGTAAGGTTCATTTTGTTTTTCATGTTTCACGCTTAAAAAAGGTTTTACATGACGATGATAACTTGTTGGCTGATGGCCTTGTATTGTTCCAGGAGCATGGGGAGGTGATGCATGGACCAGCGAGAGTATTGGACCGGAGGTAGAGACGATTGCGGAATCGTTTGCTCCATGAGTACTTGGTTGCATGGCATGGACGACCTCTCAGTGATGCTACCTAGGAGACCGTGCATGGGTTGCATGCACAGTATCCAGACTTTCCTCTTTGCCATGGAGGATGATGTCATTTGAGGAGGGAAAAGATGTCACATGTACTTTAAATCCCTTTTCCTATTGTAAATTGTAAATGTCTAAGTCACCGGCCTGTGGAGACAACTATGAATTACATTGTAAATATCAGTTATAGTGACTAATTCTGAGATGGCCAAGGGGATACTGGGTCCCATGAGAGTATGTTGGACTGACCTCCTTAAAAGTAGGGAGGGTTGACCAGTCAACGTGACGTGTCGTATGCTCATTGGGACACTTGGTCCAATGCATGAGTGAAACTTGTCGGACAGTCAACAAGACAGGTCATATGCTCATTGGGACACTTGGTCCAATTTATGAGTGACTCGTGTCAGACAGTCTACCTACTAGCTTGCCTATGTGTCAAGGTACTGCCAAGTGGCAGGTGTCAACTGTGCATGGAGTTTGCCATGTGTCGATATTAGTATGTGTCAGGGTTAAGGGGTGCTTGAGAGGATATAGTGTGAGCCTTGCCAAGCATTCCCTATCTTATTTCTATGCAGCTATGGTTGGGAGGAGACTTGCAGATCTATGTACATTTACCTGAGATTAATAAAGTGACGAATTTATTGGGTACTTTTGTGAACAATCTTGTTTTGCAGCCTCCTTGTTAAGGTCGAGGGTGGGTCCTCATTCCATATGTGGTTAAGAGTCACCAAGGACCAGTATGAAGGAATTTTTGCTAGGGGTAGTACGTGCTAGCTGATAAATGGTTTTAATGTCATAAGGGGGGGGGGGGTCCTACCTAGAGAGTGAGTAGGTCTATGAATTAGCAGTTAACTGAACTTGTCATGATGATGAGTCACTGTGTACTCAGTGGAGTGCATGCAAGGAGAGAGTATAACGTTCTCTTGTTGCCTCTTCCTACTAGTCTCATCTTGGTGGTGGTTCTATTTGTATCATAGCCATAGCTGGATCAGAAGCAACCAAGGAAGCTATACGTTGTATTAGTGAAGCTTTGAAGCATTTTGGAATATTGAAGATAGCAAGAAAGCGTTCTTGCTGAGGGACTTTTTTTCTCTTCTCAGCTTGTGGGGAAGCCAAAGTAGCCCTTATCCAAGTAAGTGTAGGTCCTTATCGTTTATTATCATTCCTAGAATTGATTTTAGAGGTTTTTTTCCAGCTATAGTGGCCATGGGATGGCTGTCTGTAGCCATATCAAGCAGTGAAAACTTCTACTTTGACAGCCATTTGCTACCAAAATTTTTGCTCTCAAGGTCGCTGACAGTTTCCGAAGAGTGGCAGTGGTTGTTGAGGTAAAGGTAGGGTTGAAAGGTGGATTTTTCAATTATTTGCTGATGTGATTATCAGATGTGAAATTGCTGAAGTAACACCGGTCTTTCCACACTGAGTCCCAATCATAGTTAATTATGTATGGAATTAGCGATTTCTATGATTTATGGTGAAATCAGACTCAAATCGACAAATATTGCAACGCTGACACAATCTTGTTCAGTTTTCTTTGAACCTGTGAAAGCTACAATTTCAGCGATAAACTATGCTAATTTTTTTTTGAACTGATTAGCAATTCAAAGCCTGTCCAGCAGCGACTTCAGTGCATGAGGTTTTCGAGAAGCGCTCTTGATTTGAGCACTGGCAGAATCTTGCCAGTAGCAGATTTCTGATAGCTTGTGATAGTCCTGTGTGAGTGTCTGTTGATACTTAAAAGTTTCTGAAATAGTCCGTGTTTTAACTAGACTAGCAGCAATTTCAGAGCTCTGAAGCATTTGACCAAAAATCATTCTATTTTTCAAATATGAAGTGCTGTTCTTGATGATTGACCTGTACTCTTCATCCATAGCATGCTTCTATTCTTGTCCTTGAGATGCCTCTTCATAAGTATTAGGTTTTTGCACATCCAAATAGAAGCCTTAGGGAAAACTTCACACTAAGCTGTCCAAGGATGATGGTACACCTTTTATGGACGAGATTGTTTATCAATAGTTGGTGAGTAGTTTGCCTTATTTCACCACTAGGAGACTTGGTATTGCACATGCAGATGGGTAGCAAGTTAGCTCATGAGTAATCCCAGTGAGGCCATTGGAAGCCAGCCAAGAGAGTTATGATGTACATCAAACAGAAGTTATGGAATTGGATCATTGGTGATGGTGACCTTTGATTGGACTGTTGACAATGAATCTAGAATTATCATACATGAGAAAGTGTATAGTAGGGAGATGTAGCTCGAGCATTGCGATATCGACAATTAAACTACAAACATCTCCATTAAGTTTTATAGTAAAGACAAACTGAAAAGTTTAGGCAATTGTGAGATGTTAGGTTGAATAAAGTGGCCGTCAAAGGGGGGTGTGTAAATTCATGTCTTGTTTCACCCTTTAAATTTATGTCCTGTTTTACCCCTTTTGTCTTGACAACTTCTAATTGCAACCTGTACCATGTGAGAGGTAAATGTGAATACATAGTAAACCCCCTTTGTAATTTTTATCGAGTAGTCTAAGTGGCCTAGAACTTGAGCTAGTGCTTGACACCTCATCACATCCATCCATGCACTTTGAGGAGCTTGCCTCCATCTTAAATAGGAGCCTCCATACCCTAGTTTATAAGGCTCATACGGAGTCTACCACTCGAGTTAAGGAGCTTACGTAATATTCTTGTTTCTAGTATTTTGTATTTTGTCTACGTCTTGGTAACTCGTCTACATATTATGGTCCTTGTTTTTTATCTACGTCTTGGTAACTCGTCTACATATTATGGTCCTTGTTTTTTATCTCATTTTATTTGAATTATTATCTTTATTATTATTTTTTCTTTCTTCTTGCTGATTGTCTTTTGCTTCTTAGTCAACATTGGGTCTACCCAAGAGAATCCAGATTCTTTTAAAACCCAGTTAGCAATTTATGCTTGGGTACTGATGAGACATAAAAAATGCTGTTTTGGCTAAGATTTCTTGTTTATTGAATCCTATATTATTGTTTTGATTTAGATCCTATGACTTTTTTGGTTGCATGTATATTGTTTCTAAGCTTACCTTATGACATCACTGACTTCTCATTTTAAATTTGTAAAATTGGATATATTCTAATTTCACAAATAGATTTTTATTCTGTCACTTTAGCGGACTTGCAAATTCTTAATGAATTTTCGTCCAAGTAGTGGCCAGCTATTTGTTCTTATTGGCATATCTTGAGAGGGTGCGCATGCCCCTATAGCTAATATGATATTTACTAATCAAAACTAACATCTCTTACTCGATGTCATGTTGGTAAGGTTCTTGTTGTTTCGTAATAATTTAATGTTTTTTTTTTGGGAACTTTGTTTGAGTTCTTGGTCTATTGCTTATTAAGGTTAATCACTTGCTTCTAGCCCACATATATTCTCCTTTCCTCTACCTAGCTCTTGTTTCAAAAAGCTTTCGAAGTTTGTTTGAGTTTATGATTTATTGCCTATTAGTTGTGTTGTACATTAATCATTTTTCTGGTTCTCTTCTAAGTATTCACTTTACATATTACTACGTTATGTATAGTGTAGTCCAGTTTTTCTTGGTTGAGCTTCATCAGATAAATATTTCAATATTTCTTAATGTTTAGGTTCAGGTTCTTGTTCTTGACGGTATCTAAGTCATAAAGTAAGTTTTATGATAATTCTTGCCTCTTGTAAAGAATTTTGTAAATTCGACTCATTGGTGGTTCTTGTAATTTACCACCAGAGTCATTTATGCAAATTCTATAAAATCTGTTTCGAAAAGTTTTCTTTCTTTGGGTCCTTTTAGGATCAAGGGCTTTTTGGTTAGTTTTGTGAAAGACTTTAAGTCAAGTAGTGTTATCAAGAAGTCGCGGGCACTTGATCGCATACTATTGTTAGTGATCCTTTGAGTGTAACAGGTGGACCTATTTAGGTACCACTCGCCTAACTACTCAAAATATAATCTTTGGCTCTCCTACTATCAACACTTCAGAGGTTTGCTCTTCCACCCCTTCGTTTTGCTAGTAGAAGTGGTTCAAATCATAGAGAAAGGTCTAGCTTTTTGTCTAGATGTAATTTGAATAAACTTCATAATTATGGAGAAGGGTCTATTTTTAAGTCTTTGCTTGTTAGTACTCATTATACGAAAAACCATATAAGAATTGTGAATCGCCTTAGATGTCTTAGAGAAAAACATGTGCATTCATCTATGCCTCTTAGCCCAATCCATACCACCCAAGTAATCTATGTCATTTATAACATGCGAAGTAGTAGTATGGTATATGTTGGCCAAACTTATCGGTCTGCTTTTGTATATTTTCAAGAACATGTTCGAGAAGCTAGAAGAGTGCATAGCTCTTAAAGAAGAGGTAAAACCTTTGTATACTACTATAGCCAAATGTGGTTTTGAGTCTTTTAGGGTCTTTCCCATTGAGCACATTGATGGAAACTTTCCTAATTCTAAAGAGTTTTTCAAGGTAGTGTGGCTTCGTGAACTTTTTTGGATGAGAACTCTCCACTCCTTTTGTCCTAGGGGTTATAACCTTGAGGGTAAGTCAAAGTTACGAAAGAGTAGAAACTTTACCAAAAAAACTTCCATGTGGTAGAGAGCCCACTGTAAACCTAAAAACATTACACCTTACGTTCGCAGTGGTATGAAAGTTTGGAACCCTTTATCACATCATCTACCCCCTCCTCTAGATTGCTACATTCCACAAGCTCTGATCACACACCTCCTCCTCTCCTCGTCCTACTTTTAATACTCCTAATTATTTGCCCCTTAGTATTGTTGTTTTGCTGTTGGCCACATCGTCATTCACTAGTTTATTTTAGAAGAGATGGAGCTTGAGCATAGTCACAAAGAATGGCAATTCAAAGCTCTTGGAAATGATCCCAATTAGTTCTATTGAAAATTTATGCCAAAAGCATGAATTGTTTTGAAATCTAGCTCATAAATGTCTCTAGTTTGCAAAAAATTGTGCACAGTGAATAGGATTGCTGAAAATTTGTGTAATTATGTGTTACAGGTGATTAGGATATTAGTCACTATATCACCTATCTTGCTTTTGCACATCTATATAGTATTGTCAGTAAAACTAAAGTTTGATTTCGGAAAGCCTAAAAAGACATGCTCCAACAACTCTTAGCAACTACTTTTTTGGGAAAAAAGTACTCAATTTGAATCGTTTGAATCTTGTTCAAATCAAATGGAGTTTCAATTTTTTTGGAATGTTCTCAACATGATATGATAAACCTGGAACGTTCTGGAATTTAAATACCTTGTATCAGGTGAATATGCTAGACATTCAGAAGATGAGTGCTTAGAATATGATACCTGATACAAGGTATTTATATGTGTTTTTAGATGCCTTTTATGGCTTTTTTTCTTTTCTAAGACACCTAAAAAGTTCTACAACCCGCCCCCTCAAAAAAAAAAAAAAAAACATTGCAGAGCGGAGCGTTCCGCAACGTTCCAGAATGTGATCAGAACTCTACGTTCTGGAACACAACGCATCTATGGATCTTAATAAAGAGGACATCCCATAAATAGATGAATCACTTAGATGTAAAATTTCTTTTTCTAGTTCTAATTTTTTGAAACAAACTATTGTTGTTCATCATTGTCTTTGTGACATTTCTAGGTGGGTGAAGAGGTGGAGAGGGCCCTTGGAAAACTTATTGCATCAAAAAGAGGGCAATGGTAAGGAGAACAAATCTTATTTGTTTATTCTAGTGCTGATTTGTGTAAGTTCTGCTAGTATGTCCAAGTATAGAATTGAACTTCGAAACTCAATATGGGGATTCTATCCAACTAGTTATTTTATTCTTTCATTCTTTCCGTGCACCCTTATTTGTTTATTCATGTGCTTTAAACAAGTTACATGCATTAGTTGGTAGTTACTTGATTGAGCCTTTGGCACTGTTGGGCTCCATGGTAATATTAGTTATTATTTGACAATCAATAATATTGCTTGGACTCACAGACCTTCACTTACCAATTACACATCTATTCCTTCATTTATTTAGTAGACAAATATTAAGAATGTTGCTCACAAGTTTGACATCGATTCTTTCACTATGGTTAAGTTTCGCATCTTTGGATATCATTGATCTCCTATGCATTGCCTTCATCAAAGTGTTGCTGTAAACTCAACTTGTCCCCCGTCTGGTCTAGGTGTATATGGATGCTCTTCCACATTTGCTTGATTAGGATCTTCGTGGACATGTATAGTGATCAATTTCGTACTACTCTCTCTCTTTGTATTTTGTGGTAAAATTTCTTGATGTTGTCATTTTAGGTTTGTGTACATCTTTATCATGCTCAAAAGCATTGTTAGTATTAGGCAAGAACTGTTGAGGTGCATGGTCAGTGACTAGTGATGGAATTGGAGAACTTAGATTGATAGCCCAAGATGTGACGACAAGCATTTTTGGAATAGCTTTTGGGAGAAAGCACAAGCCATATTGGACAACTATGAGCTAATACTGCAGTTGCTTCAACTGGCTAATAGGGAGATTGCAACAATGGGATCCATCTATGTGATGATTAATAAAATGATGGTGTTATTGAGTCAACCACTAGCATTAGTAAGGCAACCGAAACATTATCAAAGACATGTGCTTACAAAAGAGGGAGACGATGCACTCTCCTTTACATGTAGCAAGTTATGTGCGACATCCATTGTCGAGAGGAAAGGGTCAGATTTGGGTCTTTGAGGACCCTTGCTGTCTGTCTTCCAGAACTGTGGCTCCAAAAAATCGCGATTTGGGGCCTAACTTCCCTAGAAAATTCTGATTTGAAGTGTGTTCCTCCCTCGCTGCCAGGCAAGTAGCCTCCCTGCTCAAAATCCCTATGATTTGAGGCTCACCTCTCTTGCAAAAGGTCAGATGCTTCAAGAACCCACAACGCTGGATCTGTATGTTTCTCCCTCTCCAGATTCCGCTCAAATCTTAGTAATTTCCTCCTGTAAATCAGAACTAGATCATCTATACTACAACGATGGATCTATGCTACAGTAGAGTTCTGATTTTTTCCTCAGATGGCTTGGAATTACACTGGAATTTCCAGGTTAGATAGCTGTCTCTACAGCGATTTCTCTCCTCTAAGCCTTTCTGAAAATCTCCAAGATCTTTCCTATCTTCTGATAGCTTTCTCTACTGCTGCTCCTGAACTTTCTAGGATGGAGATGGCTCTGATACCAGTGTAATAGATCCTAACACCACAGTAGGGCAAACACTAACCGATCCACCCAACCTTGCCTACTCCCTGATATAGAGTAAGCTCCTCCTAGCCCAGTGTGAGGACTGGTAGCATGCAACTGCCAAGTGTCGGCCACGTGGCACTGACGTGGCCGACTGGACGTCGGGACCCAACTGGGGGCCCTATCCTGCTGACAGGGTCCCTAGACTGTGTTAGGCCCGCCATGGCTATAGACCGTGCTGGGGCACACTACTCACACTGTCTTGCCCTGTTGGTCATGTACGCTGGACACGACCCTGACTGTGGTATCTGACCTATCTGTGTTCCCTAGGGTTCGGCACTGGTTACGAGCTCGTAACAACCGACCTGTGGAGACAATTGTAAATTGCAACGTAAATATGAATTATTGTGACTAGTGTCGAGATGGCTAAGGGGATATTGTATCTCATGAGAGTCTGTTGGATTGACCTCCTCAAAAGTAGGAGGGTTGACTAGTCAATGAGACATGTGCCATATGCTCATTGGCACACTTGGTCATGAGTGACGCTTTTGGATGGCCAATGGATTGGTCAACAAGACATGTGTCATGTGCTCATTGGGGGTTCGAACCGCCTTTTACGGTTCGAACCATCGAATCGTTCGGACCCGGTTCTAACCGTTCGAACCGTCTGGCCCTAAATCGTTCGGGATCGGGATTCTCAGTTCTGTTCGCGCCCGAGAGAGAGAGAGAGAGAGAGAGAGAGAGAGAGAGAGAGAGAGAGAGAGAGAGAGAGAGAGAGAGAGAGAGGTGGGTGTGCACTCAGGAGTCAGCACTCTGTGTGCATTTGCCATTCAAATTGTGTGTGTGTGCTCAGTGCTGTGTGTGTGAGAGAGAGAGAGAAACTGGTGTGATTTTGTGTGTGTGTGTGTGTGATTGTGTGTGTCTGTCCACTGTCTTTTGATGTGTACAGTGTGTGAGTAAATCAGTGTGTGTGTGTGAGAGAGAGTGTGTGTGTGTGATATTATTAGTGTGTGTGTGTGTGTGTGTGTGTGAGTTTTGAGATGTGTGCACACTACACTGTGAGTTTGTGTGAGGCTTGAGCATTGAGATTGTGTGTGTGTGCACTGTAGTCTGTGTGTGCATTGTGTGTGTGTGTGTGTGTGTTTGTGTGTTTCAGTGTGTGTGCACTCACCGGGAGTCAGCACTGTGTGATATTTTGTGTGTGTATGACATTGTGTGCACTGTGAGTCTGTGTGTTGAATCTTGATGGGGTTCAATGTGGGGCCTGGGCAGTGGGCATTGTGAGATGGGTGTGGGACCTGGGTAGCTACTTAGTTAGAAGTTAGCAGTTTCAAGTTAGAACTTAGAAGTTAGGAGTTAGAAGTTAGGAGCTAGTGACTAGTCTGAGTTAGTAGTTACTAGTTAGTACTAAGTAGTTACTAGAGTCTAGTTAGAACTTAGAACTTAGAACTTAGAAGTTAGAACTTAGAACTTAGAACTTAGAAGTTAGAACTTAGAGAGATCTGTAGACTCACCAGAGAGAGAGAGAGAGAGAGAGAGAGAGAGAGAGAGAGAGAGAGAGAGAGAGAAAGAAAGAAAGAAAGAAAGCAAGAAAGCTTTATTAATGTCTTTTCCATGCCAAAAGGCATATAAGACCAAAAGGAGTACATGTCAAGTATGTGAAAACCATGGGAGCGTATATAAACGTCTCCAAGAAAAAACTATGCATAAGAGAGAAATGGTAATATAACTGTAAACTACAAACTGCCAACTGTCCATAAGTGGGAACAAGAATAGCTGCCATGAGTAGAGTAGAGTAGAGTAGAGTAGTATCAGATAGTGTTAGATACATATGGGGCATCTGAAGATGAAATGCTCCTCGGACTCTATCTCATGTAGGGGACACAGCAGGCAATCAGCCGGTTCGAACCGGGTATTTAAACATTGCTGGGCACTTGGGCCCCCTATTTGCCATAAGTTGGCTTTTGGTCATTTGCTATTGTTATCATGGAGCCTCCAGCTCTAACTCACAGACTGTAGGGCGTCAGACAACATACGTAGGTCTTTGAACCTCATTATTGATGGTTTAGTGTTTGGAGAGTAGATTGATAGTGTAAGAGCGCTTATGATGAGTTTTGCTTAGCTTTATCATACATTCAGCTTATGATCAGGAGATTGCTATCTATTTACATCAGTCTATCATTGATGATTTCAGTTTTTCAATCTATGTTAACACATATTTTTTATTCTCTCTATTCTTGGTTTTCTGTGAATGTTCTCTGTGCCATTTGCTGTTTTGGCTGTAACTGCCGTTGTTTGCATTTGTACCTTTTGATAACAGATGTTTATTTGTGGAGTTGATCAAGTGATCCAAATTGATATTTGTTGTAACTCTTCTGAGATTGTTTCAATCGTCTTCTCGGCACTTTTTGTACAAAATCCTCCAGGCTTTTCCCACTACCTTGGACTAGCATTTGCGCAATTGTTTTGAATCTATATCTAATCATCAACAAACTTCTCCAGAAAATGCAAATGGGCAGTTGTTCAACTAGATTCATGAAGTCATGGTCAAGTGGACAAAGGTGGGCATCCCCCACTGAATCTATCATGTGGCACCTTTATTCCAGTCTGGGAGTTTGGTTCACGAGTCTGATTGTAATTTATACCTTCATCATGAGAAGATGAAGAGATGGGTTTTCATCTATAAGTCCTGCATTTGTTTTGGTCTTTTCGTGCTTGTGTCTTTAAAACTGATTGGGTTTGGAAGGTGCAATTCTTTCATGCTTGCACACTGCATATGCATGAGGTTCAACACAAATGTTGCATAATGAAAGGGGTTTACTATGTTGATTTGCTTTCTAACCAGCATTTCTGTTTTTCCTTCTGGTCCTAGCTCTTCACCAAAGAGGATACAGGGGCAGGATGCCAGAAATCTACGTCTTCAATTCCGGAGTAAGCTAGCTCTTCCTCTTTTCACTGGTAGCAAAGTGGAGGGAGAGCATGGATCAGCTTTACATGTGGTGCTGATTGATGCAGCTACAAACCAGATTATCACTTCAGGCTCTGAGGCATCTGCAAAGTTGGAAATTGTAGTTCTTGAAGGTGACTTTGCTCTGAGTGATGAAAATGATTGGTCGAAGGAAGAGTTTGAGAGTTATGAAGTAAGAGAGCGAGAAGGAAAGAGGCCACTACTTACTGGTGATTTATCTTTATCATTAAAGGAGGGTGTAGGCACTCTCGGAGAGGTTACTTTCACAGACAATTCAAGTTGGATCAGAAGTAGAAAATTTAGACTTGGTGTGAAACTTGCACCAGGTTCATGTGATGGCATTCGTATTCGTGAGGCAAAGACTGAAGCTTTTGGTGTGAAGGATCATCGGGGTGAATGTAAGTTATATTATTATAACTTTATGTCTTGCTGTTCCCATGTGAACGGGAAGATAAGATCAAATCTATGTTTCATGCACAAACCTGGTTTTCAATGAGTGACTAGTTCTTAACAATATCTATTCTGGTAAACATAGTTGCATTCAGATCTTACCTTGAATGTTGATGCTTGTCTCTTTCAGTGTACAAGAAACATTATCCTCCAGCCCTGCACGATGAGGTTTGGAGACTTGACAGGATAGGAAAGGATGGAGCCTTTCATAAGCGACTCAATCAAGCTGGAATCTTTATGGTGGAGGACTTTTTGCGTTTCGTTGTTATGGATCCTCATAAACTCCGGAATGTATGTAAAATGTTCTATCATGTGTCATTATTTTGCTTTTGAGCAATCCTGATTTGCAGCTGCTTAGTTTTTCCAGGAAAGGAGGGTACATTGTTTTCATGATGTGTGTCGTTTGAAGCCACTGATGGATGTTAATTCTACTTCAGCTAGTGTCAGCATAGCAACTTTCACGTAAAAACGACCAAATCCAAAGACTTTCTCTTTTTTTGTTTGATTTTAGATTGTACTTGTTCAAACATGACAGCTAGTTGGAAGCGGTATGTCCAACAAGATGTGGGAAGGTACAATTGAACATGCAAAAACCTGCGTCCTTGGCGGGAAGTTATATGTGTACTATGCAGATGAAAATCAGTCGGTTGGTGTAATCTTCAACAACATTTTTCAGCTGATGGGCCTCATTGCAGGAGGCAAATATTTTCCCGCTGAGTCGCTTGCGGATAGCCAAAAGGTAATAAAGCAGGCTCTCTTTTTAGTGGATAAAGGCTGAATTTATTTATGGGACTTTTGCCAAATCAAGATTAAGATTAACTGTGTACTTCTGCTCCTATAGTTATATGTGGACAAGTTGGTGAAAGCTGCTTATGAAAAGTGGGACACCGTAGTTGAGTACGATGGTGAGGCTCTTGTAGACACTCCAACCTACAATACAAAAGGGAGCAACTCACAACCTGAAGATTCATTCAACAACTATGTAACCCATGAAGATAATTTTCAGTATTTATCTTCAGTCAGCGGGGATGCTGCTGTTAGTAATTCTGAGGACATCAAATCCATACAAGCATTGGCTTGTCACAATAACACTCTAACAACTGGCTCTGGCAGTTACCCAGAATTGGCCCATCCAGGTCAAACTGGCATGCAACCAGCGCCAAATTCGGTGTCTCTGGAGTCTAAAGTGCATCCTGATATCTTGCAAAATTTCTCAGCAATAGGGGAAATTTCATTTGACCCTACAGAAGTGTTGGTTTCACAAGCTAGGTCTATTGATGGAACTTCAACTTCAAACTTGTCCCTTGTACCTTTGGAGACTGATTGGTTTTTTCAAAAGGAGCTTCAGAGACAAGCCAGCCAGCTTCAAGATTATTACTTAGAGGAAGAAATTCGTCAGAAGAGTTTGGAAATGCTGGAAAATGAAGATATCCATGTACAAATGCAACAATTGTTTAAACTGTTCAATGCTGGTGATGTGGAACAATTTTCCGGTGTCTTGTCAAGCACAGACATGCACGGCTGTGAGCTTTTTGCTTCAGAGGGGTTTCCATCTCCTTCAGAAAAGAGAGTGCCCAGTGGGAGGGCATATGTCAGTTGGTTAAAGCTCAAGACTGCTTTGCGCTGGGGAATATTTATAAGGAAAAAAGCTGCTGCACGAAGGGCTCAGGCACAAATTGTGGAAATCGACGATGACTGACAGTGTTCTGTGGTTTTTGGTTTAGCTCAAAGCTACTTGCTTTTCTGGAAGGAAAGTACAGAAACACTTGCTATGATATTGTTGATGTCTAATTGAAGAGATCTAGTGTTTCTGTAAGGTGATATTTCAGATGCACCAGACCCCAAAGCCTATAGTCCACCTCAAATATAGGGCCTCTAGCAGCTTTTTTGAGCTCTTCAAGTTATTCTTTGCTCCTCATTCAGGAGGTGCATTTTATATTGTGGCGGGAGTCCAATCATTCCTGCACAGTTTATGCATGAGATTAGACCATAAATCAGACTAAACCCAACGGGGTTGCCTCAACTGGTTAGCTTGGCATCCAAAGTTTCTTTGGTCCCAGGTTCGAGCCTCCCCTTGGAAACCAAGAAGCATAAATCAGACTAAAAAGTATGATCTCTCCCAATGTATATTATTAACGGCATTTCTATATAGGAAATTTTATAATTGTACGAGGCATATGATAGTGACGACTTGTTTATTCTTCAACAAAAATGCTCTAAGGATTTTGCGATTCGATTTAAATACCAGTAGAAGGCTAAGAGAGGTAACTAGTTATGGCACATATTTCCAGGTAAGAGGACATGCTAGTGCAATGGAAGTAATCTCACTTGTTGGATGTGGTGAAATGGATGTATGTTATAATTGATCATGATGCCATTGTCAAGAATTTGTGAGTCAAGTACTGCATGAAAAAATGCCTAGAGTTCATCAGAACGATGAGCAATAGCCATATTCAAAGACCTGTTAAAAGCAGCAAGGATTTTTAGAGTCAGTACTCACAATTAAGAACTTTGGCTCAAGGGCCAACCTCTAGAAAAACACCACTTGCACCATTGCAGTTGCGTCCCGGACAGTGATTTGATTATACATTTATATGCACACCCTGTCTGGTCATTAACATTTCTACAAGTACGCACCCAAAAGCACATGTGGGAAATGTTTCAGTTTCAAACAGTGGCTAACATTGCCCCATATGGGCAAATGACTACACAAATTGATACAATGAAACTAACTAACATTGCCCTATATGGGCAAATGACTATACAAATTGATACAATGAAACTAACTCTAGATGCTGGAGTTGAAATAAATTAATGTGTCCCTAGTTACGCTGAAGTAATAATGTATATCAATAATGTCATTGGCAGAAATTTATCCTATCAGTAAAATTATTGTGCTAAATGTTTTCAAAAACTCCAAGTGGGATTTCATAGGTTATGAAAATTGTGTATGTTGAAGATGCTATTGCAAAATATATGGTTGTGAGATGCTCCAATTTTGGTTGACACATACAGATATAGAAAAATATAGACATACACAATATAGAAAAATCAGTTGTATAGTTCTACTAAAGCCCAAATTTAGGTGATCTTTTTATTGAAGAAATATATGAGTTTGTACAATTGATTGCAAGAAATGTCAATGTTCTTTTACAATGTTGATTGTTGTAGGAAGATCTTTGCAGTTTGTTATGATCTCCTATCTTTTTCGTACTTGTATGAAAACCAATGTGTTAGTCAAGATTTACATATCTAATGACTAACAATGAGTTGAAAATGATAAGTATTGAACTATTACCAGTTTTTCATTTATGATGAATATGAAGTAGTTTGTTTCTTTGAATTTTCTTTTGTGCGGAAGCTTCACAGGAACCTAGACATGCGATTACACATCACAGAACGGATTCTATTATAGCAATCAAGACAGCGTAAGACAAGGAGATGCATGAAAATAGAGCAATCAATTATCAGTTTGATTTTTAGAGCGAGATCGTCAATGTCTCGCCCGTTGCCGGCCTGACGCTCTGCTCTTTCGTTGTGTTCTGCTTGGTGGCAGACTTTCATCACAGTTTTTTCGTTTCTAGTCGTTTTCTTATCTGCTCTATTCATGCACACTCTTTGTATGTGTTTTGATCCAGAAATATAGTTTTTTTTTCCACTGTGTGGAATTTACAAGATAGCTGAATAGAGAATTATAAGAGTAGTTAGCGCTAATCAACTAATCAATTACTCTTCGTCATTGCTACCCGTTTCAGCTAGACATGAAGTCTAAGACTCCAAGCCCGTTGAGCTGCTAGCTGGCAGTGCAAAAGATTCCCCTTCATTTCCTTCGTTTCTTTCGTGTCTTTTCGTTTTGCGTCGCTTTGCGGTTTATGCGGTCTTGGAGGCGGGTTTACGATTCACGAATGATTCGCGAATCGTTTGTCCTTCGTTTGTCTTGGAAGCACGCTAATTTTCGCGAATCATTCGACCTTCGAGTCAAGGTTCATTGACTTTCGTGTTGCGAAAAAGTTGCGGGAGTTCACCATTTCTGACACTCCCTCTTGAACCTTGCAGCTTTGCACGTTTATTCCAATTGGCTTTCTTTGCTTTGCGAAGAGTGGCTTGTCGAGCGGCTTTGTGAGCATATCTGCAATCATGTCTTCAGATTTTATCTACTAGACCTGGAGCTCTCCTTTCGAGATTAAATCTCAAATGTGATGGTACTTCAAAGGTATGTGTTTTGTCTTTAAATGAAAGACATGATTCTGGGACAAATAAATGGCACTCTAAGAGTCCATCATCATCGTGCATGGCCCTTATTGTGGTATCCCGATTGCTTCTAGCATCATCTGCAGCCACATTACCTCGTTCGCCACCTTTGAAGCTGCAACGTATTCAGCTTCGCAAGAGGATTGAGCTACCAAGGTTTGCTTTTTGCATATCCAACTGATTGCAGCTCCACATGCTATGGTGCATCCTCCAGTTATGGACTTGATGTTATCTTTGCAGCTCGCCCAGCTTGCATCACTGTAGTGGTGCAGCTTGAATTCTTTTTCTTTGTTTTCAACTATGTAGGTTAATCCAATATTTTGGGTACCCTTCAGATACTGTAGGATTCGTTTTGCTATTTGCCAATGCGCCATGCCATGATTGGAAGAAAATTGGCTCGAGACGTAAACAGAGGTCTGGTACAAATTGTAAGGTACATCAGACTACCGATCAAGTTTTGGTAGAGTATACCTGTCATCTTTTGTTCTTCCTCTTCTGTTTTTGGGCAATCCTGCTTTGTCAGCTTGGCTCTAGCTATCATTGGTGTGGCCTTTTCCTTGCAATCCATCATGTGATACTGCTTGAACACCTTTTTGGCATATTTTGACTGACTCAAATGCATTTTGCCCTTTGTTTGATCTCTTCTGATCTCCAGCCCGAGGCATTTCGTTGCTTCTCCTAGATCTGTGATTTCATAGTTTTTAAAAATCTAACTTTTCGTGTCTATGATCAGTGTCAAAGAATCTCCTATCATCAGAGAATCATCCACGAAAATAGTTAGTATCACAAAATCTTTTCCTACTCTTTTTATGTAGACATTACAGTCCGGTTGTGTAGGATTGAAGTCTAGAGACTTCAGAAGACTATCGAACTTCTTATACCAAGCTCGTGATGCCTGTTTTAGACCATAGATGCATCTCTGCAACCAACAGACATATTGTAGATTGTCGGGGTCTTTGAATCCTTCAGGCTGTTTCATGAAGATTTTTTCCTCTAGATCTATGTGGAGAAAGGCTGCTTTCACATCAATCTGGTGAATTTCCAGATTGTGTTGTGTGTTGTATGCAAGGAGTAGTCGAATGCTTGTCATCTTGACCATTGGCGAATATGTGTCGAAATAATCAACACCATATCTTTGTGTGTAGCCCTTTGCGACAATCCTTGTCTTATAGCGGCCAACGATGCCATATGATTTCATCTTCTTCTTGTACACCCACTTGCAGTCGACTATCTTTCTATTTTCTGGCAGTGGCTCTAGTGTCCATTCCTCGTTTCGCCTCATCGACTCGATCTCCTCTGACATTGCCTGTTTCCAGAATTCTCCCTCTGGACTCTGGATAGCTTCTTCGTATGTCGTTGGCTCTTCAATGAAGCTGCAGTACTCGAACTGCGTGTCTTCGCTCCATTGAAGATTGTCAAAGTAACTCTCTGGTGGTCTTCTTTGTCTTGTTGACCTTCTAGGTTCGTTTCGTTGTTGTTCGAACATTTCTTGTTCGTGGGGTTGATCTTCTGCTTCCTGTTGTTCTAGAGTCTGTGGCTTAGCATTCTAATTTGATGTCTGTCCTCGATCTCCCTCTTGAATTGGCAGCAATGTGTTTAGTCCAGGGAATGTGGACTCATCGAACTTCACATCTCTGTTCAAAACAACTTTTTTCGTGGTTGGATCGTAGAGTCTGTATACTTGTGATCCGTTTGAGTACCTGACCATGATCGTTTGTTCTGATTTGTCATCGAGCTTGTTTCTTTTTTCTTTTGGAATGTGCTCATATGTTGCATATCCGAACACACGTACGTATGATAGATCAGGCTTTCTACCTGTCCACATTTCATATGGTGTTTTATTTTCCAACGCTGTCGTTGTTGATCTGTTCTGCAGGTGTACAGCTATTGTCTCAACCCAGAATTGACTTGGCAATTGAGCTTGTGCCATCGTGCATTTGGCTCCTTCAACTAGTGTTCTGTTTCTTCTTTCTGCGACACCATTATATTCTGGTGTGTATGCAATAGAGACTTTTGAAGAGCAAGCAAACTTTGTTTTTGTCTTGGATGAACCCAATAGGTTGATCCACATAAATCTCTTCTTCTAGATATCCATTTAAAAATGCATTAGAGACATCTAGTTGAAAAACTTGCCATTTGAAAAAACATGCAATAGAAACTATGATTCTAATGGAAACCATCTTTGCAACTAGACCAAAGTCTTATCATAATCAGAGCAAAGCCCTTTGCACAAAGCCTTGCCTTGTACTTGTTGATTGAGCCATCTTGATTATATTTGACTCGAAAAACCCATTTGCAACCAATGGTGTGCTTGTTGGATGGAAGATCCACAAGCTCCCATGTCTTGTTGGCAATCAAAGCATCATATTCCTCTTTCATGGCAAGAAACCATTCCTTCGAGTTGAGTGCATCATATACATCCTTTGGCTCCTCATGTGAAATAAAATAAGCACAATTAGTGGAGTTGAGTTCCACTTGCTTGTCTTTATCTTCATAGGTAAGCCTCCTAGGCTCGGATCTTTCTCTTTGTGACCTCCTTGGTGAAAAGATTCGAGGAGACTCCTCCTCAATTCTTGGCCCCATCTCTCCATGATAGTCTTCAAGGGTGATGATAGGAGAATCCTTTTGAGAACCTTTGAACTCGGCCTCCTCAAGGATGTATTTTTTATTCTCATGGAATATAACATTCCTACTCTCAATTGTGGTTGAGGTAGAGGGAACATAAATTCTGTAAACTTTCTTGTTGGATGAATATCCAACCATGATCCCTTTGATAGAATTAGGATCATCTCTTTTCCTTGTTTCCAAGGGTACATGAACAAAACAAGCACATCCAAAAACTCTAAGGTGATCTACCTTAGATTTCTTCTTAAACAAGACTTCATATGGTGATTTTCCAGCAAGTGCATTGTGAGGTAATCTATTGCACAAATAATTTGCACAATTAATTGCTTCACCCCAATATTCAATAGGCAAAGAAGCTTCAACTCGGATTGCTTTAGCACATTCACATAAAAATTGATTTTTCCTCTTAGCAACTCCATTTTGAGATGGAGAATAAGCACAAGAAAACTCTCTCTTTATTCCTTCACTCTCACAATATTCATAGAACTTGTTGGAGATGTATTCACCTCTTCCATCACATCTTAAAGCTTTAACTTAAAAAGAAGACTGTTTCTCAACATAAGTTTGAAGATTAGGAAGTGCTCAAATACCATAGCTTTTGAAGAAAGTAGATACAATCACGTATATCTTGTAAAGTCATCAACAAAGGTGACATGTTGCACCACCAATACTTTTAGAAAAAGAAAAATGAACATTCGAGTGTATTAGCTCCAAAGGATGAGTAGTCTTGATAAAAGACTTTTGATATGCCTTTCTATGTGATTTTGCAATAGCACAAGACTCACAAGGCTTGAAATCGTTGGAAAGTGATCTTGGAAGCCAATAGCCTTATCTTTCTCGACCATATAAGACATAGATTTAAAGTTAGGATGCCCCAACCTTCTATGCCATAACACTTCCTTAGATAAAAGAGCAACTTCACAAAAGTTTGCATTCTCATAAGAATTCAACTTGAAAATTCCACCATATCTAGATCCATTAGCTAGGATTTCATCATTTTTCTTGATAAAGCAAGTATTGGAATTGAACTTTACATCACAACCACTGTCAAGCAACTTTCCAGCACTAATCAAGTTCTTTGTAAGCTAAGGAACAAAAAGAACATTGGAAAGTGAAAGAACTTTAGAAGAAGCAAGTTTCAATTGAATGTTGCCAATTCCTTCAATAGAGCACTCATGATCATTTGTAGTATAAATAGATCTTTTAAGTCCTTTGTAAGGTACAATTGAGTCAAAAGACTCCTTTGAACAACTCCACTATCTATGTACCAAGTTCCATCTTTCCTGAAAGGTGATGAAGAAAAACTTGACACCATGAGTGATCCTTCTCCATCACTTGCAACAAAATCTTCTTCAATCTCTTTGGAGAGATTTGCTTGCTTGAGTTGGTTTTTCATTTTGAAGCAATTGGAGGCATAGTGCCCCTTCTTGCCACAAAAGAAACACTTGACTTTCTTTTTCTTGGTCTTTGAAGTAGAAGGATGAGTTGAGTCATCCTCTTCACCATCTTTGTCTCGATCCTTGGCTTTGTCTTTGTTGAATACTTGAGAAAACTGGTTCTTGTTCCTTCCTTTATGCTTGTCCTTGAAAAAGAGGGCTTTGTCACTTCCAATATGTTCGAGTTTGTTCATCCTAGAAAGTTTATAACTTTGCCTAGCTTCTTCAGAAATGAGAATTCCTTGAAGAGTTTTCAAATTAGACAACTCCTCCTTAATGGCAAAGGATTGAACAAGATTATCATAGTCATCTTTCAAGCCATTTAAAATGACTTGTACTAGCTCATCTTGGTTAATTGTAACACCAACACAAGAAAGCTCCCTATGAAGATCTTTTACTCTCAGAACATAGTTTGATGCACTCTCCTCACTTCTTTGAAAACTTTGGAAAATCTGATTTCTAAGAGTGAGTATTCTAGAAGTATTCTTTGCTTCATAGATGGACTTAAGTGCATTCCAAGCATCTTTTGAAGTGGTGCAAGATCCTATCTCTCTCAGAATTTCATTAGATACATTCATCTTAATGAAATGTAGAGCCACTCTAGCTCTCTTCTTGTACTTTGGTATTTCAAGCTGTGCTTGAGGCTCATCCTCAATACCAAGTACTATGTCCATAACATCCTAGAGTATCAAAATAGACTCCATTCTAACCTTCTAAAAAATTAGACAATTTCTTTGTGTGCACTTCTATGAAATGCTTTAGCCAAGCAATTGTATTTAAAGCATCTGGAAAAACAGTTCGACTCTGTAAGGATCCCCGTAATGTTGGGTCTTTCTGAAGTCGTTGGCATACATTTGTTGAAGCCGCGAGTTTTCGATTGTGTGAACTGCTTTGTAAGCTTTGCGACAAACCTCCAAATAGGGTGTGTGAGTGTGAGAACTAAAATAGCTCGAAAAAAAAACGAACACGGAAAGAAGCAAACTCGAAACTTGAACGAGAAACAAACTTGAACAAAAAGTGTTCATGCACAGCGGAATGAGCTATATTACTCTTTCCCTAAGCATGACTATGCCTATCAGAAACGAACAGAATATTAGTGATAGAAATCACAGTCGATCCGATTACGTAGCCAAATATTAACAAAACATCAGAAGAGTAATTTGTCGCGAATAACTAGACAAATTATTAGTCGTGAATGATTCGCGAAGAGCTAGATTGAGCTCGACTGATAATCAGTCGCGAAAGGCAAGACTAAATATTAGTCATCAACAACTAGACTAATAATAATTCGCTAAGAACAGATTACCAGATTGAGCAACAAGATAGTCAGACAGAATGAAGAAAAGCATAACAATATCAACACAAACCTGAATGCAGAACAATAGAGCTGTATCAGATTAAGTATAGCAAAATATACATGTCAATAATGTTGTGGAGCACAAGACAATAACGAACGAAACTCCGTGCTCTACAAAGCTAATTCAATCTGTAAAAAAGGATGAACCTATTATTGACAATACAAAAGAATCAATGCACAAGGCATCTACTTCGTCTATCTCTGATAAGCTTTTGATGCTATTATTTTACACACACGCTTGAATACGCAAGTAGTATTCAATATATACACAATTTTATAGGTGTGCAGATGAAGAAAGTACAAAGTGGATGTGCTGTTTGTAGGAGATCGTGGGTGGTTGCTGTCGTTGTCAAACTCTATTAGCACAGTTGTGTGGGATGAGCGTGAAAAGGGCGCGACGTCAGCCTTTGCTGAAATGAATGTTGGTGAAGATGCGAAAAATGCGACACTATGATGAAATTCCTTAGGATTTGATTACAAGATGCCTTCGATTTTCCTAGGGCACCTTTGGCATTTTGTAAGGCAATGTCACCTTTTTCGCCTATCACAAATTATGTGTAAAAACACAATGTTGTGTTTTTCGCCTTTTTTGTATATGGAAATTTACTTGTATTTATACAGACAGTCGAGTTTTTCGCCTGTCTTATTTTACATGGAAATATGCAGACTACTGTGCGACAACACAAGTAAAAATGCAGCATGAATGGAGGCAAATTAAAATAGGATTTAGAAGAGTAGAGGAGATAAATCCAAACCCCCCCTTAATCTGGATCCGTGAATGCCTTGATCTTCAAATTGAACAATGCACAAAATTTGTTGTGTGCATTAACACTTAATGTCTTCATGAATATATCTGCAACCATGTCTCGCGTTCTGCAGTACGTTAAGCTCACCTCCTTGTTGAGAACTTTGCCCCTGATGTAGTGATATCTGATTTCAATGTACTTACTCCTAGAGTGAAATCTAGGGTTGGTCGATAAGGCAATAGCACTCTGATTATCGTAGAATAAAATTGTGGGGTTGTGACCAATAAAATGTGTTGTGAGGGCATGGCATCCTATGCGTATAAGCCCATGGCCCAATGAGCATGCAAGTGAGTAGTAAATAAAATAATAGACTTGGGCCCTTTTGTAAGTAAAATAAAACTTGAGGCCCAAAGTCAATTTTAAACTTAGAGTTTACTTTTTTAGAGTTGGGTCCAATTTTGGACTCACATGAATCTTGTGATTTTTATTGTACTTTTTGTGGACCCTTGGATCAGGTTGGGTCCAAGATGAATGAATATGATCTATGTGAATATTAGCCAATAGGATTTTGGGGCAAGGGCTTTCCCCATTTATAAAAAGGCACCATTTGTAGAAGTGGAGGGCACAGCCTTTAAATCGTCAGAAATATTTAACAAAAGGAAAAAAACAAAAGCAGACTGAAAATCAACAAATCTACATTTTTTATTACGAACTGAGCACTCATCTACAGACTTGAAATCATTATGTAACTTGGTAAACATTTTGTCAAGCTTAGCTTTATAGATATTCTTGTCGAGTGCCACCAGGTCCTGATAATGAATCATGTCCTTATTCTGAGATCTGAATAACAGAGTACTTGAGCAGGGATTTAAATTCAAGATATATCTCAGAAAATGCCTTCACACCAGGGCCCTCAGTTATAGAAGGTAGAATAAAAAGAAAAGGAGAAAAAAGGAATTTAAAATAGTCCAACCTATCAGTAATACCAAATTCATTAAAAAAAGAAAGCAAACTGGATTCAAAATTAGACATTTTAAACAAAAATAATAGAACTAAAGTTTCAAATATCGCTCTCAGGTGCAAACCGCAGGTCAGACAAGCACATCAAGGCAACGTGCGCTCTCGAGAGATATGTATCAGATCCGAGCGCAAGAACACAAAGCAAAAAAGAAAAGGGATGCGAAACGCGCTTGAATGCGATACCGGACGATGCAGTATCAGATCCAGACACATAATAGTCAACGAAAGGTAATGAGAGCAAGCGACGCGTTTGAAATCGATATTCGCAAAGCAATCATAATTTTGCATAGAAATCCGAGCCGAAAAAGACCTATTTATAAAAAAAAATTGCACGTGTGGAGGAGCGGCAAAGGAACACATGTCAACATGTGATTGGTCAAAATAAATGCGTCGTACCTAGAATGATTGATCTGACATATGTCATGTGCAAGGATTCGCGCACATGTACAGCCCACGTGGCCTCATAATTGGGACATCATTGTTAGTACGGACATTCCACGTGGCATAATAATCTAACAACAAGTGTCTTCACCGTCTTTTCACACGTGCAAAAATTTCGTATATATAAATCCTCGAAATTTTATTTTTTTTCGCAAAATTTTCGCTTTTAGCTCCCAATATCGCTCTCAAGCGTGCTCTTTCACCATTCAAGCTTCCGCCCTCTCACAGTGCGCTCGAGTCCGATACCGCTGGTAGTGCAATATCGCTTTCGAGCGCGCATCTCTTTTCTTCAAATAATCTGTGTAGATCTTGCACTTGAAACCGATATTTAGTTCTAGTATCAATCTCAAGCGCCCTTTCATCGCAAATTTTTTTGTTTTTATCTACTTTTGTTTTGTTCAATCTTCTTTTTGTTAATTTTCTTCTTTTGAGAATGATGGCCATGACCAAATCCACCGCCCGTGCCATCACCACTGTACAGCCATCCCATTCTCGTGTTCCCCCTGGTACTGGCCTTAGGCGTGGCAGGAAGCAGGTCTGGCTGAGAGAGATCAGAAAACTCTAGAGATCAACTGAATTGTTGATCCCTAGAGCTCCTTTCAGCCAATCTGTTTGGAATGTCACTTTGTCACTTGGGCTGAATGTTCGTTTTGCCGTGACAGCCATGCAGGCCTTACAGGGTCCTACTAAAGATTTTTTGTCCCAGTTTTTTGAGGATATTTGTCTTTTGGCAGTGCATGGTAAGCGTGACACCATCATGCGGATTTCGTCATTCTCAAAAGGCTTCGGGACAGATATTCTGGTCTGCATGTTGATAATGCCAGCACCTCCAGAGACCTGCCTTTGGATAGAATCGACGTGCCTACTACCTCTAGGAGGAAGAGAAAACAACATGTCCCCAAGAAGGCTGGATCTTGAAGGCCAACTGCTTCCCTTCCTCCTAGACGTATCCCGTCTTCCTGAGCTCTGAGTCAGATGCTGGAGAAACTCAGATCGAGAATCTTCCCCCCTTCCTCCTCCTGTTAATTGTCTAGCTCCTCAACAGGTTTCATCAGCAAAAGTGTTGATTACCCAAGAGGAGCTAGATAAAATAACAGGAAAATCTGTAATATTGTTTTCACTTTTGTTTTTGCTCCTTGTACATTGACACTTGAAAAGAAATCCACAAATATATTCAAGGAAATAAACCAACTCAATCTGACTATTTTTTATCTCGTGCTCATTTTTAATGAGTTTTTTACATCATTATATATCTTGCAACAAAATGATTTTGAAACTGTAGCATCTGGTGCAATCCACTCATCACTTTCAAAACTAGGTAATGGAATTGGTACTATTTGTCCAAAAAAAAAATTTGTATTAGGAATGTACATTGATTCATAAAAAAAGATCCCACTATCAACTAGATCTTTTGCAGTTCTACCTCGATATTGCAATTGTCCAATATCAGTGTGAATAACATCTAACACACCTGCTAAAGATCCACTCGGCTCCCATTCATTTATGTTGGATGGATATAAATCTGCAAGAGAAAAATGATCAGATTGGCAAGTTTACTATTAGATATTTATGAATGACAAAAATCAAAGTATCAAAAATATCAATACTCATAGTTGCTTTTTTTTGTTATCCTAACGGTTGAATCCTTGCACATTTATCTCTGAATGCATATATACATGTTGGACTAGAATTTCAGAAATAGATTTTCCTCCTGATGATGTTCTGAAATCCAAAATTCTGGCCTTTCAATAAGATCGAAATGATAGTTTTGACCTTTTCCTTTTTCAAAATGCTCCTCTTGATGATGGATGCATCAAAACCCAAGAGTTTTTTGAATATTTTTTTGGCACCCATAATCCATTATCATCTATCTCGTTGAATAGAATCACAGAGTCGATTGAGGAGCACGGCTTCCTTGATTGCGCCATTCGTAATTTGCATGCAAAAATATGAACAATGAACTATGAATCTGAAAATTTGCATAGACAAAAAGCCATGAATTTGAGGAAAAGTGTTGGCAAAATTTTGAAACAATGATCTATTTATTTTCTCATTTCAACCATCTGTCATATTCATTTTCAATATTTTTGGGTCTCTTCGGGCAGTGATGAGATGGAAGGGCAGGCCTCATCAACCAATAGCATTTCCACATGCTGTCCGACAAAACAACAATATATTCAAAAAGTTTTTGTTTTATTTATATTTGAAAAATTCTACGTTACATAGAATCCCGAAGCTAAGGTTTCAATTGGTCCACATGGCAACGAACAAAAGAAAAAAAATAAAAAAGAATCTTTTTCAAAGGCCCTCGTCGGGCTCTAAGTTTCTCTAATGGTTCTTTGGTGGGTTCCCTTATCTATTTGACGATTACCAGGCCTAACAGTACTTACGAAGTTGGCATGGTTAGCCAATTCATAACTGATCCATGTACATCACATTGGAGAGCGGCAAAGAGAATTTTGCGCTATGTCCAAGGTACTTTCAATTTTGGTTTGCGATACAAGTTTGGTGATGATCTTAATCTTACGGGATATTGCGATTCGGATTGGGCTAGTGATGTTGAGACCAGGAGGTCAATTTCTGATTACGTGTTTATGCTTGGGATTAGTGTGATATCATGGAAATCCAAGAAGCAACCCATTGTATCACTCTCCTCTTCAGAGGCAGAAAACATTTCTACTAAATTTGTAGTTTGTGAAGCAATATGGATACAACGCATGCTTGGTGAGTTGTCCTTATGCAGGATTATCCTACGGTATTGTTTTGTGATAAGACTAGTTGTATACATATAGCTAAAAGTCTTGTTTTCCACGCACGCATAAAGCATACTGAGACACAGTACCATGTGCGAGAAAAAAAAGTGTTAAGTAAACAAGTTGATTTGATCTGTTCTACAAAAGAACAACTAGCCGATATTTTCACGAAGCCTCTTGCATGGAGCAAATTTGAAAAGTTTAAGGATTTATTACAAACTAGTACTAAGGGGGAGTGTTAGAACTCATGTGTGTTTGTAGTAACAAGTTTGTTTACGGTCCCAATTTTGTAGTCATATGTCAACTTGTATAATATGGCTACCACCGATGACCTGTGTCGGTGAATTTATGAGTCTTGTATAGGGGCCTGTGTAACCCATGTGCACTGAGCAACTCATTATTAAGAAAAACCATAAAAATTAGTGTAGTAGTTGAGTAGATAAGTTTTTTCGAATTTATTACGGTCCTTTGGTGACCCAAAATTTTCCATTGTACTTATCATCATTTTTGGAATGAGAAGTAGTTAGTTGTAATGGCAAGCTTTGGTGTTCTTTGCTCCTCCTCCATTCTTCAAGTGTGTGTGTTGCTTCCGCTTGTTTGGAATTGGTGATTGCAGGTGGTGACAATCAAAGTGTGGATAGTTGCTCCTGAGGTTCCAACATGCAAGTCCCCCACCTCAAATGTGAACAACATTGTGAACAATTTGACTATTTAAATTGATTATTTACATTAAGCTGGACAAATGGTCCTATGTAAATAAAAATATAGCTAAAATATTGTTGTATTTGAAAATAGTGTCGACTATGATCTAGCAAGGTCTTCTACACTATAATACTTTTGTAGTGGATAAGTTTGTGTGATGTTAAAATAATAATTATTGGGTGGTTCCCATACCTATTAGCTCAAAATTGAGCAAGTTGTCTTGTAGTTCTTGTGCTAGTATCTTGTGTGTTGCATACTTAGCTATGTTGTTTCATCTCCAAATTGGTTCGAACCATTTGTGGTAGGCTGTTGGCTTTTTGGAAAATTCTTAATCTAGGTATCAGCCTTGTTTCAAAGAAAATTTCAAAGAAAGGGCTTTATGTAGAACCAGTTTGGTATGGGCTTTTGCAAGAACCATCCACTGCTTAAAAATCCTCGCTTCCTTTAAGACTTGGATGATGTGGAGAATTGCAACATGGGGAGAGGTTGTAACTTCAACATCAATTGATCATACAAAATTTTGAAAAGCCAAATTTTTTTGATGAGCTTGTGAAGGGACCACCAAACAAACCCCTTTTACTGAAAATATTTTTCTACTTTCTATCTTCTAATTTTTGTGCAGAATACATATTGATAACTACTATTATCATTTACTAAGATATTAACTACTAAGAACCTTTTATTGGAACAAACGATTCTTGATAAGTGAATATTATTAAATTGGCGGTCATCAAGTCTATTTTGTAGGATTTTAATGAGAACCGGTAAGTAAGAGGCTTTAACATTTAGCTACCATCTAATAACTTGAACATACAGTTCTTGGTTTCAAAGAAAAAGGCAATACCCTAAATTGATAGGTATCATAAATAGGTGACAACTACCCAACATTGGTACAAAATAACTTGTTGCAAAAATATGCCATATAAGAAGTACACTTAGACTTTTCAATTTTTCCCACAAAGACCCACCAACAAGCTCGCAACTTGACATGTAGACAAATAAAAGAGAGGTTTGGGAGCTCATGTTCCATGTTCATGCAATGTCTTTTGCATTGTACCTAGGAGCGTACATATTGCATACTTAGCTAAGTTGTTCCATGGTTAAATTGATTCGAGCATATACTTTGAAGCAACTTGTCATAGATAAAAGTCATATTAGGAATATGCTTAAACTTTTTACTTTTTTCCATGAAGGTCCACCATGCACAAGGCCCAATTTGTGCGTAGATAAGAATAGACATTTGGGAGCCTTGCACTCCATAATGGGTCTATGTCTTATATGTTGTCTTGAAAGCCCACAAATTGTAGATTTATCTATGTCTTTCCATGCTCAATTTGCTTTTTGTACAAAAAGGAAAAGGGACATTTGGGAGGAAAAAGACACATTTGGGAGCATCACATTGTATATCAACTTCAGGCCAAATCGGAGTATATTCAAACAGTTTGACCAAGGGTCAAAGTTTGAGAACATGTGTGAAAATGATATAAAGGGGGCCAAGTGGTCCAGACAACATTGCTATATTGTTTATGTATATATTTTATAAGAATATGTGGTAGTTGTCAAGATAGTTAATCTAGATCATTTATTTGATGGATGGCAAAGATTTAAGCCTAACCTACTTCTAGAACCTTCCGTTTTGTGGGCTACTAGGCCTATATATCGACTGAACCTAATTCATTATGTATCTCTCACTTTTGGTGATGAATTGGAGAGAAAGAATTATAATACGTGGTCTACATACCCTTGTATTTTTGTCTCTAACCAAGCTTTAGTACATGAAAGAAGTGTATCCACTATCATGGATGTGATCTTTATCGTGTACCAAAATGAGGTTTTCAATCTTATGTATTTGGAAGAGAGAGCATGATGGATAGTAGATTACTAGTTTTCTAGCTTTGTGTCTTTCAAGTTTCAAGGTAAAAGGTCATCGAATCTTGATACTTTACTTAGAATTTGCTTCGAACAAGAACACAGATCATGCTACACAATAACATAGACAGAAAAACTCTCCACACCAAGCTCACATGGCAAACATATTTCTCAAAATGAAATTACATTGTACATATAGTTCTTCACTCAGGCAACCCATGCATAACCCAGGTTGTAGTTGATGGGACGGATGTCCCATCGACTCGCCTCGTGGCGAGGCCAACTGATTCTTATTGACTAATAGGACCCACAATATAGTAACACAGTGCTTCTGCTTTAATTCTAACTCTCTCCCTTAAAGTAGAGTCTACTTTTTATACAAACATATACATAGCTTTAAAGTCAACAAACTTTTAAGTATAGAAAGTTTTGATCTAAACTTATCAAACTTTTCTTTAACAAGTGGCTTAGTGAAAATATCAGCTAGTTTTTTTTCCGTACTACCATGAACAACACAAATTTCATGACTCAACAGCCTCTCACGTATAAAGTGATATTGAATCTCAATGTGTTTGGTTCTCACATGGAACACTGGATTCTTTGCTAGCTGAATGCCACTCTGAATTCTTTGCTAGCTGAATGCCACTCTGACTGTCGCTATGTATAGTTGTGGAATTTTTTAGTTTCATGCCAACTTCTTCCAAGATCTATCTAAACCATATAGCTTCTTGTGCTACAATACACATTGCCTTATACTCTGCTTTTGTGGTGGATAGAGCAATTGTACTTTGTTTCTTACTAGACCAGGAAAAGCACTTGCCACAAAGCTGGAATACATACCCTATGGTGGATCTATGATCATCATAGTCACTCTCCAATCCGCATCCACATAGCCACATAACTCAGGTAAACCCTCATGCTTCTTGTAGACTAAGCCAACGGATTTCTTGCCAACTGGTGGTTCTACTACTAAGTCCCATTTGCTATGCTTAGAAATTGACTCCATCTCCTCTCATATGGCCTTGACCCAAATGTCATCATCCTTTGCTTTGAATAATGCTAGATAAGAGAGCATAATT
This sequence comes from Diphasiastrum complanatum, assembly GCA_029204225.1. Lineage (NCBI taxonomy): Eukaryota > Viridiplantae > Streptophyta > Lycopodiopsida > Lycopodiales > Lycopodiaceae > Diphasiastrum > Diphasiastrum complanatum. Next base: position 25,590,490 of record CM055103.1, on the reverse strand, counting down.
TGCTTCATACCTTTCAGGTTGTGTCTTCTCTCTTGTGGATCTTTGTAGCTCTCCCTAGCTAGATGATCTTGGAAAGTCATCCATGTCGCGGTTCTCCAACAATCTCTCAAACTACTTAGGGAGCTTCATGTCAGGTGATCGACTTCTTGGTGAAAATGTATCCCATAGTACATCTTTCTCCTTGCATTTGTCACTTGCAACTTCAATCCTTCTTGCACCAAAGGGTTTGTCCCTACCTCTCCAACCTGTGTCTTGAGGTTGAGTAGTAGTATCTTGAGGTGTATCCTCGTGTCCATCACTAGGAAAGTCAATAAGTGGATCATCATCAGGAGGTATCCTCATTGTACCATCTTTCTCACTAGATGTGTCCGTCTTCTCAGCATCCTTGACCAAGCCTCTTATGTCATAGTTCAGTTTGCGATGGAATGGATGAGACAATTCCATGTTGCCCCTTGATTGTAGCATACGATTTAGTGTTGGCCTCCCTTATACCATCTGCAATTACTTTGAACTTTTGATTCACATCCTTCAAAAAGCAACGATCATGGGCAAATTCTACTTTCAACTTTTGATCAGTAATGATGCCAACAGAAAGTAGATTTTTCTTCAAACCTGGTACATAAACTACCTCCCTGATCATCCTACTTTTGCCATCAGGTAGTTGGATTGAAACGATGCCTATCCCCTTGATCTTGCACACATCACCATTTGTTTGTGAAACGAACGTTTCATTATCGAACACTTTCAAGCTATTGAACCAATCCTTGTTACCTGTCATGTGTCTTGTGGCTCTTGAGTCAATGTACCATGCTTGATCATCTTGATTAGATGATAGTGTTGATATGAAGATGCTAGAGTCTTCAATCTCACCCTCATTGACAAGGTTACCTGCTTGTTTTGGTTTTCCCTTGTCTGATTCCGCCAGAAATTTCTAACATTCACTCTTCCAATGGCCTTTTTTACCGCAATGGAGGCACTTGCCTTTCTTCTTGGTCTTGCTAGAAGATCCCTCATCCTCCTGAGTCTTGCCAAATTGCTGCTTAGACTACTTCTGGCCCTTGCCCTTGCCTTTTTTTTGGCATGTTGCAAGTGCCTGATCATCAGTGTTTTGACGTCTAGCTTTCACCATATCTCGCCATTGATCTTCCTGCATCAAGATTCCTATGAGCTCGTCAAAGGTTGGCAATCTTTCTCTTGATGCTATTCCGCTCACAAACATCTGATAGGGTTCTACAATGCCACACAATGCATTGTGTATTAGCTCCACATCACGTATGCAGTCACCAATAGAGTGCAGTTCATTCCTCATTGTCTTGATTCTGTCATATAAGTCTGAATGTGCTCTCCTTGCTCCATGCGGGCACTATTCAGTTTTGACTTCAGAAACATGATTTTTGACGAATTTGACATCTCGAACTGCTCCTTTAGCACATCCCATGCCTGTTTGGGTGTAACAACATCACAAATGTGGGTAATGATGTGATCCTTCACTGACAAGTTAGTAAAGGTCAAAGCTTTCCTCACCCTCTTATGGAACACTTTGATGTCCGCTTTATTTGGCGGTCTTATCTCATCACCTGTGATGACATCCCACATGTCCTTTTCCATCAATATGTTTTTCATTTTGAATTTCTACACTACATAGTTGGAAATCTCGTCCAATTTGCTACTTTCACTCAAAATGGACTCTCCCTGTTGGAGGGTTTGCGGATCCCAAGGCAACCCTAACCCTAGTTAATAAGTGAGAGGGATTTGGCACCCTGCGTGTGTAAGTCCAACCCGATGACCACATAGTATTTGATTGATTAGTTAAAAGTCAATAAAAGGACTTTAGGCCTTTTTGCGGGACTTTAATGTCTCAGGGCCTAAATGTCAAGTTAGTGAATAAAATTGGGTTTCCCTCCAATTTTGATGGTTCCCACACTTTTTTAAATTTCAATAAAAAGAGAGGCAAGATTGGACCAATAGGATTCACAGGCCAAGGTCCTCCTCTCTACTATAAAAAGAGACCAACTCAAGTTGTTCCTCATGTTGATTTTCTCATTTCAATAAAGTAGATTGGTTCTCTTTAGAAATGGATTGATGAATGTCCTTGCTCTTCCTTTCTTTTCCTCCATTTCTCATGCTTTCTTTGGATTTTACTAATTGTTGGATTTGATCATTATTGGGATTGCTATTTCTTATGCTTTTTGTGAGAGAGAAAGGGAGAGAGAGAAGAGTAAGTTTTTATCATTGTTGTGGATTTAGGATTAATGGAAGTAGGGTTAATGGATGTAGTGTTAATGCTTAGTGTTAATGGATGTTAGTGTTAGATCCTCCATTCATGTTGAAATCTGAACTATACTATCGCTCTCATGGGAACAAACCTTCGCGTGACAACTAACTTCGTTTCTTTGATGCTAGATTGACTAGATCTTGGATTCAAGTTAGACAAGGAAAGAAACCTACTACAATTTTGGTGTCGTTGCCAGGGAGCTACGCCAATTTTTCAGGTTGCAACATGTTTGGTTGATGGTTAGCTTGCATTAGGCATCTTGTCGTGGCATGAATAGTGTTAAATCTGCATTGTAGGATTAGTTTGAGATTGATTTTGCTAGATTTGAGTGGATTTGTTTGTTTGAAATCTAATCTGATTATTAAACAGAAAAAGCTATTCAGATCACCAATCTTAAGATCCACTTGGATCTGAGATATCAGAGAAAATAACAAAAACTGGTCAAATCTGTCAAATCTGGTCAAAAAGAGACAAAAAGCATCATCAGAGCTCAAAACTTTTTACTCTCTTTTAGAAAACCTTCGCCGAGTTTTAGACACCTTTGGTTTTGTTTGCAAAACCTTCAGTTTGAAGGGCGAAGATTAATTCTCAGTAGATTTCCAAAAACATAAAAAACCACAAAAAAAAAACACCAAAAATAATCAAAACCCTAAAAAATACAAAAAAAGAACCTTTGCCCAATTCACTGTGCTCAGATGTGATTCAGATCTATTTGCTGCCAGGTCCACGAAGAATAATACCAAAACTAGAAAGATTTTCAGAAGATTAGTTGTCATATTGTCATATTTTTGCCAAAAAAGTCATTTTTTTGCAAAATTACCAATATTACTCTTGATCCATCGCCAGAACCTTCGTCGAGTTTTCAGAACATTCTATCTATAGTAAACTACTATTTTTGAGCTCGACGAAGATTCTTCTTGATCAGATCACAAAAAATCTTGATTTTACCCTTGCCAGATTACAAAAACAATATTTTCTTGTGTCAGAAACCTTCGTCCGGTTGTCCATAGTTTTATCTGTGTCAGATCTTCCACCTGAGAAGTCGGCGAAGGTTATTTCCCAAGAAATTGTCAGAAAAGTGTTCAGAGAGTTTTTATCCCAAATTAGCACTGTTGAACCTTTGCCGAGAGAACCTTCGCCAGTCCTATTTTTAGTTTTTGATTTTCCAGATCAAGTCTCTGTCAAAATTTGGATAAAATTTGATATATTCTGAATTGGACTCTGAGAGATGTATCATTTTTGAGAAGTATTGATTGATCGAATTTTGGGTAGTTTTCATCATATAGAATCTGATTCTTGAAAAATGAAAAAGAGCTAGCAGATCTAATCTGAGATAGTTTTTTGGAAAAATCTATATCCAATCTCATTATCGATTTGATCTAAAATTGGTAAAGATGGCTGCCCCTGGAGCTGCTCCTGGAGGTGCTCCACAAGAGGTCAATCCAATTATTGTTAGAAGAGCACCCCGATTGGATCTACCCAAATATAATGGATTAACAGATCCAGTTAGATTTCTTCAGATCTATGCTGAATCCTGTGAGATCTATGGTGAGATTTATCCTCAAGATAAACTTAAGTTGTTTCCTATGGCCTTAACAGGCGCAGCACAAGATTGGTACTATAATCAAGATGAAACTGAGCATACAGATTGGGAGGTTGTTAAACGAGCCCTTATCACACGATTCAAACCGCGGAAGTTTATGGAAGACCCTTTCCTACTTTTAAGTAAAATTAAAATGGGAAAGCGAGAAATGGTTCAAGATTACATTGAAAGGGTGAAATGTCTTAGATCTGAATGTGAGCCTGAGCTGATTAATGAAAATGCCATGATTATGTGGTTTTTGTCAGGTCTACCTAAACGGATCAGACATGAGCTAAAACGCCATAATGAGTACGCACTTTTGCAAAATGCTATGGACGATGCAATTCAAGAGAAGGATGAAGATTCAGATGATGAGCCGAATGTCAGTATGTTGCCTTATACAGCAAGGCAGACTACTACGACATCCACCACTAGTGCATCAACGAATGCCAATGCTACTGCGGAAATGATGCTCAATGAGTTCCAAAAACTTGGGAAGACCCAGCAGAAACAGATGGAAAAGTGAGAAGATCAAAGCATTGAAAAATTTCCACGGAGAAGCAAACAAGGAACCTAAGAAGTTTGCAAAGACTTTTCCTACCAGGAAAAATGTCTGGTGTTCTATTTGTACAGAAAATCTCACAGTGAACGAGTGTCCTCAATTGAAAAAACGAATGGAAATCAGTGTTTGCCATCTGTGTAATTCACCTGACCATGAGACTGCCTTTTGCAACTTCAATCCTCGGATAATTCAGCAATGGTATGCCCAGATGGGATATCGAGATCCACAGTATGGAGGCAATCCAGCAGCAAGACTGCGACAATCTACTCTTGGATATTCTGAACGTCTAGCTTTGCCTGTCCCACCAAAACACTCTGCTCCTCCTGCCAATTTGATGGAACCAGAACCTTACAGAAGTGCTGAGCAATGGAGCTATGGTAATGATCAAGAAGGTGGATCTTCAGAAGAGTATGCCATTTATGCTACCGCTCAACAACAAGCCTCGAGAAATTGGGCCAGAGCACCGCTTGGATGCTTTGCATGTGGAGAAAATCACAGAGTTGCAGAATGCCCAAATAAAGAAAAATTTGTATCATTCTGTCGTGACTATGGATATGGGCATTGCTATAAAGACTGTCCAGCAAGACCGAAGCCACCACCAGCTACAACACCTCTAAATTTGATAACAATCAAGCAAAGATCAGTAGCTCAAAATAAACCAAGTGCACCCTTGATGGTGGTCACCAGAGCACAAAAGCAAAAAGAACCAGTAGTGGATTCAGTACCTGCTGATTCTATACCATTGAACGATACACCAACAACATCGGGAGTCTATCCAAATCTTAATACAGAAAAACAAAGATATCAGGATATGAGACAGTGGATTAAACATCTGCAAGAAGAAGAGGAACTTGAAGCTGCTAAAGTAACAGCTGAAGTTCGGTCTTCACCATTGCAGCCTCCAAGAAATTTACATGTGGATATGAATGATCAATTACATCATCACAAAGAACCCTTCAAGATGATTGAACCGGAAGCACCGCATACAAAATTACTCATGAATATTTTGTCTAGCAAGATCAATATTTCATTGGGAGAGTTTCTAAAGTTGGTGCCAAAAGCAAAAGAAGTCTTAGTGCAAAAGTTAGCTCAAGAAGAATTAGAAGACCATCAGGAGCCGCTTTTTTGTGCTGGATTTGTAGAATCTAATGATGTACTCCATGTTGGAGCCACTTGGGAAAGTGAACAAAAGAATATCACTCTGTCGATACAACAAAGACAATTTTCTAAAGAAGCAGCCGTGATAGATGGCGGTTCAGGAGTTAACCTGATTTCTATAAAGCTATGTACAAAATGGGGCCTTACAAAGATTAAGCCTGCTACTTTTGCTATTAAGCTAGCTGATCAAACGACAGTTCGTCCACGAGGAATGGTAGAAGATATACTTGTCAGGATTGCAAGAGTACAGTTCGTCATTACTTTCATCGTGATGGACTTACCAGAAGCACCAAATGTCTACCGAGTTCTCTTAGGACGTCCATGGTTACGAGTTGCGCAAGTAATTCATAACTGGGGTACCGAAAAAATCACTTTTGAAAATCGTGAACGTGCAGTTAAAGTTGATCCTATGACTTGGATTATCAAGCCAATGGTTCAAAAAGCGGATGACAATTCATCAACAACGGATCACACTTGTGATCGACTAGAGAAAAAATTGGGAGTTCACTACGATTCTCAAACAAATACTGTCAATTGGAACAAAGCTCTTGCAACAATTGATTGTACAGCAGAATATATGTGTCAACAAGATATTCAATCAAAGATGAGCGAGTTTTCCTTATTAGATTGAACTTTGGATATGCCAATCACGTTTCCACTAAATGTGTTGAATGTAGCCTGGATATCAACGGAACCTATACCAGATCCAATTGAGGATGATCTCATACCAATGAGCCATGTCTTAACTTATGATGGCAATGTAGAACTTACGGATGAACAGATTCTACGCCATATGGATCCGACCAACGTAATGTTCCTGATGAACCAACAATCAAATCGCCCAAAACAGTTATATTGAAGGGAGACAGGATCACAGGTTCGATGACGAAGAAACAAGCAAAGCAACATTATAATACGGTCCTGAAATGGGAAAATCCCCCTCAAAAGATCGATTCAAAGGAAGTGCCACCTTTATTGGATAAAGGAAAAGGAAAAGTCAAGAATGATTTTTCAAGTCAGATTTCCAACAAGACATCACCGTCTAGGAAGTCTTCACCTGTGAAGAAAGATTTATCATCCCGAAAGTTATTACCTCCATGATCAATTCCTACTAAGAAGACTAAACGAAGATCCAAAACAAGTCCTTTCGAAAAAGAAGAAGCAAATGTAGTCCAGCATGACATGCCAGAGCATTTTAAACGTTATACACTGGATGATGTGGTTATCGTGTTACCTAAAGCACATCGTGAACCTGAAGAACACATGCCGAAATCTAAAGAAGTTTATGATGGCCCAGCTAGGACGCAACCAATGAATCTTGCAGAACCAGGAGAACCGAAAAAGATTGTACAAGTGGGATCACAACCTACTCATGAACGGTATCAAGCACTCCGTTTGTTACTTATTAAGTATCAATATTGCTTTGCATGGACTTATCGACATCAGTCATTGAACATACCATACCTTTAGTACCTGATGCAGTACCAAAGATTACAAAGTTCTAGCGTTGTAATCCTAATGTGACAGATCTGATAAAGAAAGAACTTTAGAGATTTCTTGATGCCGATTTCATTTATGAGATCGAGCATACCGAATGGATTTCACCGATTGTCATTGTTCCTAAGAAAAATGAGAAATTGTGAATCTGTGTGAATCTCAAAACATTGAATAAAGTGACACGGAAGGATCACTTTCTGTTACCTTTTACTGAAAGCATTTTGGATCGCCCTGCTGGAGCGGAAGCTTATAGTTTCCTGGATGGATTTAGTGGTTACAACCAGGTTAATATTGCACCTGCCGATCGCCACAAAACTGCTTTTGCAACAGAATGGGGCACCTATGCTTACAAAGTAATGTCGTTTGGACTCTGTAATGCACCAAGTTCATTCCAAAGAGTAATGCCATTTGCCTTTAAAGATTATCTGTAGAAATTCCTTGAAATTTACTTGGACGACTTGGGAGTTCATAGTACAGATACAGACCACCTGGATCGATTGGAGAAAGCCTTTGAAAGATGCCGCAAATATCAGATTTCTCTAAATCCAGAAAAATGCCAGATATGGGTTTCTCACGGAGTGGTGCTTGGACATGTGATATCAAGACATGGTATTGCCATCGATTATTCTAAGATCAAAGTTATTGTGGAATTGCCATCGCTAGCAACAATTCGAGGAGTTTATGTCTTTATGGGTCATGCGAACTACTATCGAATTTTTATTATCTTCTTTGCAGATTTAGCACGACCTATATACAAATTAACTGTTGTTCTTATTTGGACAATAGAGGCGTTAGAAGCCTTTGAAAAGTTAAAAAAAACATTATCTTTAGCACCAATACTGCGTTCTCCAGATTGGATATTAGAGTTTCATGTTCATACAGATGTCTCAAAATACGCCATTGGATCAGTTTTAGCGCAGCCAGGTGACTATAAGAAGGATTATCCTATACGATTTGCAAGTAGACAACTTACAGATCCAGAGAAGAATTATTCAACAACAGAACGTGAAGGGCTAGCCATGATTTTTTCTGTTCGGAAATTTCGTCACTACCTCATGGAAACGCACTTTGCGTTTTATACGGATCATCAACCGTTACTTTACTTGGTAAATAAGACGTGTAATACTGGACGTATTGCAAGATGGTTACTATTATTGACTGAATTTGACTTTCGAATTGTGGTCAGAAAGGGGAAGCAACATTTTCTAGCCAATCACGTTTCACGAATTGAATTCGCACCAGTTAATACTGAAGTGGATGATGAACTGCTAGATGTTGCGTTGTTCTATGTTGAAGCAGTACCTGAGTGGGCGGTAGATATTGTTGAGTACCTGATGCTAGGACAACCGAATGACTCTTTGACAAAAGTACAAAAATGACAATTGATTCATAAGGCTCAACCTTTACAATTAATTGTAGGATAATTGTATCGTCATGGATCAGATAATATTTTACAAAGATGTGTTTTACCGCATGAAGTACCAGATCTAATCATGTTTTCACATGATGGCATGGGTGGAGGACACTTCTCTACAAATATTACTGTTCGCAAACTTTTGCAATCCAGTTGTTGATGGCCTACGTTTCATAAGGACACAGAAAATTTTATTCAGACATGTGATGTCTGCCAGCGAGTACGACGACCTAATCGACAGAGTTACGAACCCTTACATCCGGTTTTATCGCAGGCACCGTTTGAAAAATGGGGACTGAATTATGTTGGTCCTATTCATCCTACTGCGCAAGGATCTCAAGCCCAATACATTATTGTCGCCACTGATTATATGACTAAGTGGGTTGAAGCCAAAGTTGTCAAAGTGGTTGATGCGAAATCTATGGCCAAGTTTCTATATGAAAATATTATAATCAGATTTGGATGTCCGATCGAAATTGTCAGTGATCGGGGTACACACTTTGTTAATCAAACAATAAAGTGTTTACTGGAAGATTTTTTTGTTATACACAGATTTAGTACTCCCTATTATCCCAGAGGGAATGGCCAAGCTAAATCTTCCAATAAGATTCTCTGCACCATTATGACAAAGATAGTTGAAGCGAGTCGGTCTGATTGGGAACATAAACTGTATGTAGCATTATGGGCATTCAGAACCGCTTACACAAATAGTACGTCTTTCGTGTCACGACGTCACACTAGGCATACCTCGTCAGCTGCGCTTCCACCCCCTGCTGTTGTTCGCACTGAACTTCCCATTCCCCTCGTCTCTGATGCTTCCCTCGCCTCTGCTCCCATACAAGGACAGTCTGTGACCATTGGGCCTACCATTCCCATCATAGCTGCCCAGGCCGCCTCACCCCCGCACACCGAAGCAACCTCACCCAACACACAGTTCTTCATGGATATGTTCGATGATTCTGACCCCCTTGGGGCCACCGAAATATTTGAAATGCCCCAGAGCCCAGCGCCCTTTGAACTCCAATCCCCTGGAAGAGGATTCGGGCATATCCATGAATCTATTGTTGGTGTTGAAGATGCCAGTCAGCAACCATCCACACAGGGTAGCCCAACCACACTTCGAGTCGACACAGTTGTAAAGTCACCAAAGCAGTTCGACGCCACGTTGCTTGAAGGGTTTTAAGAAGATGATACTTTTGAAGAAGAAGAGACCTTGGCACCTATTCCACGCCTACCAAGGACAATACCATCAGGGTCTCCTACTGTTGCCACCTCCACGACCGTCAATTCTGGTGATGCTGTAGGGTTAGTTTCCAGCCTTGGGCAAGTGATGTAGTCTATGCTGGATAAGAAGAAGGAAATGGAGCAGAGGATCTCTGATCTAGGATTCAAAAACACTCTGATCAGCCAGAAAATTGTCTAGCTGGATCGAGAGGTGAAGATAGCCAAACAACATGAAAAAAATGTTGAAAGCGAAAAGACATTGGCCCAGCAACAAGCTGGTCGCTTGGAAACCTACATCAGCTCCCTGTAAAACGCCCTGACAACCGCATAGGATCAGGTAGATAAGGCAGTGCAAGATGCCAAGCAACAGGTGCAGCTGCTGAAGGGCCAATTACAGATGGTCGAACAAGATCGCACACGGCTTCAAGGTGAATTGGATGCGACCGCCCTTGAGCGTGATGCATATCTGCAAACACAAATACTCGATCATCCGGTCACACCGACAGAGATTGCATATTTGTTCAAGAAAGTGGAAACATACAAAGTGGCCCTTCAGGGATTCTAAGGCCGCTTTGATAGGTTCAAAGGAGCAGCTTCAACCGAGTTGGCAAAAGCAAAAGAGACCATTAACGCCTATGAAAAAGCTGTCACTCAAGTGTTGGAAGCCGGACCACAAATCCTCGTCCCGGTCATGCCGCAATTCTCTCCTTCGCGCCAAGAAGCTGTACAAATGGATACAGGGGTTGATTCGATCATGGACCAGGGGGGATCTCCAGATCTAACAGATCAACCGCCAACCATACCGACAGTACAAGCAGGTCCATCCTCATCAAGGACAAGCCATTTATTTAGAAGGCCCATCAGCGTCGAGGACCAGATCCAGACCTTCTTAAAGCAACATCCACATGAGTCCTCACGTGGTGGATGGGTTCTCAAATCTAAGACCTTCGAGATTGAGGCCGGCAAAGAATTGGACAAAATACCTACACTGGGAGAGCAACCAGCATGGAGAATCACGATTTTTGAGAAAACTCCGGAATCCATTAGGAGTTATGTCGCCAGCCCTCGCCAGTTGTGGGTAGATCCTTATTATGTGCCAATGCCGCGAAGACAAAAATGGAAAGATTTGGGACTGGCTATGGACAAAATTACCATCCATACGCCCAATTGGCCAATCATCCATCAGCCTTACAGTTGGAACATTTCAGTGGACTTCCACCGGGCCTTACAAGCATATCAGAGAGAGTATGTCCACTCTCCGGATCCAACGGTGCGACAATCGGCAATGTTTGCAAAAGATCTAACTTTGTTGGGGTCAGTGGCAACCAAATGGGACGATTGTCTTCCTACCTTGGCATTCGATTCAAGTAAGCCGATGGCTTCAGAGCAAATCAAATATCATTTGCCGATTGCTCGTCTGTATTTCTGTGCGGCTAGGATGGGAGGCTCTTGGGGATCCCGCTTCACCTCATGGACAACTTCCAAGTGGATTGCCGAAGCCCACCGTTGTTTCCTGCCGCATAATTTGGATTTCAATACTGCACGCCTTGACTTTATGGAGAACGTGCAATATCACTTAATTAAGATTCGGTACGAAGCCAATAAAAGTCCCCAATAATTGCATATTGCAGGTGTCGTGGGACCGCCACCAATTTTGGTGGGGGATACTGTTGGAGGGTTTGCGGATCCCAAGGCAACTCTAACCCTAGTTAATAAGTGAGAGGGATTTGGCACCCTGTGTGTGTAAGTCCAACCCGATGACCACATAGTTATTTGATTGATTAGTACTTTAGGCCTTTTTGCGGGACTTTTAATGTCGCATGGCCTAAATGTCAAGTTAGTGAATAAAATTGGGTTTCCCTCCAATTTTGATAGTTCTCACACATTTTTAAATTTGAATAAAAAGAGAGGCAAGACTGGACCAATAGGATTCAGAGGCCAGAGTCCTCCTCTCTACTATAAAAAGGGACCAACTCAAGTTGTTCCTCATGTTGATTTCCTCATTTCAATAAAGTAGATTGGTTCTCTTTATAAATGGATTGATGAATGTCCTTGCTCTTCCTTTCTTTTCCTCCATTTCTCATGCTTTCTTTGGATTTTGCTAATTGTTGGATTTGATCATTATTGGGATTGCTATTTCTTATGCTTTTTGTGAGAGAGAAAGGGAGAGAGAGAAGAGTAAGTTTTTATCATTGTTGTGGATTTAGGATTAATGGATGTAGTGTTAATGCTTAGTGTTAATGGATGTTAGTGTTAGATCCTCCATTCATGTTGAAATCTGAACTATACTATCGCTCTCATGGGAACAAACCTTTGCGTGACAACTAACTTCGTTTCTTTGATGCTAGATTGACTAGATCTTGGATTCAAGTTAGACAAGGAAAGAAACCTACTACAATTTTGGTGCCGTTGCCAGGGAGCTACGCCAATTTTTCAGTTTGCAACATGTTTGGTTGATGGTTAGCTTGCATTAGGCATCTTGTCGTGGCATGAATAGTGTTAAATCTGCATTGTAGGATTAGTTTGGGATTGATTTTGCTAGATTTGAGTGGATTTGTTTGTTTGAAATCTAATCTGATTATTAAACAGGAAAAGCTATTCAGATCACCAATCTTAAGATCCATTTGGATCTGAGATATCAGAGAAAATAACAAAAACTGGTCAAATCTGTCAAATCTGGTGTTAATACTTAGTGTTAATACTTAGTGTTAATGGATGTTAGTGTTAGATCCTCCATTCATGTTGAAATCTGAACTATACTATCGCTCTCATGGGAACGAACCTCCGCGTGACAACTAACTCCGTCTCTTTTATGCTTGATTGACTAGATCTTGGATTCAGGTTAGGCAAGGAAAGAAACCCACTACACTCCCGTGTTTGCCATTACAAAACTGCTTGAAACTTTAACCGTAGGCTAAAAGCAGTATGCCAAGGCCAACTATGATGTCAGAAGTCAAAAAATAATGACCTGCTATTTTTTCCTTACCAGGCCACCCGTCACTTTTCCGCCAAATCGGCATCGCCTTATGAAATGCACTCTGTCACCAACTCCCAACTACGTGCCAAATGAAATGGTGAAATCACTTTTTGTGCACTTTGAACACTTTCTCCGCTGCAATCACTCTGTTTTGTGATACTATACTTGCAGATACAATCTGGGTGCCCTTTGTTTGGGGGTTATAGCCTTTCATTTGGGTCAAAATGGATAAAGGACTAGAAATTAGGGATTTTTCTAGTTTTTGAACTGTTTCTTCTGAGTGAAGAAACTTAACCTTTCATAAATTTCAGACCCAACTCCGATTTCAGCTTGAAATTTTTTATTGAAGTTGAATGGCCAGCAATGGCCTTCAGGTCTTTTCAAAACCCCTTTCACCTCAATCCAACGAGTTCTCCCAATCCAACGGCCCACCTGATGTGCAATCACTATCGTTGATCTATATATATTGAGATCCAATGGCTGTCAGTGATTTGCGTGCTCAACCACACTCCTTAAGCCGTTGAACTCCTTAATGCACTAAGAGAGGACTCCACTAGGCATGCGAACTTTCTTCTCCTCCTATTTCCATTCTTCCATGACCATCTCTCACATTGCTTTATTCACCAAACGATCTGACAAGCTCTCTAATCCGTGGCCAGTTATGGCTCTCTCACATCTGCTACGCGTTGCTAAGGCGCCCTCCACCAGCTCTTTATAGAACCAGATTACATTCACTATGGAGAAATAGTTATGATTTTTTCCAGGAAAACCCTGGTTCAAGAGCAGGCGTTCATAGCTCAAAGATGAACTATTCTTTCATGGCTGTCCACGGCCATCTGCCAGAAACCAAAACACCCTCCTCCAGACATTGACAGCTTCAAAATATGTTAAATACAGAGAGAAATCCACGGTTTATCATCTGTAATGTGAAAAATTGCCTACATTGGCAAATCTAGCCATGTAGAATATTGTACATTTTGTCAATATTTTTTTTTAGTCACTTGAATGGCCAAAGTGCCACTTGTAAATCCACACCTAAGGTAGGTTACCATGAGTCAAGAGGAGTGGTTGTGTCCATTTGGTAGTGATTCCTACTTTGTAGGATCTAAACCATGATTTATGATGAGATTTGTACCTACCATGCACCTACCAAGCATGACTCTTGGATCTAGGCTAGGGTTTTCACATTAGGGCAAGAAAGTTGAGTCTATTTCCTTATTACATGCTAAATTTTCACCAAAACTGCAAATCTTGGATCTCTGTCACACACTATTTCCTTTGGTAATCCATGCAATTTAAAAATATTTTAAAGAAATAGTTGTGCCACCTGTGCTGCACCATAAGTAGTTTTGTAGGGAATGAAATGGGCATATTTCGTCAACCGGTCCACCACCACATAAATTCCATTGAATCCTCCCAATGTTGTTGGAAGAGATGGAATGAAATCCACACTGATACTTTTCCATTGTTGAGAAGAAACCGATAGTGGTGTAGCAACCCAGGTTTCTTCACATGTTCTGATATATGGATGTGGCAGGAGGTGCACTCCCTAACCAACTTGTAGATATCTTGCCTCATTCCTTGCCATTTGAAAAGACTTTCAACTTTTTGATAGGTCTTTAGTATTCTCGAATGACCAACACTAGGAGACGAATGTAATTCATAAAAAATCTGAGGTAACAACTTCGAATTTGGCACTAGGACTATTCTTTTATTGTCATATACCAAAATTTTATCTTTAAGTTGGTAGATTGTTCTCCAACTTTGGGATCTGATAAGCTTTCCAGAATTTGCGTCACAGCTACATCTTTAGCATACTCATCCAAGATGACGGACTTCCAGTCATTTTTCAAAGAAATGAGGGGATTCAGTATGCATTTTTCTATCCTGTAACATAACCCTTGTGAGGCTTGATCTTGTTTTGTGGACATGCAATTCTCCTCTGCATCTTGGAGAACAGTTATATACTCCTCTAAGGATTCACCTATATCACTCATTTGCATTCTCCACAACCTTGATAAAGCATCAGCAGCTTGGTTTTCCTTGCCCTTGCGATATTCAATAACAAAGTCATATGCTTAAACTTGTGCCAACCATCTCTTTTGTTTGTCTGTAAGTTGCTTCTGACTTAAGAAATACTTTAGGCAATGGTGATCACTTTTAATGATGAATTATGACCCATAAAGGTAGTGTCACCATTTTTTCAAGGCATGAACTATAGCTAACATTTCCTTGTCATGCGTAGGATATGACATCTCCTTATCGGTCAATATTCGACTCTCATAGGCAATCACACCATCCTTCTGACTTAGTATGGCTCCTAATCCACTTCCACTTGCATCAACAGCACCTTGAAAGGTAAACTGAAGTCTGGTTGTACCAAAACTGGAGCATTCACCAAAGCCTCCTTTAGTTGATTGAAGCTTCTCTGAGCATCTTCACTCCATTCGAATTTTCCTTTTCGCAACAAGTGTGGGAGCGCTGCTGTTATCCTTGAAAAATTGAATATAGATCGTCGATAATAAGATGCAAATCCCAAAAATCCTCTTAAATGTCACAAAGTTTTAGGGCTCTTCCAATTTCTAACCATTTTGACCTTACGTTGATCCACCTTAATGCCATCTTTAGTCACCATATGCCCCAAATACTCAATCTCTTGTTGTGCGAACTCACACTTTGACATCTTGGCGAACAACTTATATTCTCGCAACAATTCCAAAACCACTTTCAGGTGCTGAGCATGTTCTTTTAAGTTCTGGCTATAAATCATTATGTCATCAAAGAATACCAAGATGAATTTGTACAAGTATGGCCAAAAGATTTGATTCATCAATGCTTGAAAAGTAGCCGATGCATTTGTTAAACCAAAAGACAAAACTTTGAATTGATAATGCCCCTTGTCTGTTCGAAAAGCAGTCTTGTGTTGATCCTCCCCGCTTACCTTAATTTGATGATACCTAGAATGGAGATCAATCTTTAAAAACACATGTGCCCCTTTAAGGACATCTAATAAGTCATCGACCCGAGGGATTGGGAATCTATTCTTGATGGTAATCTTATTGAGTGTTCGATAATCTATGCACATTTGAAATGTACCATCTTTTTTTTTAACAAGAAGAACAGGTGAGGCGAAAGGTGATTTGTTCTAACTAATGAACTTTTGATCAAGTAATTCCTGAACCTGTTTTTGAACTTCTCCCCTTTCTAGTTGTGATAACCTGTAAGGAGGAATATTGACTGGCTTTGAACTGGGTTCAAGTTCTATGACATGGTCCATGAATCTAGTTGGAGGATCCCCTTTTGGTAATGTATTTGGAAACACATCTTTATACTTGTCTAAAACTTGTTGTATCTTTGTGTTCATAGGCTTTGCATCGACTTCTTTAATTTTATCCTCATCCATTTCCAGTTTCAATAGAAACAAATCTACGTGCTTTCGAGATATGTGTCGAGCTTGTGCGTTAGTAATCAGGCGTAAATAGGAACCTGATTCTTCTTTCCTGTAGCTATGAATTTCAAAAGTTTTTCCTAACTGTACAAAATGCATTGTTCCCTGCTCAAAATTAAAGGTAACATCGCCCAACGACTGTAACCACTCAACACCAAGTATCATATCAATAAGACCCATGTCGACCACATGGAAGTTTGATTTAAACCCATAGTTTCCCATTTGAATCTTGGATTCGGTTGTGATTCTATCACAATTGATGAAATTTCCATCAGCAATCTGTACTCTCAATGGCATCAAAATCTTCACAGTAACTATATTACAACTCCTGATTGAACGGCTATTGACAAAATTTTTGCGTACTTCCACTATCAACTAAAATATAAATCTCTCTACCATTAATTTTTGCTTTAATACGGAAAGTCTTAGCAGACTGAGAACCATTAAATGTGTTTAAGGACATGAACATGAGTGATGCATCCATGTCCTTCCTATCGATGCATTTTTGTCATCTCTCGTTATCAATTTGCAATTCTCCATCATCAAGTAAGTCACATTGACGTTCTTGCAACATTTGAATGTCATCTTCACTCAATAAATTTTCAACTTCCTCTTCGCTTGATTGATTTTCCTCATTGGAATTTCCGCTCATAGTCGTTAATCGAATCTCATGTTTACAAAATTTACATACCTTCCAATGATCCTTGTCATATTTCTCCTGGCATCTGAAACAAAGTCCCAATGCTCTGAGTTTCCTCTCTTGGTCGTCCGATAGCCTCTGAACAAGTCTTGGCTTTTGACTGCCCATCATTGTAGATACCATTCCCTTCCCAACAACTTTGGTTCCCGGTTTATCGCCAACTTTAACTTTTGGATAATGCACAATAGTACCCTTGTTGGTATTATTGTTATTTTTGTGATCCTTGAAGACTCCAGTTGGATAATGCACAATAGTATCCTTGTTATTTTTGTTATCCTTGAAGACTCCAGTTGAGATGTTTGACTTATAAAACTGACTGGTACCAGACTGAAACTTCGGAACCCCAAACGTATTATAAGATGTGTTGATTGCGGTCGTCCCTTGTTTTTGGTATATTTTTGTCGTTGAAAGGTATTTCTGTTCATGGATCAAAGCTAATTGCATTGCTGAATCCAAACTTGTACATCTAGCTGCTTCCACAACATAACCGATTTGAGGTTGTAACCCATGGATATATCGGTGTAAATGTGCACTTTTGTCTAGTTTGACCTTGAGTGTCAATTGCCAAAATTCATGATTATAATCTTAGACTGAGCCCGTTTGCTGAACTGAACACCAAGATTGAAAGAACATTTTTCTTGAAATGGATTCAAAAAAACCTTAGTACATAACTGTTTGAACTGCAACCAATTGTATATCGATGGTTGAACATGTGGATCAGCCTCAACTTTCTTCCACCAGACATAAGTTGGCCCCTCGAAGTGTAGTCACGCATAAGCAATCTTCGCTTGATCCGTCCTTGGAAATAATTGAAAATATTTATCCAACTTGTGTAGCCATTCTTCCACTTCTAGAGTATCGATGTTTCCACTGAAGTTAGGCATGAAGATTTTATCTTTAAAATCATTACCATCCCTCTTAAAATCGTGATTCTTTTGAGCTCGATCCATAATACTCATATGAGTATTAAAATTTACAGCATTCCGATAATGAGGCGGCAATTTGTTGTAGGACTCGAGCTCTTGTAGTACCCATTGTTGTGGATCTTGAGTAGCCACATCCAGATGAAGTCCAAAAGCTTGAAGTGAAAAATCGTTTGGTGTTGGAACAGTTGGTCACACCCAAATAGGTTGATCATCACATACTTGTTGCTTTCCCTTGTTGTTTCGCATTGTCTCCAAATGATCATGACTAGCTTGACCTGGATTTTCAGATGTTGAAGCATTTAAGAAAAGGATTCTGACTTTGGTAAACATCTTGTTTCTGTAAAGTAGTACTCATCACAGATTCAAAGCACGACATCATCAATTCTAACATCTTCTCCCAACGTCGATCCGAACTTTCCTGCATTTGCTGCCATGTTTGTCTATTCACTTCGGTAGTGTCTTGTATAGTAGTTAAAACCCTGGTTAATATTGCCTGTATTCCAGGCGGATTCTCATTGATAGGATAGTCTTTGGTACTAACTGTTTTTTTCGGTGCCATTTTATTGAACTCAATGTAATGGTCACTTTTGGTCTTTACTGCGTTGAAATCTGATGTCACACAAATAAGATATGAGGGTTTAACAAAATTTGGATTCCATTGAGCATTTGTGTGCTTGTGGAATATCAAAAAACCGTAAAAAAACACAAAATCTGAAGTGCTAGAAATGCTCTAAATTTTTGACAAAATTGTCCAGGAAAAGTGGCAGACAGAGATGAGTATGTGCATGAAATCTGCCCAAAAACAGCTCATTGTTGTGAAGAATTGAAAAAGATTATCTATGCTAGATATAGGGGTCTTATGTTTTTTATATCAAGCATCTAGGTGTAGGATTTTGATAGGACCAAATTTGGCATAGATGGCAAATTACCCATTTCCACTTGTAATGCCACTATTTAGCCAAAATAGAGTAAGAGGCTAAACTCGTGCCAATTAGAGTGTAGACAAGTGTAATACTTTTGTTTGATGAAATTTAAGAGGTCCAATAAGATTTAGAGGTGGAACCTTGAGGGGTCCAATAGAATTTGAGGTTTGCTTGAAAATGGTCGAATAGAATTTAGAGGTGAATGGATCAATGGTCCAATAGGATTAAGAGGTGCCAAAAGTGTGGTCCAGTCATAGTTAAGCATTGTGGTAGCTCGTGGATCTACTAGTATCATTGTACTTCTCATTTGGATCTAATTGATTAAGAGATTGAGTGGATTTTGAGTGTAAGTGATTTTCTAGCTTTCTCTCTCTATCCGAGAGCTCATGATGATTTTCTCTCTCTACCTGAGGAGAGCAGCTTGCTTACAATAATTTTTGGATACTTCCCACACGTGTGAGTGAGAGTTGGAAGTGATTGAATGCATGTAGTAGTGTATTTTTGCCATAGAATCAAAGATAGATCTTGAATCTCAATCTAGTCTTGATCTTGGTGCATCTACACACCTTAGGAGATCACAAGTACTTGTGGACAGTCCACACGTGTGAATTTAACATGGTATCAGAGCCTACCTAAGGTTACCATGCATTTTGATCCATTTAAGTGAAAACTTTTCATCAATCTTGAGCTAGAAATTGTCAAGATCCATTTTCCTAGCTATCTTGTCTAATTTTGGAGATCAATAGAGATCAATAGGACATTTATTGGGTCTAACCTGGTACTGTACGGAATCAGGTGCTCAGACACGTGTGAGGAACATCCAATTTCAGATTGAGAGTTCTCGCATGCTTGATCCATTTATCTTGCTTGATAGCTTGTTTTAAAGCTATTTTTGTCTAGTTTTTGATGCAATCAGTTTCATTCCATTTGGTTGAGCCAATCAAAAATTATAAGCTTTTGAAGAGGGTTAGGTAGGGGACCTAGACCTGGGTGGACACATTTGGTTTGGTTAAGAGATTGCTTGTTTGATCTCTATTCACAGTTGTATGGTTACCAATCTCATCTATAAGTGATCTAGACATTGTTTTGAGATCATAGTCAATTTGTTTCATGTTGAGTTTGAGTCAAATTTGATTACTTAGTGTATTTCACACGTGCTAAGAGTAAATGATCCTAACTTTGTCTATAGTCGATCATTTGATGTGGAATAGATCTTGTTTTAGAGAGATTTGAGTAGCTAGTCAGAATCAATTCACAAATAGTTGCAAGATCTTTCATAGGAGGAGATAGCACTTCATTATTGGATCCTATTGAGAGTGTGTAGCAACATTTATTTTTCATCATTTGAGTTATCTTCAGTTGAAATGTCTTCAATGAGTTCATCTTTGTTGGAAACAAGTGAAAGATTGTCCACTTCAAACTATTCAATTTGGAAAATGAGGATGGAATCCATCTTGATCCTTCAAGATGTGATGGACATAGTTCTTGGCCTTGAAGAAGAACCACAAGTTCTTCAAGAGGTTCAAAAATACAAAAAGAGAGCTAGGATGGCTCTTCACTACATTAAGATGAATGTCTTCAATGAGATATTGAGGGAGATAGGTACTTGTACAACAACCAAAGAAGCTTGGGATTGTCTCAAGACTTTCTATGAGGCTAAGAACACCTCTAGGCTCCTCATTTTTAGAAATCAAATCTTCCAAAGTAGCCAAAAGAGTGATGAGAGTGCATCTAGTTATGTTTTGAGAGTAAAAGATATTCATAGAGAGCTTGCTTGCATTGGTGATTCCATCAATCAAAATGAGCTAGTCCAAGTCATTCTCAATGGCTTGAGAAGTGAATTCGATAACCTTGTCCAATCCTATGCCATTAAGGAGGAGCTACCAAGTTTGGAGGCTCTCCAAAGTGTGCTAATTTCTGAAGAATCAAGACAAGAGTACAAGCTCTTGAGGATGGACAAGCTTTCTCTCACTCATAATGATGACAAAGCTCTTTGCCAAGGACAAGCACAAAGGGAGGAGCAAGAACCAATATCAACAATCCTCAAGCAAGGACAAAGCCAAATCCAAAGACAAAGATGAGGAGGAAGATGATTCCTCTAATGCTTCATCATCCAAGCTCAAGAAGAAGAAGATCAAGTGCTTTTATTGTGGCAAGAAAGGCCATTATGCTACCAATTGCTTCAAGAAGAAGAATCAACTCAAGCAAGCCAACATCACCAATCAGAAGGAAGACACTATTTATGGAAAGGGATCTCTTATGGTCTCTAGCTTCTCATCCACTCCTTTCAAGAATAGTGGAGCCTTTTCACATATGTGTAGCTCCAAGGATTCTTTCTCTTCTATTGCACCTTATGATGGAGTCAAGAAATCAATATACACTGCAAATGATTTTGAATGTCCTATTGAAGGCATAGGGAACATTCCCTTAAGGCTTGCATCCTCTAAAGCTCTTTCTCTTTATAGAGTTCTTTATGTGCCTAAGCTTACTAAGAATCTCATTAGTGCTGGCCAATTGCTTGATAATGGCCTTGATGTAAAATTCAATGTTGATACTTGCACTATCAAGAAGAATGATGAGGTACTTGCATTAGGATCTAGATTTGGAGGCATCTATAAAATAGATCCAAATGAATATGTGAATTCTTGTAATGTTGCTCTTGTGAACAAGCTCTCTATGGAGGAATTATGGCATAGGAGGTTCGGACATCCCAACTACAAATCCATGCTTTCTATGATCAAAGAGGCCAAAGCTATTGGCTTGCCAAAGTCATTCTCCAAGAAGATCAAGCCTTGTGAGGCTTGTGCTATTGCTAAATCTCACAAAAAGCCATTTACAAGTGGCCGAGAGAAAGAATAGATCTCTATGTGAATGTGAAAAATCTATGAGAATTGAGGCATCTTTGCCCAAAGATTTTTGGGGAGAATCCATTAATTGTGCAAATTATCTTTGCAATAGGCTCCCAGTTATAGCTCTTGGAGGGAAGTCACCATATGAAATCTTATATTTGAAGAAACCTAAGGTTGATCACCTTAGAGTTTTGTATGCGCATGCTTTGCCCATATTCCCTTGGAAACAAGGAAGAAGGAAGATCCTAGTGCATGCAAAGGGATCATGGTTGGATATTCATCCACCAAAAAGGCCTATAGAGTCTTTGTATTCTCTACTTCTCAAGTTATTGAAAGTAGAGATGTTGTCTTTCATGAAGATCAACATTCATCTTTTGAAGAGGCCGAGATCAAGAAGTCTATGGATGCATCACCTATTATTGATTTTGAAGACAATTATGATGTGATGGGGTCGAGAATTGAAGAAGACTCTCCTCGTATTTTCTCACCAAGAAGATCCATGAGAGATAGATCCGAGCCTAAGAGGCTCTCATATGTTGACAAAGGCAAACAAGTGGATCTTAATTCCACTAATTATGTTTTTTATGTCTCTCATGAAGCGCCAAAGAATGTACAAGAGGCACTCAATACCAAGGAGTGGTATGATGACATGAAGCAAGAGTATGATGCATTGATCACCAACAATACTTGGGAGCTTGTGGATCCTCCATTCAACAAGCATGTGATTGGTTGCAAGTGGGTATTTCGGATCAAGTACAATCATGATGGAACCATCAACAAGTATAAAGCAAGATTATGTGCCAAAGGATTTGCTCAAATCCATGGCCTTGATTATGAGGAGACCTTTGCACCCGTTGCAAAGATGGTGACAATAAGAATTCTTATTTCTCTTGCTTGTTTCTTTAAGTGAAAGGTGTTCCAATTAGATGTATCCAATGCTTTTCTAAATGGTTATTTTGAGGAGGAGATCTATATGGAACAACCTCAAGGATTCATCAAGGATGAGTTCAAAGTGTGCTTGCTCTTCAAAAGTCTTTATGGACTCAAGCAAGCACCAAGATCATGGTATTCAAGACTCAATTCTTTCCTTATCTCACTAGGATTTACTCTAGTGACTATGATCCTTCCATGTATCTAAAGTTTGTTGATAGTAATATTGTCATTCTTCTAATTTATGTTGATGACATTATTCTTTGTGGAAGTTGTATCAAGCTAGTTGGTGAAACTAAGCTAGCACTTGGATGTGAGTTTAAAATGCAAGATCTAGGAGAAATACATCACATCCTAGGCCTAGAGATTGATTTTTATGAAGATTATATTTTTATATGCCAATCTAGATATGCTCACTCTATGTTGAAAAAATTCCATATGGAAAATTCTAAGAGCATAGATATTCCAATGGAGTAGATTGTAAAAGATCCTAATAAAGGTGATGAAAGATCCTTCGAGGACATCACACTTTTTAGGAGTCTTGTAGGCTCCTTGATTTGGCTTATCACTACTAGGCCCGATTTAAGTTTTTGTGTGCACAAATTGAGTCAATTTATACAAGATCCTAAGATTCATCATTGGAAGATGGCCAAGAGGATTCTAAGATATGTATTTTCATCTTGTGATTATGGTCTACTTTATAAAAGTGAAGATCTATCCATTGTTAGCTACTCGGATTCAGATTTTGCAAGTGTCAAGATGGATCGAAAGTCTATTAGTGCATACACTATCTTTCTTGGAGGCAATCTAATATCTTGGCTTTCCAAAAAGCAAGATACTATATCTCTCTCTTCATGTGAGGCCGAGTACAAAGCACTCACTACAACTACCAAAGAAGTGCTTTGGATCAAGAGGTTATTAATGGAGCTAAAGTGCATCAAGGAGGATGATCTACCAATGATCAAGTGTGATAACATCTCGGCCCAAGCTCTTGCCAATAATCCCATATTTCATGCAAGAAGCAAGCACATAGAAGTGGCACACCGTTTTGTGAGAGAAAAGCTTAATGGAGGAGAAATCTATTTGGAGCATGTCAACTTGTCCTCTTGTATTGCCGATCTACTCACTAAGCCTTTGAGCAAAAGTGCTTTCATCAAGCATAGATCTAATCTTGGAGTTATATCAAGATCAATGTTTAAATCTTCATAGATAATTTTTTAGGAAGAGTGTGAAGAATTGAAAAAGATTATCTATGTTAGATATAGGGGTCTTATATTTTTTATATCAAGCATCTAGGTGTAGGATGTTGATAGGACCAAATTTGGCATAGATGGCAAATTACCCATTTCCACTTGTAATGCCACTATTTAGCCAAAATAGAGTAAGAGGCTAAACTCGTACCAATTAGAGTGTAGACAAGTGTAATACTTTTGTTTGATGAAATTTAAGAGGTCCAATAGGATTTAGAGGTGGAACCTTGAGGGGTCCAATAGAATTTGAGGTTTGCTTGAAAATGGTCGAATAGAATTTAGAGGTGAATGGATCAATGGTCCAATAGGATTAAGAGGTGGCAAAAGTGTGGTCCAATCATAGTTAAGCATTGTGGTAGCTCGTGGATCTACTAGTATCATTGTACTTCTCATTTGGATCTAATTGATTAAGAGATTGAGTGGATTTTGAGTGTAAGTGATTTTCTAGCTTTCTCTCTGTACCCGAGAGCTCATGATGATTTTCTCTCTCTACCCGAGGAGAGCAGCTTGTTTTTACTTAATATAATTTTTGGATACTTCCCACACGTGTGAGTGAGAGTTGGAAGTGATTGAATGCATGTAGTAGTGTGTTTTTGCCATAGAATCAAAGATAGATCTTGAATCTCAATCTAGTCTTGATCTTGGTGCATCTACACCCTTAGGAGATCACAAGTACATGTGGATAGTCCACACGTGTGAATTTAACAGTTGTAAAGTGGACAAAATGCGCTGTCCAATCAATGATTTTTTTTGCACTGGAAATTGTGAAATCGTCGCTCATCTTTTTGCTCTTTCTCTCCACTGCTCGTCTTCATCCATTTGCTGTCGGATTTCGATCCATTTGCTCTCAGATCTAAGCCTTTTGTGTCAGAATTAGACACTAGTTTTGCTAGGAATCGGTTTGGAGTGAAAAAAATAGTGATTGTTTTGAGTTAATTGGACACATTTGGTTGCTTGTGTCATTGTTTTGCATCTTTTCTGTGGCGATGGCTGCCGATGCCGGTGTTGAGACGTTTGCTTTCAAGCTGAGATCAACCAGCTCTTGGGTTTGATCATCAACACGTTTTATAGCAACAAGGCAATTTTTCTGCGGGAGTTGATTAGCAATGCCTCGGATGCCCTTGACAAGATACGATTTGAGAGCCTCACAGACAAAAGCAAGTAGGATGCTCAGCCCAAGTTGTTCATCCACATTGTTCCCGACAAGGCAACAAATAACCCTCTGACGTCCAAGAACTTCTTCTCTAAAGACACTGGATCAAAGACTTCAAGACTTTGAAATCTGATTGGAGACGTCCAACTCTAAAAACTGCTTGCTTTCCTGGAAATTTTTTTTGAATGCTCTGAATGCTCTTGAATGCTCTAGATCCGTAGGAAAAGGAGGGGGCAAGTAGAGAGAGAATTCATGAGGAAAGGAGAGAATTTGCAAGGGAGAAGGGAGGGGATTTGCAGAGGTGAGAAGGGAGGGAGTTCGCGGAGGTGAGGAGGGAGGGAATTCGCGGAGGTGAGGAGTCGCAGGTGAACTCGCGAGGAAGGAGGGATCAGGAATCGCAGACTGAGGAACGGGCAGCGAGTTCAAAACTTGCGAAGGAGTATTTGGATTCGCCGGAAATCGCCCAAATGAATTCACGTGGAAGGAATTTGCGAGGTGGGGGTGAATTTGTGAGAAACAAAATTTGTACTTGAAGTCGCCGGAGGGAATTTGCCTGAAGTCGAGGGAATTCGCCGGAGGAAAAAGCCTTTTCCTTCTTCTTTCTTTCTTTTTTGGGTTTGGTTTATGCTTAGGGTTAGGGCTGGCGTGGATAGGACTGGATTAGTTTTTTTCTTATTTTAAAATTTGAGATGAAACTTCACAATGAAGGACTTGAAAATAAATTTACAAAGAGGCAAAACTTTAGAAATGAAAAGTTGAAGTGCTTCTCTCCCAAATTTCCTACCAAAGCTAAAAGTTGATCTCCTTCACAAGAAATGTCATATCTCTTTCAACCAAATTGGCTGCAAATTGGCTCAGATTCAAGCTAAGAGTGAGATCTACAATCGCGTAGAATTATAGTCATAAAATTTGGCCAAAAGCATAGCCAAAAATGGAAAGAAAATGGACTGCAAAAACTTAACTAGCT